>JAJPUD010002572.1:1564-36294 GCA_023553655.1 Myrmecobius fasciatus
TGCTAAATAGGATAAATTATATGACAAATACAATACATGTATACATATCTATACAGTTATCTTACTGCACAAAAAACATCAGATCTAGAAAGAGAGAAGAAAAAAAAAACAACCTAAGAAGGAAAACAAAATGCATGGAAATATTCACAGAAAGCGTTAAAATGCTGTGTTGTGGTTCACACTCAGTTCCCACAGGCCTCTCTCTGGATGTATATGACTATCTTCATCGCAGCACAACTGGTTTGAATCACATCATTGTTGAAGAGAACCATGTCCATCAAAATTGATCATCGTGTAGTCTTGTTGCTGTGTATAATGTTCTCCTGGTTCTGCTGATTTCACTCAGCATCAGATCATTCAAGTCTCTCCAGGCCTCTCTGAAATCATCCTGTTGGTCGTTTCTTACAGAACAATAATATTCCATAACATTCATATACCATAATTTATTCAGCCATTCTCCAATTGATGGGCATCCTTTCAATTTCCAGTTTCTAGCCACTACAAAAAGGGCTGCCACAAAATTTTTGCACATGTGGGTCCCTTTTTCCCCTTTAAAATCTCTTTGGGATATAGGCCCAGTAGAAACACTGCTGGGTCAAATGGTATGCTCAGTTTGATAACTTTTTGAGCATAGTTCCAAATTGCTCTCCAGAATGGTTGGATCTGTTCACAGTTCCACCAACAATGTATCAGTAAATGACAGCTCTTCTTAAAAACACAAAAATCCAAGACAATTACAACAGAGTTATGAAGAGTTAATGGGCTTTGAATGCAGATAAAAGCACACATTTTTCACTTCATTTTTGTGTTTTTTCCTTTTTGATCTGTTTCTTCTTTCACAATTGTGACTAATATGAAATTATATTTTACATGATAACACATTTATAATCTATGTCAAATTGCTTACCATTTTTGGAAGAGAGGACGGGAGAGGAGGGAGAGAGGAAAAAAACTGGAAACTCAAAATCATGTAAAAAGTGAATGCTCAAAATTGACTTAAGAAGTAATTGGGAAAAATAAAATACTGCATAAAATGGAGGGGGAAGCAAAATTGAGGGTAGAACTTTTATTTTTTTTCTCTTTGTACTATCTTGCTAGGACCTTTGTTCTTTAGCTTTCACTTCCTGGAAATATGTTTAGAGTTCGCATCAAACCAAAATGAAGCAGACTTAAACATGATTGTATACACAAACGCACAACTGATTTTATTTTGAATTAAATGAACTACACACTTGCTACTTACCCTTACTGACACTTTTCAATTTCAACTCGTAAAGTCAACAGAGTGGTGATTTGTACACTGTATTTCCATGTGATATTTCTTAGCTTATAACGGATTTAATAAGACTGAAATTATATCTTATTTAATCTGTTTCATTCTACAAATAAACATTAGGAATACTGACTAATCCTAAGAAATATCAGATATAATGCCTTCAGAAATCCTGTCTTGTTTTGTTGTTAAGTGCTGACTTTTTTGAAAAGTAAATTTACCCAGTTATTTTTAATCTTGTATGTTACAGAACACCACAGTTGGATAATGAGAGAAATGGTTGGGATCTTCAAAATTGGGGGCTAGAACACTTTGATTTTATATATATGCACATTTGCAGATCATTCTTAATGTTCATGTATTTTTCCATATCAGAAGGAACTGACCTCTATTAAAGATGATAACATATTCAATTAATTTGTCCTCCAAAGAATCCTTAGTACTGTAATAAAAATATAGGATAAACACACTAATGTGCCATAGGTATGTCATAATTTGAACTTAGCTTTAGTGTATTCTAAATCAATCACTCAAATCAATCACTCAAAGACATCACTATTATAAGAAAAATACTCACATAGTTTTGAACGGCAAGTGGATCTGCAAAGATAAGTAATTCAGTGGATTATATACCATATGAAAATTATACTTTCCTTTTTATCTCACTACTTATGTTTCTTTGAGTAGAATTCCACACGTTTTACATTTGTGGTTTTTAGTTTGAAGTAGAAGAAAAGGAAAGGAAGAATTGGAAAGTATTTGAATGTGCTTCTGAGGCAGGATTAGAAAGTTTAATGTGAGGGGCAGAGGGGATGACACAGTAGATAGAGCACCAGCCCTGAAGTCAAGAGAACCTGAGTTCAAATCCAGTCTCAAACACTTAATGTTGCCTAGCTGTGTGACCCTGGGCAAGTCACTTAACCCCAATTGCCTCAGCAAAAAAAAGAAAAAAAAAGATATGAGGATGGATTGTGATTAATCAGTCCATAAGCATTTGTGAAGCACTTAACTGCATGCCAGGAAGTGTACTGTGTTAGGAATACAAAGAAAAATTAAACAGCAACAACAGCTAACAAGTACACACAAAGAATTTTTTATCTTAAGGAGTGTACTTTAACATAGAAAAGACAACATGCAGGTATGTGTGTGATATATACAGTGTATATAAATGTAATCTAATAGGGGAAAGACAGGCATCAAATTGGTACTCCATTTCCTCTCCCTGGATTCACCATGGGATGCTAGTGTGGAAAATGTCAACCTAGAGCTAATTCATCAGGTCAGAGAGACCAATAAGACCTTATGAGTGCCTTGGTTGAAATGGAAGAGCAGAACAGTATTGTCCTTTGCTTTTCCCTCCTGCCTATTAAAGGGAGCCTAGATCAAACTCACTTTCCTCATCTAACTAAGGATGATTACTTTTTGATTCCTTTATGTCCATGGGGGAGGGGACAGGAAACACAGAAATAAAGAAGGAGAAAATGAAAAAGAGAAGAGAGTACAGGGCAGGACAGGGTAGACACGATAGGACAGGACAGGAGAGGAAGACACAGAAATAGAGATAAATAGTAAAAGAAAAGTAGGTACTCTTCACTTCTCTCCCTCTCCCTCCTTCTACCTCCTTCCCTCTCTCCCTCTCTTCCTCCCTCCTTCTCTCTCCCTTTCTCCCCCTCTCTCCCTTTCTCCCTCCCTCCCTTTCTCCCTCCCTCCCCCCTCTCTTTCTCTCTGTCTCTCTCTCTGTCTCTCTGTCTCTGTCTATCTCTCTCTCTCTCCCTCCCTCTCTCTCTCCCCCCATTTTCCCTTTCTCCCCCCTCTCTCCCTTTCTCCCTCCCTCCCTTTCTCCCTCCCTTCCCCCCCCCCCAACACACACAAGGATGAGTCTATGCTTTTGTTGCCTGTTAATCATTTAACTCTTTTTCCATTTTATCTGTCTTATAAAAATTAGGGGCCACCTTTATTACATATATAAATTTATGATCATCAATATGATGAATAACAACAGGTAGGGCTGGAAGAGAGCTGGGAGAGAGAGAAGATATTTTGCCTTTAAAAAGACAGAAAATATGGGATGGGCTGTCCCTGATTCCCCATAGGACAGAAACAGACTGCTTGTCATCATTATCAATTAGGTTTAATAAAAGCAAGTGCCGACTTTGTGTATCTTGAAGCAAATACAAGACATGGTAACAAAGAACTTGGATGAGAGATGGGGAAGAAATACTGCAAGTAGTAGGCTGACATTGAGGTCATTTGGTTTTGAGTTTGCTTCAGAATCAACTAGCTGTACATATTTCTAGCACTAAATCTAGGTTCATTAATCCCATCCCATCATACCTTATAAATTTGACTCCCTTCACATATCATCATCATCATCATTATGCCCAGAAAAATTATCATTGTTATTATAATAATGTTATTATTGTTGTTATATATGAGTATCTCTTTCATGGGGATGTTATAATTTGGACCTACCTCAAGCTTCTTTTTATGAGGGATCTCATCCACAGCATGCAGATCACTTTCTTTCAGGTGAGAGCGCTTATTTTCTTGATATTTGGGAGTCCATTTATACATGTGGAAAATTATAAATATATCTAAACTACAAATAAAAACTCATATTCCATATTTCTTTCATCTTTTATGTCCTCTTTATGTGTGGAGAGTTTTAAATCTTATGGAATTAATAGTTTGTAATTTCTATGAAATTCCATTGACTTGTTTTACCTTTTTGAATAGTTGTGGCCTCTATAGGCGTTATAAGCCACGTTTCCCCAAACTTTTTTCAGAGGGAGAATATGTTCCTAACTCCAGGATAACATATGAGAAAGGTATAGTGGCAGAATGGGTGCATATGGAGATGGCAATACAATGCTACAGAGAAATCTAAGTCAATTCAACAAACACTTCCTGAGCACTTAATATTTAAAAAAAAAACCTTATATATGGCTTTGAAAAATATGAAAAATAAATTGCTTATAGCTTTAAATTTAGTGAAATAAAACACAGACAAATACAATGAAGGATGATCACTGTATGGTAGGGTAAATAGAGTTCTGAACTTGAAATAAAATATAATTGGGTTTGAATTTTGCTTTATTCAATTATTAGCTATGTGTTTCTGGGCAAGTTATTTAATTTCTTTGTGACACTTTCCTCATGTACTGAATGGATAAGACTAGATGGCCTTTAAGGACCCTTCCAAATCTAAATCTATGATCCAAAGAATTTGTGAGCCATCATGCAACCACTATGCAGTAACAAAATTATACCGAGTTAGGAATGCATTCGTATCTTGCTAATTCATAATTACTACCATAATAAAGCCTGCCTGAGTAATGTGTTCACCAGGTGGTACCCTGGATAGAGTTCTAGGTTTGGACTTAGTATGACTCATCTTTATGAGTTCAGATCTAGCCTCAGATAGGTTCTAGCTGTGTGATTCTGGGCAAGTCACTATCTATATTTGTTACAAGGATTTTCTTTTTCTCTCTTTTTTTCAATGGGGAAGAATGGGAAGGAGCCTGGGAGAAAAAGTGAATTGTTATTACCTGCAAAAAAATTAATTAAAATATTTCTACCTATATAATTGAGGCTAAATGTTAGATCGAGTGCGTATTATTATTATTGCTTTTTTCTTATTTTATTGTTATACTTTATTGTTTACTGTAACAGCAAGTGAAACCTTTGTCTTGAAAGAATACTTTTTTAAGTTAAAGAAATTTTTGTAAATAAATATTTTGTTTGCCTCACTTTCCATATGCAGTTCTGCTTAGTTTGAACTTTATGGGGAAAATGCCCCTGTACCAGTTACTTTCTGGTATCTTTCCCTTTATTTTCCAACTTCTTTTTGTGAATCATCTTCCCTGATTAAATTGCAAGGGATTGTTTTATTTGTATCCCCAGTCCTTAGCACAGAGCCTGGCACTTAATAGGTGCTTAATAAATATTTATTGATTCCAGAAGAAACTCACCAAAAGGAAGAAGACCCTGCAGGGAGAAAGGGATCTTCCAGTATGGGAAGTCAAGAAGTAGATTTCTGAAAATCACAGGATTGAAAAATTGGAGGGGACATCAGAGAAATTCCATCACAACTGCCACTAAAATCACAAATTCTATTCATGTTGTCACTGATAAGTTGTTAGCCAGATTCTGCTTGCCGACCTGCATTGATCAGGTCACTATTCTCCAAGTTAGCCTACTCTATTTTTGTAGAGACCTAATTATTAGAAAATCTAACCTCTTTTTCACAATCAAAATTATTATAAGCAACAATCATGTCTCTTCAAAGTCTTCTCTTGTTCAGAACATATATTCCCAGTGCCTCATCTGGCAGAATTTCATGTCTCCTTATCCGATACTCTAGATCTGTCCAGCTTATCAGCATTCCTTTCAAAATGAGTTGTTCAGATATGTGCACACTACTATAGGCTTGGCCTGACAAGAACAGAGTACAAAGGGACTATTACTTTCCTTGATCTGGATGCAAAACTTTTGGTCAATTTATTATAAAAATAGGTTAGTTCATTTAATTGCCACATTACATTATAGCTTCATCCTAAACCTACATTTCAATAAAGCTTCAGATTTTTTTTTCACATGAATATGTGTACCAACTATTCTCTCCACATTACATCCCACATGTTTTCTCTGAGTTTTTTTTTATCCCTGTTGCTTCTTTTTCTTTGTTGTAACCAGTTTGAGAGACTAGAAAAAAATAACTGCCAGGTTGATGCAAAAGCTCACAGAGCCAAACTGAGATTGATAGTTTGGGTTGATCTTATACGAATGACATCAGCAAGCAAATTGTCCTTTAAGTCCATTTGTATGCTGCTTCCCTGAAGTAAATGCCAGAAGCATAAGAGCACAGAACCACCACCCTGGTATAAATTCTCATTACTTCCAACCTAGATTGCTACAATAGCCTTGTTGAAAGAAGTCTGATTGCCTTAGCTCAAGTTTTCTTTCCCTCCGTTCCAACCTTTACTCAATTGCCAAAGTAACTCTCTAGTGCTTTGTTCTGACCAAGTGATGCTCCCTCCTCATTGAATAAACTCCAGTGGCTCTCTGTTTCTACCAGGATAAAATATAAGTGCTGATTGACTTTTAGAGTACTTCAAAGCCTGACTTTTTACTATTTTTCCAGTCTTCATTTAAAATAATGCCCTCCATGAACTTGATCCATGTTTACAGGTCTAGTTGCTGTTCCTTTCACATGATGTTCCATCTTTTGATTGACTGTGCCTCAGTCCTGGGATTTTCTCCCTCATCTCTGCCTTCCTGATCCCCTGACATAATTCAAGATCTCAGTCAATTCCTACTTTCTGCAAGAGACCTTAATGCATCTCTTCACCCCTTACCAGTGTTTTCCTTCTGAGATGACTTACATTTATATTCTGTATATCTTAAATATACATAATTGTTTTCATGATGACTCTGCCATTAAAAAGTGAGCTACTTGGGAGCAGAAACCATACTTCTGTCTTTCTTTTTATATCAAAAGCTTAAACATCAGGCTTGGCCTATAGGAAACACTAATAAATTCAAAATAAATGGTCTTGAATTGGGAAATAATTATCTAAATAACCATGGTGATTATATAGGCAATGTTGCAGAGATTCTCTTCTTTCTCAATATTTAGATATAGTAATTGAAATAATGGAAATAAACTTTGAACTAGTATAGTATAAGAAACTCCCAGGTGAGGAAACTTGTCTAATAATATAAGTTAGCATTTTTCTCTTCAACTGAAAGTCTTAGAAGGTTGAATAAAGGAGTAAAAAGACTTGACCTGGGTCACACAGTCATTGTAATTCACAGGCTCAACTTGAATCTAGGTCTTCTGGCCAGCTCTCCATCTACTATTCCATACTGCCAAAATGGAGTTATATTGAAACTTCTCTTATAAATATAAGCATGGATACCTTTATGTAACAAAGTCAGCCACAATTATAAAAACCAGTTATCATACATCATATAAATAAGAGGCACCTGCATTCATACTAGCTATGCCAAAAATACTTTTTTACACAGCTTCTCTCTTTTCCCAATAAATTGAAGGTGAACATATTCTGTGAAGTTTGTTTTTACATCTTCCCCCACTCTTGGATCATGTCCCTTATTCTACCGTCTTGTCTCCCCAAATCCTTGAGGCAGCAAATTACTTCTTGTTTTCTTATTCATCCTCTATGAAAACAAGAAAGATTTGATGCAAGTCTTTTATGACATTTTTGCATTTTAGCCTGAATGACTTTTAGTCCACTTGAATATTCATGTTAATCCTTTTATCTCCCATTTTGCATGAAAGACTTACTCAGTTATTAAAGACTTAGTTGATACTTAGACCAGTGATCCTATATATGTGGTTACTCCCTTCAATCTACACCATCTTATATTATGCTACCTTTGTCCTTTTCCTAGGGATCCCACTCAGTGTATTAAGTATCTTCTTACAGAATTCTTCATCTAGCAAGGAGATCATTGAAGCAGCACACAAACTGAATATCTGTAACTTTCATCACATAATCAGCACACCTCCTTTCCAATTATATGTTCTCCTAATAGTATTTTATGCAAGTTTTCATGAACTTTTTTTCATATGCAAAATGCTACCAGCATTCATTTTAGTTCTTGAAAGAATATGATATTCCATACATTGGAGTCACAAGGCATGACTTGAAGAAGACTGGTGTGAAAGAGAAGAACCTTTGTTTCAAGGAGAAACTAAGGTTCATTTAAGTACTGTGCTATTTTCCAAATGAAGCCTTCTTCCTTCCCTCTCATTTAAAGTATTTTTGACAGATTTGTGCAATGCAATCTACAGATTTGATTCTACAGAATGAAATGCTTTTTTAGGGTCAACAAATAATGAGCATAATAGAATCTCATTCTTGTTCATTTCACTGAGTTGCATGAATATAAACAATGTACTATGCTACAAAATACTGTTTGTAAGGGGAAAAATTAAAAGTTTGCTTGGTTTGGAATCAAAGGAGAGTATCCAAGTTTCACCTCACAACCTAACTTACTTCAAGAAAGTCATTTAATGTCTCTGGCTCTCCATATACTTATTACTAAAGTGAGGCGCTAAACTAGAACTCTATAATCATTCTAGCTACAAATATATGATTCTTAAAAAATCATTTCATCCCTCAATGCATATTTAGATTAACCCCATAAAGATTTCAAATACATAGTTAGGCATATAGCCTGATAGTCATTAATAAACTTTTTTTTGAGGGGAGGGAAGGAAGGATAATGATCAATCTGTTTTTTCTGAACATTTGCTGTTCTGTATTTCAGATATTGTGAGAATCCCTGCCTCAATATTAGCAGAATTGTGATGCTTTCACTATAGATGTGTTATTTTCATACTTTGGTTAGTGTAATTGGGTTTCCTATATTTGTTTTATATTTCCTCATGAATAAATTAGTTTTTATGAGAGGAGAATCCAAATACTGTGGCTGAACTGCCAATGATCTTTGCAAAAACAAACTTGATAAGCTTCCCTTGAATCTGTTATCCTCCTTCTAATTGTATCTTATTGAATACTTGAATTAATTTGTTATCTTAGCAAACATTTTGCAAACTTCTTCCTTTCACTATGCTTTGTCAATCAAGAAGATGATAACTACTTAGATGGTAACTATTCCTATTATGATATATTTCTAAAGATTATTTTTTTAAAAGATAGAAACTTTTCTAGTCCTATCTATTCACTGGCTATGGAAATAAAATGTGTGTTGGCTAAAGACAATTTGATGCTCTTCATTGAGGTAAATTGTTCATCTTTTAAACTCCTTAGAAAATGGCAATTGTTGACATTAGCATCTGTTCATTTTACCTTTCCCCTAATTTTTTACATCAGTACTTCAAGTTGGAGTTGCACAAAATATCTTATTTTTGTCCTTACTTATGATTTGATATTAATCCTGGTTCTACTAACAGATTGTATAACTACATAATCAGTTGATTAGTCAGTGATTGCCTGTTAAATAATTTCCTATCTCTGAAAATGTAATAAATTTTATTCTTGTAATATTATAAACTGTTCACAAGTTCTTCTCTCTTTTGTGAAATTATTCATAATCTTCATGTAAGAAGCTCCTTCAGAATCAATTATTCTTTGATCTATTTCATTTGTTATTCCTAAACCATATTCCCCAACACAATTTTTTGTTGTTGATGACCTCTCATGCCCACCTTTTAATTGCAGTCACTTATTATTAAAGTGTTGTGTATATATATGTGTGTGTGTGCATGTATATGCATGTGAGTATACATATATATACAAACACATACATATATGTAATTTTATTGAGTTTTACTGTCTCTTCATCCTTTGCAATATATATTGACATATTATGCAGTGATAACTACGTGGTCATTTCCTTTCTTCTTTTCCTTCCTTCCTTCCTTCTTTCCTTTCTTCCTTTCTTCCTTTCTTTCTTTTGCTGTTATTTTTTTTTTTACAAATTTTTGTCATCAACAATACAATTTGAGCTCCAACTTTCCCATGAAATGGTAATGTTGCTCACTATCTTTGAAGAGTGCCTTTGATCTAGCCCTACTCAGTCATCTCCTATTTTTGCTTCTCTGAAGATGAGTTCAGAATCATTTTTCTATTTAACTTCAACTTCATTTTTTACTTCTGGTTTCATATTTTAGCAAGCATGTCAAGATTTACTTAATTCAGCTCTTCCAATAGTGTGTTTATTTCTTGATCCCTAAACAAGGGTGTCACATTCAAAGTATAAACAGTTAAATTCATGCTTCTGGATGTTCAAAATGCTGTGTCCATTAAGGATTAATTTTCAACATTTCAGAAAAAAAAATCTTACTTCTCTTAATCTGATTTCCTCCCCTCTCTTCTTCCCCCTCTGTATTTTATACTCTTTTGTCATCATTGATATATTATTGACAATGCCATGCAGCCTCTATAACTCCATTATAATTTCTATGTTACAACTGAAATTTCTGAATGTACCATTTGAATGAAATTCAATATAGATGAATACATTTATAGAGATAACCAATAGAGGTGGAAAAATTGATAGATCTATAGAGTTATATGGGAAGGGAAGGCAAACCGACAAACAAACAGAAACAGAGACACAAAGAGAAAGGATAGATAATGTCTGAATGAATTAATGGGATAATGTTTCTATACAGGGAAAATAATTTGGTTTTTAGAACTATGTCTTATACAAGAGAAACTTAATAAATGTTGAATTAAATTGATCACTAGATAATTTATTCACTGGGGGAGTTTCATGATTCTTTCTTAAACTGAAAATTTTCATTTATTTGAATTAGTGTCTCCATAGTATTACTGTCTTTAGAACTCGACAAAACTAAGCAAGAAAAAAATGATGTGATAAATTTCATGTGTATGTCTGCATGTTATACATCTAATATTTCCCCAAAAGGGCTAAACCTTCCTCACTATATATACATATACACATTTGGAGGAAAGATTGAACATATAGCACATACACACATGTGTATGTATTTATATATGTGTACATACATATGCATTGTGTATATGATGCATAGACATGCATACTTGCATACATGTCATGTGTATCTTATATACAGATATAAATATATGCACAATTTCCTGACTTTTATAAATGGCAAAACTAAGAAGACATGGCATTAAATTTTAGGGGCTATTTTGGTAATATATGGCAAAAATTATTAATATACAATAGAACAGATTTTTGTGGTGGGGAATAGTGTTGGAGAAAAGAAGGGAAGGTTAATCATAATTTACACAAAAGTGAATTATAGAAATTTTCTAAGATTTGAAGCTACCTATAATATTTGTCTATATTTACTTGCTCTTCCAAATGTAACAATAGGATTGTAAAATTTATAAATAAGCCCTGGAAATAATAAAACCTATTGAGTGAGTCTCTATACCTGTATGTCTTGCTTTGCCCTTGATGGCAAAGATGCGATTATTCTTGATTATAAATGTAACTTAGAAACCAATATCTCTTGACCAAAGGGAGTCAAGTGGATAGCTGATTATTTTATTACTCATTCAAAAGACTTAAAACAACAATAATACAAAAAAATGTGAATTATTGGTTCAATAGTATCTGAGAGAATAGTAAACCACCTGATGAACTGTCAACTCAGATTTAGATACAATCTGGTGTCACTTAGATTTCTCAAATATTGCATTTCCCAATCTTTAGGCCAATTGTTAGAATGAACATCAGAGTCAAGTTCCCCACCCCTTCAAAAAAATTTGGGAACTTACTTAAAATTTTCATTTCAGGTAAACATGAAATGAACTAAATAAGAGTGGTACATTCAAAAGAGAATACTTATATTGGAGTCAGAGTGAGTTCCTAACCCACTTTTATAACACTTACTAGCTATGTAATCTTGGTTAACTCACTTTGCTTTGATTCTCAATTTCATCATTGGTAAAATGAAGGGAATTGAGCTGGGTGACCTTCCAAATATATGATCACAAGATTTGAAATTATGCATGCATGCACACACCCACACATGTGAGTATGTGTGCATATGGATATATATGCACATGATATATATATGTACAAAAATATAAATATATATTCACTGTATGAAATCTGATATTCTAACGTTCTCACATTTTTCCCACCAAAGAGTTATTTTTATTTCTCAAATAAAATTTTCTAACTATTAAATATGATACTGTTTGTTCCTTTTCCCAAGGGGAAAAAAAAAACTTTTCTTTCTTAATCTTATCAAACCCCCAGAAGAATGGAAAAGTTCAGTTCACTAGTTTTGCTTCATGCTTAAAATGTTCTACATAGCTGTGTTTAACAAGGCTGAGATGATGCCCATCTGTTCTAGCAGTGGGGATCTCTCTCATGAAATGTCTCCCCTCTATTCACCATAAATAAACATAATGTGTAAATTGAAATCTTATTGTAACTGGTAGACAATAGGATTTTAAAAGGTCTGAGAATAGGATTAACATATTGTTACAGTGTTATGGTCTGATTTAAACAATTTTGATCTCTTGTGAGAGTTCTTCATAAAATATCTATTTTACAAGTGGTATAAACCCCAACTGAGTATAAAAAAATTTTTGACATTACTCAAACATTACTTTCTTATTAGCCACCAAGAACAATTAGGAAATGTTTCAAGTAACTTTAATCTCTCTGCCTGAATACACATTGTTCATTTTCTTATGTCAACAAGTACATGCTGATATTTTAAAGCAGATTTCCATATGCTAATTTACCTATTTCCTTCCCTGAAAGACTATAGTTTCCTGACTGCTAATTCCAGTTGACAGTGAATGGTTCTGTTTCCAGTTCTCTGCAAAATAATGCATTGTCACAAAGTGATTTATAATAAACAGTTTCTAGCAAAAAACTACAATGCTGATGAGTTTTGACAACCAAAAATGCATTATTAATGAAATAATAACATTGGCAGCATCTTGAGAACAAGCTGATGGTGAGAAGTTTGTTTGCCTGCTTACAACATAGATTCCCTTCTTCACGTTAGAGCTTTCACTAGGTGGGGAGGTCATTATGGGGAAGAGTGTGGAAATTAATGTGTTATATAGTGCTTAAATGTGTCTAGAATAAATAAAGAGTAATTGACTTGCTTAAATGCAGTCATTGCTCTATTCCAATAGAAGTAATTTTTTAAGCTTTATTTATTTACCATCCTTGATTATCATCCTTTAATATTAGCTTCTTAAGTCAAACAAATTGAATATGATTATAAGGTTTTGGTTTTTATAAAAGGTTTGTGTTGTATCTAGAATCACAAGTTTAGGCAATACAACAAACAAGAAACAAGTCCATAATGTGGGGTGCTGCATCTTTAGCAAGCTCAAAATTATAGCATGCATAAAAACTGAACATTAGAACAGATTCCAAAGTAAAAGCATACATTAATTCAATTTGTTGTGACTGAAGAAGAGGAAAATCAGCAATTTATCCCTGCAAAATCCATATCCTCGCAATATAATCTTACCATGGCAAAATCTCAGGACGGCATGCATGGGCACTTGGTTAGAGATTCCACATCATTTAAAGCTGATTAATTATACTAAATAAAAACTTCTTTACATTCAGTCTATCTAATTTCTATTATTTAATTCCCTGAAATATTTGTGCCTCCAGCCGAATTATGATGTTCTCTAGAAAGGGGTAGTTACCCATTGTTATTGGGTTTTATATTAATTATAGTATGAACTTTATTGAATTTACTGAAGTGCTTTCCTGGATAGTCTCCAAATACTAACAGGCGAATGAAATTAAATAAAGAGGGTCAGCTATATTTAAGAGCATTGTGTAAGTACTTTAGAGACTGGTTATAATTAAAGAGGTTGTAAACTAAAATGCAAAGTGCAGATGTCACTACTCACCTGTGCCCACCCCCATCCTCTGTCTTCAACATGCCAGAGAGGCAAGAGAGATCCATCACAGAAGAAGATGGTCCAAATCCAAAAAAAGAAGCAAGTTAATGGAAGATATCTTATAACAGGGGTTAAAAGATAATGGAAATAATTGAAAGAGCATATAATAAAGACCTCTTGCTGATTCCCAGTTTTGCTGTAGCACACAAAATTTGGCAGCACTTAGTTCCAAATCCTTTGGTTAGTGCTAGGTTAGTGCAAGGTACCTGTAGAATCAAAAGCTTTCTATGCCCTATTGCTTTGTGCCTTTGCTGTGGGCAATATTTGGTACCCTTTAATCAGAAATACACAGGGAAATGCCAGTTTACATCGCCAATGTTTTCCTGAGATGTTAAGGATTAATTGAATTTTTGGATAATTAAAGCTGATCTAAAAACATTTAAAAAACAAAGCTTACTAATTAAAAATATTGTTTAATTCTTAATTAAAATGAAGAATCTATTTTTTAAAAATATGGTACCATCCTTAATTAAAGTTAAAGAAAGTTAGAGGTGGAAGACATCTTAGTGATAATTTGGACTACCTTATTGTACCTATAAGAATGCTGAGGATCAGATAGATGACAAATCATAGATTTCGAACTACAAGTGATTTTTGAGGTCATCTAACTCAATCAATCCCCTCCATTTATCGATGAGGGAACTGAGATGAGGAGATGAAGAGAGATTAAGAGATTTGATGAACATTACAAAAGATAATAGGAGACAGCAGGAGATTCAATCTGAGGTCCTCTGACTCCAAATTCAGGGATATTTCCAGTCATGCTCAAACTCAGATAGCTAATAAGTGAAAGACATATTATATACATTTATTGTACATTTATATATACAGACACACATACACACATACATATGTGCGTGTATCTCCACAATAAAAAAGAAGCTTCTTTGTTATAGGGGCAATTTCATTGTTGTCTTTATACTTCTTGCATTTAGCATCTGATAGGCACTTACTAAATGCTTGTTTAATTGAATGATTGATTTCAGGTCCATTTCAATACTTTTCTCAATTTCATAAGCTGCCATTTACTTATTTGCTCAGATTTTTGTATATTGGGCATCTTTAACATAGGTCATAGTCATATTTTAGCATACCCAATAAAACAAGGTCAAGTTTCATGTTCTATCATAAATTCAATGAAAATGTAACTGTTATGTGATTCATAAGAGCCATATATGGCAGCCAAGGAATCCAATTAATTAACTTTCTAAACTCTTTGCAAGTTTAACATTGTTGTTCTCAATGAAATTCTAGTCTGTTCTACTGCAGGTACAAATGTAGGAAAATGAGTATTCTATATATCAACTCCTAACCAAGAAAACTGAGTGAATAATTTCTCCTTATGAAGATGAAATGAGTCTTGATCTTGTGGGCACTGTCCCATCGCATAGTAATTATTGTAACAATTTCCATCAAAGAGCCATTGACTTATCCAAATCCATTGCCCTTGAAATTAAACTAAAATTAACTAAATCAAGACTAAAGCTCACACTCATCTTGAAAAAGTGTTTTTGTTCTTGAAAAAATGCTGAAAATTTTATAATAATACAATAAATATTTATTAAGCACTTACTGTCAGAAGGACAGCTAAGTGGTATGGTGGATAGAGTGCTAGACCTGGAGTCAGAAACACTCTTTTTTCTGAGTTCAAACTTGGCCTCAGAAACTTACTAGCTGTATGATACTAGGCAAGTAATTTAACCAGTTTGCCTTAGCTTCCTATCTGGAGAAGGAAATAACAAACCAGTGTCTTTGCCAACAAAACTTCAATTAGGATCACTAGGAGTTAGACGTTATTGAAAAACACAGACAGCAAGTGTTCCAGGCACTGTGCTAAGTGCTAGGAGTATTAAGAAAAAAAGGGCAATTCCTGCCCTTATTATAATCTATATATACTATAATCTAATATAAATGAAAATGCACAAAAGGAGACTGGAAAGGGTAAAGGATAGAAATATCAAAGAGAAAGATAATATTTGCCTCAATCAACTTATTTTCTAATGGGGGAAGTTGAGTTATTTTCCAGTTAGTCAGAATCT
Organism: Myrmecobius fasciatus; assembly: GCA_023553655.1. NCBI lineage: Eukaryota > Metazoa > Chordata > Mammalia > Dasyuromorphia > Myrmecobiidae > Myrmecobius > Myrmecobius fasciatus. The sequence continues at coordinate 17,317 of JAJPUD010002572.1, forward strand.
TTGTGACCCCCTTTTGGGGAGTGGGATTTCTTGGAAAACAATACTTGAGTGGCTTACCATTTCCTTCTTCAACTCATTTTTCAGATGACAAAACTGCAGGGTTAAATGACTTGCCCATGGTCACACAATTATTAAGTGTCTGAAGCTAGATTTGAACTTAGGAAAAGGACTCTGACTCCAGACCCAGCACTTTCTCCAAATGTCACACCTAGATTTCCTGGAGTAAGATACTACACAAGAGAAAACAGGAAAGTAAGTGGAAATGCAGAAGGAAAAGCCCATGGAGCTGAAACTAGAGATAGTTGCAGATACAAAGTGGAGTGAGCTGGAAGTCCAATTTCTACGATCTATAAAAGAAGACTTTGAGAGGAATTTGATGATTTTCCCTTCAGAATTCCATTTAAAGAGTAGAAAAGTCTAAGGGAGGTAGTATCTAGCTTTGAGTTAGAAGCATGGTGATTAGAAGTAATAATCTTTTTCATATCAATTGACATTAATATGAATGTTTGTTGCTTAGTGATACATAACTCAATGTACAAATTAGTTTTAACTGGCAGGAACTTTTTGTGCTGGTGTTCTTCTTTGAAACAATATATAATGTGAACTGAGTAGGGATCTTTTGTATGGCTTTCCTCCTCTACCAAATGGCCTAATTTAAAAAAGGAGGAGAAGGAAGAGGAGAAAGAACAAGAAGTAGTGAGCTGTAAGAGTCATGTTGTTGGAGGGATTAAGACCAAGAAGAACTATAGATATGAAGTGAAATAAATAGCATTTCTCTAGTGAAGTCAATGGATATAATCTATCTTACTTAGAATATATACTAAGAACCATTTAGTGAAGATAACTTCAGTCAAGATAACTTTGGCAAAAGAAGCCAAAGTGATTTTGGAAATCAAAAAATATCAGCAGAAGACTATACAGGCAATACCTAGACAAGTTGAATTGTCTGGGAACTGGGGAAGGTTAAGCATTAGAATGAAAAAGCTAGTAAGTGAGGCAAGATTTATATTCAGGTGTTCTCAACTTCAAATCCAAATCTATCATTCTCTCCATTGTGCCACGTACAAGATGTGTTCAACCACAAGAGTTGCTGTGCCTTGCCCTCTTGACTCCATTTTATATATGGGGCTGGGGATGATGGTGAAGATATCAAATCCAGAAAAAATAAGTGCCACAAGTCCTTAAACACATAGGTAATCATTTTTAAAATTAGCATTCTAAAGTATCTTAGAGTTGTTTTTCTTTACAATGTTTTTTATTGTATAAATTATTCTTATACTATTCTTCCCAGTTTCCTTTAAAACTGTCAATTTCATTATTCTTTATGCTACAATAATATAACATTATATTTATATATTGCATTTTGTTTAGCCATTCCATAAGAGGCAATCTCTTGTTTATCTTGTTTTGGGCTACTGAGAAAAGAGTCACCATAAATAATGCATATAAGCTCTTTTCTTGTTCTTTGGTAACTTTGGAATATGAAGACTAGAAGTAGTATGATTAGGTCAAAGGATACACATGTTCTAGTAACTTTGGGGGGTACAGATCCAAACTACCTTTTAGAATGGCTGAATCAATTCCCAATTCTACCAACAATGCGTTATGCTTTGGTCTCCACAGTTTCTCTGATATTCTTGCAAATTCACATTTTAAGCTATTTAATGGATATTTCTTCCTACATTTCAAATTCAATATGTCTAACAGGGAAATTCCTTATTTTATCTCTTAAAACATGTATTACCACCCCCTTAAAAATCTGTGACTTTGGGGAATTTAATAGCCTTTCTAAGCTTCTGTTTTCTCATCTGCAAAATGTAGAGTTTGGAGTAGGAAGCCTTTGAGATCCTTTATAATTCTGACTTTGTGACTGATTTATCTTAATGGTACCTACCCCCTTAATCCTAATAGCCCAGGGTTTTACCTTTGGATCCATCTTTGACTTTTCTCACCTTATTTGGCATATATGATTAGCTGTCAAGTTCTATGCTTCTATCTCTAGATAATATCTCTTGGTTCTGCACCTTCCTTCTTACCTCTATTGCAAATACCCTACTTTAGACCCCTCCTCTTTTCAAGCTTAGGTTATAACAATAGCATCATAGCCAGTTTCCATGTTTTTTTCTTTTTAACAAGTTTCTCATAGCATAGCTTACTATCAGTCCTCATTTAAATATCTTTAGTGGTTCTTTATTGCTTACCAAATAACATATCCACTCTTGATCTCACATTCAACTCTCTCCACAATCTGGCTTATATGCATATCCTTATCTCAAAACATTATATTCTGTGTTCCACTCAAACTGAACTAATATGATTTACATTCTAATTTTGCTCTATCACCTTACCTTCAGTTTGCTTGGGTAGTATAGTGACTACCCAAGCTTGGAATAGACTGTTTCCTCACATCTGCCTTCATTAAAAGTCTAATGTAGGTGGTACTTCCCCCATGAAAACTTTTCCCTCCCACCCATCTCCTCTACTAAAATTGATCTAAAACCTCTTATTTTTCATAAACCTCTGTCTAGACTTGCTCTTTGCACTTATCACACTCACTCCTATAATATTTATTTATATCTATTTTTTTCTTCCCATTATTATACAAGCTCCTTGAGAGTAAAAACTATTTTATATTTTCAATCTCTGAAATCTTTAGCATATTGTAATTTGGAAGTACTAGTAGTGATGCATTTTTGTTGAATTTAAATTTGGATTTCTTGAATAACTGGTCTCATTTCTTCCTCATAACATCCCTGTGGGTTAGGTGGTATGAGCATTATTATTCCTATTTCACTAAAGGAAATAGAGGTTTGGGGAAGTTTAAGTCACTTTTCAAAGGTCACAGTTATTAAAACATAGAGCCTGAATTCTAACCAATTTCCTGATTTTAAGTGTGGTGCTCCTTCTTTCCAGGGGCATATTTCTTGGACTTTTCCTCCCCAAATCTCATTTTATAACACTGATAAATCTACAGCCTCCCCAATCTCAATTTATGTTCTAAGAACCTCATGCCTGGCCCATTGGCATTAAATTTCCAAATGCCCTACAATCCAGCCTCAGTTAGGCGACCCTCAGATGAACTAAGACTCTCCACACATGAAGCTAAGCCATTTGAAAAATGAACTACAACCAGGTATTTCATGCTATTCAAATAACCAAGCAAACGGGGAACTTGGATCTGATTTCAGCTCTCCCTCCACTGTCATGCCTGATAGACTTCAACAATCTTATTAAAATGTGTGACTGCTGTGATGATTTACTAAAGGCAAACCCTGATGGATCTAGTCACTGGTGGGATATGGGGTCATATTCAACTTAGAAGAAAGGAGAAAAATATATATATATATATACACATATATATATATGTATATATATATATATTTACCTACTTATTTACTTTTTCTTTCCCTGATCACACTTCCTAAGGGGTAGGTTTATATGTGTAAGTAATATGATACCCATTCAGGATCATTCAAGGCTTACACATATTACATGCATCCCTGGGAAATTAAAGCTAGAAGCAAATCATTACTTGGCTCTTCTAATAACACAAATGTTTATTTGTATAACTTATGGATTGCTCCATAGATACTCTCTTTGATTCATCATAAATAATATATATTATGTGATGGTGGTTAGAGTAATGCATTTTTTTTATTTTCATTCACTTGGAATAAGCACCACTCTTGAATTATATGATCATTTATTATGAAGTCCAATGGCATATAATCTTTTCCCCCCACCTCTTTCTTCTTCTGAGTCTAAAAGAGTATATTTACAGGAGATAAATGCAGAACAGATTTAATTATGTTTTAAAAAGAAAGATTTCATAATTGCACATGTGAATGAACTCCATCATTCCAAGATCTGGATTATGCAGCTGAACTAATGTTTCGAGATGAGAACACCCAACTATCAAATGAATTTTGCTATTGACCTAGTTTGAGAAAAGCTGGGTTGCAGAGCAGCCACTAACTCCATTAATGGGTTAATAATTTTACAAGCTATTCTTTTTTGAAAAGGCTTATTTAAATGTTTATCAGTTGTGCAAAGTGGAGCAGCTCTGGAGATTCGCAAGGGAGAAGTGATCATTGCCTATGCATGGAAGCGTTGTAGGAAGATTAAAATAACATTGAGTATATTCTGTAAATGAAGGAGAGAACTAAAAGAAGCCTCTAGAGTCCATTATAAATTTTAATAATACATCAAGGTAATGTAACTGAATAACCGATCTCTGAGGGAAGAAACACAACATTTGGCTAATATTACAATTTAAATTATGAAAACAAAAAGAGCTTTTAGTTAATCTTGTCTTTCTGCTTTTATTCTTCAGGCTCTTTTTTATTTTCCCTGAATCCAAAACACCATGTAAACAAATAAAAGTACGGAGAAAATAAACAGTTTGGCATCTCAGTAGATTAATTAATGCGCTTCAGCCTTGGCACCAGTAGGCGAAAATTATGTGCATAAATAATATCACTAATTAAAAAGATGCAGATTAACATGCAAATAATGTTAATGAGGATCTGCAATTCCAGAGTGGATTCGCATAACATCAACAATTTAATGGGTTGGAAGGCTTGTGTTTGCATTACATTAATAAATTTCAAAGACCTTGCATAAAAAAGTTCTGTTGGAGCCTCTGTTTCCCACTTGTGAGTTGTAAATTCTGTGGGCAGTAGCGAGTACTCATCGGCAGATGCCAAAGTCATTATCTCAAAGACTGTTGAGATGGTGCCATGTGCCAGTGCGACCAGCTGTTGGGAACTGGGCAGTAGGCACTACACTGTGCCAATTATTCATATTATTTGGGTAGTCTTGATATTTATTTAAACTGATTAATATTTTGTGCTCTGCATCTTGATCTGGAGGGAAATCATTTTAAGCAAGCAAAGTTTTAAAAAAAATCTTATTAGCCTTTGATGTGTCATGGATGGTTGAATGCATAATGGAATTGATTAAGCAGACATAATTTCTAACCATAGGCAAAAACAATATAAAATGTCTTTAATGATGTCATATAATGTTGAAATAAAGTATTATAGCATTAAATTCCAAGTGGGTCGTAATAAACTAGGTTTTATTTAAAAATGAGAATGCTTGTATCACAAAATTTAAAGGATTTTTTTTAGGGGGGGTACCCTTTCAGCTATATTTGATGATTCTTTGGAAGAGAGTTATGGTAACAACAAAGCAAAGATTAAGAAAGGTTACATCAAAGTTTTTCCTAAAACCACAAACTGCCTTACTTAATTTCTGCTGTTCTGTGTTCTAAGCCCAGCAGGGTACCCAAGTGAACCAGGATCATCTGTAAAACATAGTGAAGTGAGAATTGAGAACAAGCAGCACCAGGCTACAAAGGTCCCCCAAATTCTGTTTTCCTGCCAATTAACTGTTCATTCTCCAGTGGTGAAGTACACTAGAAAATACTTCTTCCCTAGAAGAGCATGCTCAGAGATCAATGATACCGTGAGAACAAATCTATTGAAAACAGGAAGACAAGAAGGCTCCATGTACTTAAGAGAAGAACCAACTAGCAGCTTTTGTCTGAGGTACCGCTGACCTCCAGTTGCTTTGGGAATTATAAGTGCGTTCTTTTTGTTCTCTGAATGGTCTGTTCACACAAATTCCTTCCATTTCTTTCCTGCAAAGACCTTCAAAGCAGAAGCTATTTTACTCATGTTTAAATTGAGACCCCAGCCCTGTCCCATCTTCATACTCCAAAATTGATGCTTACACAGCAGCCAGACCTATGTGATGTGGGGCATGTTCTAGGAGAGTATGTTCATTTATCTTGAAGTGTTAAGCCAAGGTAAAACATGGAAATCGCCATGAGAAAAGTTCATCTCAGCTGTCCCTGCTGCCAAATATCCCCAATAGGATTATGAAATGGTGGAAGGTTCTTGCGGCCAGGGAAAGCTTTCTTGGTAGGGTAGGACACATTTCATACGTGTTGTAAGCACTGCCAATTTAACTACCCTCAGGGAAAAACAAAACAAAAACTAAAGCTTTTAAAGCTTGAAACACAGATGCAATGTGGCAGCTCCCTCAGGATACTGCCAATTCCTACAGTCTGCTCCACAAGTAGAGATGGGTAAATCAACCAGAACTATTCCCCAACTCATTTATCTACTCTATTTAAGTATGTTTTATCTTTGCATGATTGGGGGCAAATCCTAAACCAAAACCAAAGAGAAGTTCTGGTTTCTCCAATCACCAACCCAATTATTAGCTATTTATGTCTCTCCTAACCAGTTATGTAGGATCCCCTAGGTCTCTCAATGTATGATTTTGCTCTTGGTGTTTGCCTGAAAACTACCTGGAGGAAAAGGAGCCTTATCTAAAGCCAAAAATTTATTCCTGTTGCATTAACCTTGTATTGTTAAAAAAAAAATTACCGTGAATTCTACATATACACCTAAACTGATAAGTCCAAAGCAGTAAATACTGTAAAATGACTTGAGCTTTTGTCCATAGGATATTCATTTGGGTTGTAACTTACAGTGTTAGAGAGTTCCCTGAGGAAGGAAAGATTATGTGACTTATCCATAGTCACACAACTAGTTAGTGTCAGAAGTAAGCTTTGAAGGGAAAGAAGGCTGGGAAAATCTTCCTGACTTCTAGGGGGCATCTCTAGCCAAGATTGCCTTGGCACTGCTTCGTCCTATTTGTTGTCAGTGTTTTTTTGGTTTGATTTGGATTTTGAATACCCCTATGATTTTGTCAGCATAAAGAATTCTATATTGAGAAACTCCTAGTGATGTGACAGTTGACAACTGTCTTAAAGGATTGCCTATAGTACAAAAGAGTTAAATGCCTTGCCCAAAGTCTCAGTATGTTTCCAAAACCAAACCTGACCTCCACTTGCTTGTAGAGTAGATTGTAGGACTGCTTTTGAGATGATTTCTTTAGCTACTACTACTTTACTGCTTTCTCTTCTTCTTATGCTTAGGAATAAGTGACTTTGTGTCTCACTTCATTTGGTATTCCACTTCCACTGTACATACATTAAACACGATCATTGAGCACTAATCTGTGTTACTTGTTGGAGTGCTAAAATAGCAGTAATAGTTAAGATAGTCTCTGTTTCCAAAGGGCTTTTAGTATAGCATATGATACGATGAATATATAAATATAATCAAAGGAAAATATAAGAATATCATAAAGTAGTCTTTAAGGTACTTTCTAGGCCTAGACATTTATAAGAGTCTATTGTAGAACCTCCTATGAATTCATTTTTCAACTCCTCTTCATACTGGTAGATTGTGTTATTTCTCCAATATTAGGAATACTATTGAAAGGTTTAATTTTATTCAATTTAATAAATATTTATGAAATTGCTAAGTGTCAGTCACTGTGCTAAGCATTGTGGTTGCAAAAAGAGGCAAAAAAAAACAGTTACTGTCCTCAAGAAGCTTACAATCTAAGTGGCAAGAAAATATGCTAACAAATATATCCAAAACAAAGTATAGATAGGATAAATAAGAGGCAATTAATTCAGGGAAGGCACTGGAATTAAGAGATATTAGGGAAGACTTACTTTAGAAGGTACAATCTTAGTTGGGACTTATAGACTCTGGGGATATCAGTAGTCAAAATGGATGAGAGAGAATATTCCAGGTATAGGGAACAGGAAGAAAAAAGAAAAAAATGCCTGGAAGCAACTTTTTGGCAAATTATTCGCTTAAAGAATTTTCTACAGAACTAAGGGGTTAGTGAAAGATGGAGTGTCTTTTCTGTGGAACATCTAGGAAGCAAGTGTCACTTTATTAAAGAATATGAGCTAGGATATGTAGACTAGAAAGGTAGGGGGCTAGGATATGAAAGACTTTGAATGCTAAACAGGGCATTTTGTATTTGTTCTTGGAGACAATAGCAAGCCACTGGAGTATACTGAGTAGAGGAGTGGCAGTCAGATCTTAACTTTAAGAAAATCACATTAGTGCTGACTGGAAAAATGGATTTCATGGGGAAAGACTTGAAAACTCTCTAGAATAGTCTCTAGACTTGAGACTCTCTAGACTCCATTCATTTTCACTGGCTGTCCCCCATGCCTGGAATTCTCTCTATCTACTTTTTATCTCTTGACATCCCTGGATTCCTTAAAGTCCCAGTTAAAATCTTACCTTTTAAAAGAAGCCTTTTGTGATCCCCTTTGATAACAGTTCATTTTATTTAAGATTACCTCAAATTTATGCTATGTATATCTTTTTTTAATGCAGTTTCTTGCATATTGTGTCTTGAAAGAAAGCACTATTTCCACTAAAATGACAGACCAAAAATGGCTTAATGAGAATTAAATATACAAGATAAGAAGTTTGAACCTAGAAAAAATAACAACAAAATTCATCTGGAAAAACAAAAGGTCAAGAATTTCAAGGGAATTAATGAAAAAAATGCAAATGAGGGTGGCCTAGCTGTACCAGATCTAAAACTATATTATAAAGCAGTGGTCACCAAAACCATTTGGTATTGGATAAGAAATAGAGTAGTGGATCAGTGGAATAGGTTAGGTTCACAGGACAAAATACTCAATGACAATTGTAATCTAGTGTTTGATAAACCCAAAGACCCCAGTTTTTGGGATAAAAACTCACTATTTGACAAAAACTGCTGGGATAATTGGAAACTAGTATGGAAGAAATTAGGCATTAACCCACACCTAACACCATATACCAAGATAAGGTCAAAATGGATTCATGATCTAGGCATAAAGAATGATATTATAAACAAATTAGAACAATGTAGGATGGTTTACCTCTCAGACCTGTGGAGGGGGAAGGAATTTGTGACCAAAGAAGAACTAGAGGTCATCATTAATCACAAAATAGATAAGTTTGACTATATCAAGTTAAAAAGTTTTTGTACAAACAAAATGAATGCAGACAAGATTAGAAGGGTAGCAGTAAACTGGGAAAATATTTTTACATCCAAAGGTTCTGATAAAGGCCTCATTTCTAAAATATATAGAGAATGGACTCAAATATATAAGAATTCAAGCCATTCTCCAATTGATAAATGGTCTAAAGATATGAACAGACAATTTTCAGATGAAGAAATTGAAACTATTTCTGGTCACATGAAAAGGTGCTCCAAGTCACTATTGATCAGAGAAATCCAAATTAAGACAACTCTGAGATACCACTACACACCTGTCAGATTGGCTAAAATGACAGGAAATGATAATGATAGCTGTTGGAGGGGATGTGGGAAAACTGGGACACTGATACATTGTTGGTGGAACTGTGAATGGATCCAACCATTCTGGAGAGCAATTTGGAACTATGCTCAAAAAGTTATCAAACTGTGCATACCCTTTGACCCAGCAGTGTTTCTACTGGGCCTATATCCCAAGAGATTTTAAAGGAGGGAAAGGGACCCACATGTGCAAAAATGTTTGTGGCAGCCCTTTTTGTAGTGGCAAGAAACTGGAAATTGAAAGGATGCCCATGAATTGGAGAATGGCTGAATAAATTATGGTATATGAATGTTATGGAATATTATTGCTCTGTAAGAAACGACCAACAGGAGGATTTCAGAGAAGCCTGGAGAGACTTGCATGAACTGATGCTGAGTGAAATAAGCAGAACCAGAAGAACATTATACACAGCAACAAGACTATACGATGATCAATTCTAATGGACATGGTTCTCTTCAACAATGATGTGATTCAAACCAGTTCCTATTGTTCAGCGATGAAGATAGTCATATACGTCCAGAGAGAGGCCTGTGGGAACTGAGTGTGAACCACAACACAGCATTTTAACGCTTTCTATGAATATTTTCATGCATTTTGTTTTCCTTCTTAGGTTGTTTTTTTCTTCTTCTCCTTCTAGATCTGATGTTTCTTGCGCAGTAAGATAACTGTATAGATATGTATACATGTATTGTATTTGTCATATAATTTATCCTATTTAGCATGTATTAGATTACCTGTCATCTAGGGGTGGGGGTGGGGGGAAAGGGGGGAAAAGCTTGGGAAAAAAAAGTTTTTGCAAAGGTCAATGTAGAAAAATCACTCATATGTTTTGTAAATAAAAAGCTTTATTAACAAAAGAGGAAAAAAATAAGATAAGAAGTTTGAGAACAATCAGATGTGATTGCTTAGCTATTGTTACTAATATCTGACAAATTATGGAGAATAAAAATATGATTTCCAAATAAACAAAATATATTGATTACAAAGGAAATATATGTAGAAACAATTTAAAGATTACATATTTCCCAGAAGAACACAAGCCAAAAAAAATGACACAATAATGCAAGAAATAATGTCAGAAAACAGACCAAAAATTGCAAATACACACACACACACATACACACAAAGAGTGCCAATTGAAAAAATCCACCAATTCCCTGTAGGAAAAGAAAAATCTATGATGAAAACATCCAGATATAGAGTATCTGTATCTGGAATATATATTATCTAACTATCTATCATCTATCTATCTTACAACTAGATATGTTTATTGAACTTCCAGATGCCCTTACTGATCAGCCTTCCACTGTTCAAAGGGAAACAGTGGAACACTTACCTAATTCACTATACAGGTATTACTTTGACCCACATCGTTTATTTGGTAGTACTAATTAGCCCAACCTTTTTATGTTCCTCTAGAGTCCTGTATTTAAAAGTCAAATTTTCTAATCAGCTCCAATCTTTTAATCAGGAATTTTTCAAAACCCTCTATTTTGTTAAATATTTATTTTCCTCTAAAGGATTTTGACTCAGTTTTGCTGGGTAGATTATTACTGATTATGATCCCATCTTTTTTTGCCTTCTAGAATATTCAGACCATTTGATTTAATGATTCCAAGCCCAAAAATCAAATTCTTCAAATGAAGAAGAGAAAGACTTTGTATTGGAAAACAAATCCAAATAATACAAGACTATTTCACAACTACAAGAGACCACAGGAAAAATGGAATAACGTATTCACACTAGCAAAGGAGCTCAAGATGAATCCCTAGATGACATATCCTGCAAACATAAGCCTCAATGAAAAAAAGATGACCCTTTGAAAAATGCATCTGAAGTATTCATAAAATATCATATTTCATTTATAGACTTCTCTAAACAACAAAAATATAAGCAAGTTAAACAAATATGGCAATGAAGGAAAAGAATAAAAACAATATAAAGGTAATTAAAAGATTTGTTTCTAAAAGTATACAAAAGAAGAAAGGTGGAAGCAAAAGAGAAGTGATGATGGAGAGGAACTGTTCTGAAATATCAGAGATTACAAAACTTACAACCCCCTCAAAAATATAAGTGAATTAATATTTTTGAGACTAAATTACAAAATGGGAGAGTGCATAAAAGAGGAAAGGGAGAAAGGATATAGAGAAGAATAAAGACATATTGTAATCAAGTTAAAGATTATCCATGAGAGGAAAATAACTTCAATGATATCTCATGAAGAACATAGTCTATAAAAGAAAGTGAACAAGCATTTGTCATGTTTCCATTATGTCCCAGGCACTGTGCTAAGTTCTTTACAAATATTTTCTCATTTGATAATGAAAAATGGACAAGTAAGCAAAGGAAGGAATTGAAATAGAAAGGAAAAGGGAAATCATATTTCAGTGGTGGAAGGGGATATCATTGGTAGATATCCCCATGGACGAAGAGAAATATTCTGTAAAGACAGAAAGGAACCTGACAAGAAATATAACCTGTAAAGATGTGATATTTAATCAGAACACTTATCCTGTCTTAGGAATCAGAACTCCTGACAGTAACTGATAACCAGTGGATTAGAGGGCATGGGCACAGGGAGGACATTGCATAGTAGATAAAATAAAATGATTATGAGAAAAGTAAAAATTAATAATGAACTGTACAATCAGTAACACAGGGAAATTTCTACCATGGGGCAGTATCTTTTCTATCACTAGTAGGAATTAACTTTTCTAAAAGTGAGGTACAACATATAAAAAGGTCAGAGATCAATAACTACAAGGTGATAATATAGAAATTATTTAAAAGTTGGAACCCAAAATAGGTATCTTAGAAACTTTGATTCCATGAGGAAGGCAAAAAATAAAGTATTAAAAAGTTATAAATCAAATAAAAATTAGAATATATGAAGAACAAAAATGGGAGAATGATGGAAATAAATATTTTTTGTTAAAAGGTGGATATGATATTTTAAAAACAGAACAGGTTGAAGAAGAGAGGAAGTGGAATTTGATTTAATTATTTAACTGTAAGGGAAAAAAATTAATAACTAAGAAAAAAGAAGACATGTAAAGGAACTGATAAGTTAAACAAACCTTTAAAAGTAGAAAAAAGAATAACTAATGGTAAGGAGGAGAAGAAATTGGTGGAAAGAGGTTTGCTTTAAGGTCAATTGAGCTAAAATAATGGAAGAAAAAAAGTACTGTGTTGATAGAGGAAGAGAGAAAAAAGCTTAATTCAAGGGAAAACAGTGTTAGATATAATTAAAAGAAAATAACAGTACAACTCATAATTTAAGTGTAAAAAGATTAAACAACCCAATAAAATGGAAGAAACTGACAGATTGGATAAGAAAACAAAACCCCATAATATGTTGCTTAACATCAACCCACTTACAAAACAAAAACATATATGGAATAAAAAATGATGGGCTAGAAAAAATGTTAAAAAAAATATTAAATGCCAAAGCTAAGAAAAGACAAGAAGGAAATCTTAATTCAATTTTAGAAAAGTAAATAGCTCTAGCTGGTCCTTCAAAGAAACTTTTAAACTTTAAAAAAAAAGTTAGTACCCATACTAGAGAAATATTAGACAACTTTTTTTAGAAAATAAACTCCCTATAAGAATTCTTTTAGAAGATTAATAAAGAAGAATATCTAAAATAGAGAAGGATAAAACACAAGAAGAAAAGTATAGACCAATATAATTAATGAATATTAATTCAAAAAGATAAGTAAATTTCTATCTTTAATATGATTCTTCCAATAAATTATTCATCATAACCAAATTTAATTTATTCTAGGAATGTAAGAGCAATTCAGAATTAGAAAAGCAATCAATAAACTTGTTCCTATTAAAATATATGAAATGATATAATTATCTCAGTTAACATAGAAAAAGTTTTGATAAACACAACACTGATTCTAAAAACTTCATAAAATGTAGGAATTCAGGAATCTTTAAAATTTAAACATAAAAAGTATCCACCTAAAACCAAAAATAATCAATATATGCAATAGAGATACACTCAGAAGCTTTCCAGTAAACACATACATAAAGCAAAGGTGTTCATTCTCTACCCTATTGTTTGATATAGCTCTAGAACTGGAAGCAATAGCAATAACAAGAGAAATAAATTATAAGTGTAAATATAGTTAAAGAGGTGATAAAACTATTTCTACTTATGATCTTATGATCATTCACTTACAAAATGCTAGGGAATCAACAAAGGTACTAATTATTTCAGCAAAATTGCAATTCACAACATAAACTTTAAAAAATTGTATGCATAATAACAAAATCCAAAAATGAATACTTAAAAAGATAAATGCTATTCCAAATACATGAAATTAATGAAGTATAAGAGGATCAATCTACCAAAAGTTACTAAATATTTGCACAGATAAAATTATACAATTCCCTTTAAATAAAGTACAATTTATGTAATCATTCAATGTACATGGTTAGTATGTGCCTATGTAATAAAAATAAGAATCCTATCTAGATTAATTTACAATTTTAATTCTTTACTGATCAAATTATCAAAAATACTTTATAGAATTCAGTAAAATACTAAAATTCATTTTAAAAATAGATTATCATGAGGAAAATAATGAAAAAAAGTTTCAATGAAAAAGGAATAGTACTTTGTGATCTCAAACTATATTATAAAGTATTAATCAGTGAAACCACTTGATAGTGGCTAAAAAAATAGAGAAACAGAATAATGGAACAGACTAGAAAAGGCAGAATCAGAAATAATAGACCTCAATAATCTAATCTTTAATAAAAATGAGAAACAAATTACCTAGGAAATAACTCTTTATTTGATAATTCTAGAAAAACTGGAGAGCAATTTGGCAGTAACTAAGCTATACCAGCATCCTTACATAATGCATTCAAAAGATATGAATAGTCTTAATATTAAAGATCATACTATTTAAAAGTTAGATTTAAAAGAATATCCTATACTTCTTGTAGCTATAAGTACAAGATGAGAAGATAGAGAAGATAAAATAGATAATGTTGGTTACATGAAACTGAAAAGCTAAATGAATAAATGGAGGGAAATTTTTCTGAAAAGGGTATAGTATTCAAGTATGTATATGTACACACATTTACATGCATACATACTTCTACTTATATGTGTATCTACACACAACTGTATATTCCTGTGGATATACCATGTCATCTGTTATGCTTTATCATGTAATATAATGTGATATATCAGTCATATCAATCATGTCATATACATTTCCTACAAGATAATTAATCAGAGACTATGAATAAACAGTTCATAAAAGAATTGTAAGCTATTAACAACTATATAAAAGAGTACCCCAAACAACAAATAGTGAAAGTAGTACAGATCAAAATAACTTTGTTTTCATGTCATAACTTCAAAGTTGACCAAAATAACAAAAGATACTATTTAAAAAGTACTTTAAGCTTGGCAAATAACTCTGAAAGCATTGTGAGATAGGTGCTGTTATTATCCTTGTTTTATTGATTAATGAACTGAGTCAAATAGATTAATTGATTTTCCCAGTGTGACATAGCTGCTAAGTATCCAAAGATGGATTTAATCTTAGATTTCCTAACTCTCGTATACTCACTCACTCAACCAAACTGTCTAATTATTATTTAAGAGATTGTGGGAAAAGAGTCACATTAATACTCTGTTGGTGAAGCTGTGGATCAGTATAGTCATTTTGAAAAGCAATTTTTAATTATTCAAATTTAAGGGAAAAATGTCCAAGTCCTTTGACCCAAAGATTGTATTACTAGGTTTTAATTCCAAGCAGAAAATTCTCACATACAACAAAATACTCATGACATGACTTTTGCAACCACAAAGAATTGGAAACAAAGTAGATAATCATTTATGAGAAACGTCTCAAAAATTATTCTTAATGAATATCTACTATGATAAATACAGAGAATCATAGAAAGATCTATATGACTAATAAAATAAACAAAGACAAGGAAATAATATATACAGTGATTACAGCAATGTAAGAGAAAGAGCAATCTTAAAAAAAAATCAATGATGGACATTTACAAATTACAAAGTATAAGCACTGAATAAAAATAGTGATATAAGAGGGCACTACCACTCTACTCTTTTGTAAAGCTGGGAGGTATATAGAAGGATGTTGTGCATTACACATATTTATACACTTTTTTTGATCAATTATGCTGTTATTTCCCTTTCTTTTCCTTTAATACCAATTCCTTTATATAATAACTCTTTGAGTGGGAGGAGGCATACTGAAGTAAATTATAGTGATATAAAAAAGAGAAGCATCAATAAAAAATTTATTAAATCAATTTCACAAGTACAAAATGGGATAGGAAAGGGCATATAGATTATATGAAAAAGATAGAAGTTTTTGAGAGTTACAAGTTCAATGTGATCCAGTGACTTGATATAGAGTAATAACACCAACTTATTTATTATTTTTTTAAATTATTGAAATTTTGGTTGCATTAAGAAAGTCATATCATAACTTGTTAGAATAAAGTCTGTACTCTCTTTTCATCAGAATTCATCCAGAATATTGTATTCAATTCTGAGCACTATTATTCAAGAAAGACAGAAATAAATGTAGAACATTCAGAGACAAGTAACCAGGATGACAAAAAGCCTTGAGTCCATGTCATATTTGGCCTACATATGATTCTTCTCAAGAGAGATTTGGCACTTAGGTTCAAGTACTTGAAAAAACAAGAGCAATATTTTTTGGCAAAAAGGCAAATTTAGACTTCTTATCAGAAAAAAAAAATAAAACAAAAAGTAAGCTTCCTAAAAATTAGAGCTGCCCAGAAGTGGAATGTGTTCCATCAAAAGGTTAAAATTTCTTCTTATTAGAAATCTTCAGGCAGAGACCACATGACTGCCATATTATATTGGAAGGCATATTATAATGAGAAATTGGGGGGAACATGTCACTGAGGTCTCGTCCAATCTTAAAGTTCTATGATTCTGACCTTAATCTGGACAATAAAGAAGAATTGGTTGATTAAGTGGTAATAATGAGAATTCAATGAGGTGGTGATCATGCCAACTTAGAGTCACTAATACATAAGGAGGGAGATGCCACATTAGTCTGATATGTCTCTTAGCCTTCTGGAGAGCAGAAATTCAAAATAATCCAGAAATAGAGTAATCATGATATTGTGGCCAAAAAGGAATATTTATTATATTGGTGAAAAAGAAAAGAGGTGATGTTTATAATAATTATAGGTTAAATCAATGAGCTTTATAGTTTAAAATTACATGTATAGGGTATGGAAGTGAAGGCAAAAAGAGCCTAAATACACTGATTTCAAGGTCTTAGAACTAATCATAATCTAAGGACAGCTAAAAACAAGAAGGAATTGGCAATAAATATTATAGCTGATAGATGATAAATATAGGTATAGATATAAATACAGATAGATAGAGAGGGATGGATGGATGCTTGTAATCATTTTTGTTGGTGGGAGTACAGTATAATCTTTAGAAAATTGGCTTCAAAGCCAGGAAAACTTGGATGCAAGTCTTATTCTTTGGTTATCATCATCAAGTCATTATTCCATGTATGTCTGGACATTATTCCTGCATTGGCAGGACCTCGGTGGAGATGAGAGAGATATCTACTGTTCTTATAGCCATTCAAATATGCCAAAAGTGCCTCATCTTGTTAATTATGGCATAACCAGGATAGATAAAAAGCTAAAGTTATGCTGAAATACCATCATGTCCATCACATTATTCAGTATGAGAAAATAGAGGTCGAAGTTATAAAGTCTCATTAAGTATGAAATTCCCAAGAAAAGTGAGAAAGGAAATTCTGTTGATATTCTCTCTACTGACCAGTTTGTAATCTAAATCATGCTGCTTGCTATTTTATTAAGAAAGGGAAGACCAAAGGAAATTCCATAAGTCTTTCTATAATGATGAAGGAATGATAGGCCTATCATTACACACATCATGGAAAAACATAACTGTTGTTTTTCCAGTTATAGGGTGTAATTCAAGTCTTCAGGAGATGATATTAAATAGTTCTCTGATGAAGAAAATATATGGTTACTATTCACTCGTACATTTCTACTTAATTAGGAGAATAAAATGAAATCAAAGTCATTTTCACTTAAATTTGTTGGAGAAATGAGAAATGAACTTTCTCCAACTGAAATCATCATATCAGTTCCTCAAGTCATCGTGCTTATCAAACTTTTGATATTAACATTTGATATTAACTGATATTAACGGTACTAATTGTTATACTTAACATCAAGACATTTTTTTCACTTTAAAACACTGCTTTTAATTCTGTCCTCTGAGTTCAAACAGAATGAGCACAATTCCTCTTCAATACAATAGCTTTTAAATACTTTAATACAGTCTTTCCATTTCCTAATTTTTCTCTTCTTCAGAATAAATAGTATCAGTTCCTTTACCAGACTTCATATGCCAGGAATACAAGATCCTTCACAGTATTGGTTGCCCTTCTTTGAACATTCTTTAATAACCATCTTAATTCAGAATTCAAATCTTCCATAATCTGCCTTAGGAATCAACATTCTCACACCACATTTTCTTGTAAAAAATATTCTTTCTTTGTTTTAACAAGGTTCTAGCTTCTCTATTTTGTTGTTATTGTTCAGTAATTTTAGTAGTGTCTGATTCTTCATAATTCCTTTTGTGGTTTTGTTGGCAAAGATACTGGAATGGTTTGCCATTTTACAGATGAGAAAACTGAGACAAATAGGATTAAATGATTTATCTAGACTTACATATCTAATAAGTGTCTGAGGCCAGATTTGATCTCAGAAATAGTCTTCTTGATCTATACCTGACACTCTATCCACTGTGCCACTTAGTTACTTCTCTATTATCTATTTTCTATTATCATTAACCAATTAATCTCATATTCTTCAATATTGTAAAACAAAATATGTATGTAGCTCCTCATAATTTTTTCCAACTAAAGTCAATTATCTAAAATCTATGATATTGTTTTAATTTCATAAGAAATTACAATATTCAGATCACCAGTGCTCAAACACAGTTCTCCTTCAACATTTTTCATCAATTATTTGTGAGAAAATGTCAATTCAATCAACATGCATCCCATTATCTACAGCATGTGGGACAATTATTAGATGCTAAAGCTTCAAAATTAAAATTGAAACAGCCCCTAACCTCAAGGAGTTTACATTCTCTAGGGGGAAAAGGGTAGCATGTATACACATAAGTAAACTGAAAAAGTAAATACAAAGTGATTTAATGGAGAAAACACAAGCAAGGAGAATGACACACATCTAATTTTCATATTACACAAAAGTGGAAGGGATAACACACTAAATGATGAAATCACTATCCCTAAAAATCTTTAAAATGCAGAATGATGAGCTGAAGGCAACAAAATTAAATTTAATAGGGATACATATATCTAAAGTTTTCACTTGGGTTTAAAAAATCAACTATTCTAGCTGGCATTAAGGGGCTATAACTGAAAACTGAAAAAAAATAGAAATTTTAAGAAATTTCAATGTCTACATGCATGAGAACATAACATAGCAAAAAAAAATAAGATCATGAACTTAGTTTACACTGATATAAATAAAATATTCAGAGAAAGGGATGTCAGAGCTCAATTTAAACATATCTAGAATATTGTGTCTAGCTTTGTCATAGTTAACAGTGACAAACTGGTATTAGTCCAAAAGAGTAGAATGATGAAAAAAAAAAGATTCAACAAAATCAGTCATTTAATAAGCATTTGACATCTGCTAAGCACTGATGATAC
>JAJPUD010002572.1:36304-48705 GCA_023553655.1 Myrmecobius fasciatus
AGGAAACAGAGTGGCATGGCATGAAGATGGCCAGAAGGAAATAGGGAAGAGAAATGGACCCAGGTCTGGTTTACTTTTGAAAACTACAATCATCCCAAAAATGGAAAATTGTATCTTCACATGAAGAGGAAGAGGAAGAGATAGAGAGAGAGACAGAGAGAGAGACAGACAGAGACAGGAGAGAGATAGAGACAGATAGACAGACAGAGATAGACAGACAGAGAGACAGAAAGGCAGAAAGAGAAAGACACAGAGAGAGACATAGAGACAGAGACAGAGAGAGAAAAAGAGACAGATGGGGGGGAGGGAAGGAAAGAGAGAAAGAAAGCTTGGACAACATCTTGCAAGGAATTATCAAGGAAAACTGCTCGGATAACCAGAACCAGTGGGTAAAATATTCATTGAAATTCACTGATAATTTCCTAAAAGTGATTCCAAAAGGAAAACTCTAAAGAATGTTGTAGCCAAATTTCAGAATTATCAGGTCCAGGAGAAAATACTGAAAGCAGCTAGAAAGAAACAATTAAATATCAAGAAGCACAATCAGGATTATAATGGCCTTAGAAGTTTCTAAATTAAAGTACTGAAAAGGCTTGTTATACAATATTCTGGAAGGCAATGGAGCATGGATTATAACCAAGAATCAACTACTCATCAAAAGTGAGGACAGTAGTTGAGGGGGAATGATGGATATTCAATGAAATAGATGGCTTTCAAATGTTCCTGATGAAAAGACCAGAGTTCTGGGGCCAGAGCCAAGATAGTGGAGAGCAGACCCAGCTTTCTGTGACCTCCTCCAACCTTCTCTCAAACCAATAGCAGATTAAACCTCAGAACTGGTTTGGGAGTGACAGAACCCACGGATATTTGGAAAACAAATTTCCATAAGAAGATACTATGGAAGAACTTCAGAAAAGCTTTGTTGTGATTGGGCAGAGAGAGAGGCTGCTGAGTCCAGATTCCAGTGCAGACTCTGGGGCAAGAAGCTGGGCAGGCTTATCAAAGGATATGAACAGACAATTTTCAGATGATGAAATTAAAACTATTTCTAATCATATGAAAAGGTGCTACAAATCACTATTGATCAGAGAAATGCAAATTAAGACAACTCTGAGGTACCATTACACACCTGTCAGATTGGCTAAAATGACAGGAAAAGATAATGACGAATGTTGGAGGGGATGTGGGAAAACTGGGACACTGATACATTGTTGGTGGAACTGTGAATGGATCCCACCCCTTCTGGAGAGCAATTTGGAACTATGCTCAAAAAGTTATCAAACTGTGCATACTCTCTGATCCAGCAGTGTTTCTATTGGACCTATTTCCCAAAGAGATTTTAAAGGAGGGAAAGGGACCTACATGTGCAAAAATGTTTGTGGCAGCCCTTTTTGGAGTGGCTAGAAACTGGAAACTGAATGGATGCCTATCAATTGGAGAATGGCTGAACAAATTATGGTGTATGAATGTTATGGAATATTATTGTTCTATAAGAAACGACCAGCAGGACAATTTCAGAGAGGCCTGGAGAGACCTATATGAACTGATGCTGAGTGAAATCAGCAGAACCAGGAGATCATTGTACACGGCAACAACAAGATTATACAATGATCAATTCTGATGAACAATGAGATAATTGATGCCAGTTCCAATGATCTTGTGATGAAGAGAGCCATCTACATCCAGAGAGACGACTGTGGGAACTGAGTGTGGATCACAACATAGTATTTTTACTTTTGTTGTTGTTTGCTTGCATTTTATTTTCTTTCTCATTTTTTTCCTTTTTGATTTGATTTTTCTTGTGCAGCAAGATAATTGTATAAATATGTATGCATATATTGGACTTAACATATATATTTACCATATTCAGTATATATTGGATTATTTGCTATCTAGGGAATGGGGTGGGGAGAAGGGAGAGAAATTGGAACACATGGTTTTGCAAGGGTTAATATTGAAAAATTATTCATGCATATATTTTGAACATTAAAAAGCTTTAATAAAAAAATTAGAAAAGACCAAAGCTCAATAGAAAATTCAGTCTTTGAATACAAGACTCAAGAAAAGCATAAAAAGATAAATAAGAAAAAATATTATTTAGTGAGATTAAACAGTTTACTTCCCCACTCAGAAAGATGGTACTTTTAACTCTTGCTATATCTGTATTAAGGTAGATTAAAAATAAAAAGATAAAGAATACGAAGTATGTGGTATCAGCTGACTTCAATGTGTTGATACAAAAAAAAAAACTAAGATGTCAGAAAAAATTGTTCTGGGAAAATAGGAAAAGGAGAGGCAGAATAATAAATTATATCACATGAAGAGATGTAAAAGCCCTATCATAGTAGATGGAAAAAAAGAGAGAAGGGAAGCATTGTTTGACTCTTACTTTCATCGAATTTGACTCAAAGACAGAATAATAGACACACTCAGCTGGGTATAGACATTTATTTTATTCTAAGGGGAAGTAGGAGGGA
The DNA here is from genome assembly GCA_023553655.1 of Myrmecobius fasciatus. Taxonomy (NCBI): domain Eukaryota; kingdom Metazoa; phylum Chordata; class Mammalia; order Dasyuromorphia; family Myrmecobiidae; genus Myrmecobius; species Myrmecobius fasciatus. The sequence goes on from JAJPUD010002572.1 coordinate 38,782, forward strand.
AAAGAGGAGAAAAAGGAGTAAAGAAAAAAAAGCTTAATAGAAAGGAGGGTAGAAGTAGGAGGGGAAAAGGAAAAGAAAAGGAAGAGATGATAGAAGGGAGTATAGATTGAGGGAGGTGGGGGTCAGAAGCAAAACAGTGGTGAGGAAAGATGGGGGAAAGGAAAGAGAAATAGTATAAATGAGGAAAAATAGATGAAAACAAATACATAGTAAATAATCATAACTGTTAATATTAATGGGAGGAACTCTTCCAGAATATGGAAGCAGATGACACAGTAGATTAGAACCCATAATCTTATAAGAAACAAACCTCAAGTAAATAAATATATACAGAGTAAAGGTAAAAGACTGCAGTATTATACTTAAGCAAAGCAGGTGTAGCAATCTTGATCTCAGACAAAGTAAAAGCAAAAATATATTAAAATAAAAAAATAAGCAAGGGAACTATATTTTGCTAAAAAGTACCAGAGACAATGAAGTAATATCAATACTAAACACACACACACACACACACACACACACACACACACACATGATCTAGATTCTTAGAGCAGAAGTTAAGTGAAATACAGAAAGAATAAACAGCAAAACTATACTAGTGGGAGAACTCAACTCCCCTTCCCAAAATTAGATAAATCTAACCACAAAATAAAAAAGAAAAAAATTAAGGAAGTCAATAGAATTTTAGGGAAATAAGATGTGATAGATCTTTAGAGAAATTTGAATGGAAATAGAAAGGAATATATCTTTTTCTCAGCAAAACATAGCATCTCCACAAAAATTGACCATGTATTAGCAATTTCACAATCAAAAGCAGAAAAACAGAAATATTAAATGCTCAGTGTTCAGATCATATTGCAATAAAAATTACTTGTAATAAAAGGTCATGGGAAGATAAACTAAACATTAATTTGAAACTAAATCATATAAATGCAAAGAATGAATAGATCAAACAACAAATCACAGAAACAACTAATTTCATTAAAGAGAATAATAGTGGGATGACATACCAAAATCTTTTTGGATACAGCTAAAACAGTTCTTGCGGAAATTTAATCTTGCCAAATGATTTCATAAATAAACTAGAGAAAGAGGAGATCAATGAATTGGGCATACAACCAAAAAATAGAAAAAAATTAACCCCCCAAATTAATATAAAATCAAAGGAGATATTAATAAAAAAGTAAGAAAATTATTAAATTAATAAATGGCTTTATGAAAAAATTAAACAGATGAAACCTTGGTTTATTTGATTTTAAAAAGAAAAAAAACAAATTATCAGTTTCAAAAATGAAAAAGGTGAATTTATCACTGATAAAGAGGAAATTAAAGCAATAATTAGGAGTTATTTTGCCCAACTCTATACCAATAAATCTGTCAATCTAAATGAAATAGATGAAATTTTCCAGGTTAACAAAAGGAAAAAAATAAAATACTTAATTCCATTAAAAAAAAAAAGAAATTGAGCAAGCCATCAATGAATTACCTAAGAAAAAACCTCTAGGACCAGATGTATTTACAAGTGAATTCTACCAAACATTTAAAGAACAATTCATTTCAATATAATATAAACTATTGGAAAATAGAAAAGTGAATCAATGGAATAGGTTAGATGCACAAAACACAGTAATAAATAACTATAGAAATCTACTCTTTGATAAATTCAAAGATCCCAGTTTCTGGGATAAGAATTCACTATTTGACAAAAACCATTGGGGAAAATGGAAAATAGTATGATAGAAACTAGGCATAGACCAACATCTTACACTATATACCAAGATGAGGTCAAAATTGGTACATGATTTTGATATACAGGGTGACAGCATAAGCAAATTAGAGGTGAAAACAATAGTTTACTAGTCAGATCTATGGAGCAGGGAAGAATTTATGTTGAAGACAATAGATAGTAAGTGTTATGAAATATATAATAAATAATTTTGATTACATTATATTAAAAAGATTTTGCACAAAAACAACGAAATCAAAATTAGAAGGAAAACAAAAATCTGGGAAACAATCTTTATAGCCAAAGTTTCTGATAAAAAGCCTTGTCATTCAAATATAAAGAGAATTAGACCAAATTTATAAGACTACAAGTCATTCCACAATTGAGAAGTGGTCAAAGGATATGAACCCACATACGTCATCAACATTTCTATATATTACCATCAAATATATATTATCAGCAGCAATGGATAGAAAAATTCCATTTAAAATAACCATAAACAATATAAAATATTTAGAAGTCTACCTGCCAAGACAAACCCAGCATATTAACACAATTATAAAACACTTGTCACACAAAGTCAGATCTAAACAATTAGAAAAACATGGACAGGCAGTTTTCAAATGAAATATAATCATTTATAATCATATGAAATAATGCTCAAATGCATTATTGATTAGATAAATGCTATTCAGAAACACCCCAAGGTACTACCTCATACCCATCAGATTGGCTAACATGACAGAAAAGGAAAATGATAAATGTTGGAGAAAATGTGGAAAAATTGGAACATTAATGCATCGTTGGTGGAGTTGTGAACTGATCCAACCTTTCTGAAGAGCAATTTGTAACTATGCCCAAAGGGCAATAAAACTGCATATTCTTTGATCCAGCAACACCACTAAGAGATCATAAAAAATAGGAATGGACCCACACATAAAACAAATTATTTATAGCAGCTGTGGTAGCAAAGAATTGGAATTTGAGGGGATGCCCATCAACTGAGAAATAACTGAACAATTTGTGGTATATGAATGCAATTCATTACATTCATTGCTTTATTGCTTTATAAGAAATGATGAGCAGAAATCTAGAGAGACTTACATGAACGCGCTGAGTGAAATGAGTGTAACCAAGAGAGCTTTTTATAAAATAACAGCAACATTATGCAATAATAAATCATGATGAATTTATCTCTTCTCAGCAATACAATGATCCACCTTCAAAGCAAGAACTATGAATGCAAATAGAAACATAATATTTTCATTTTTATTTTTTTTCTTTCTTGTGTTTTTTTTTCCTTTTTTTTCTGATTCTTCTGTCACATCATGATTAATGTGGAAATATGTTTAATATCACTGGACATGTATAACCTACATCAGATTGCTTTCTATCTTGGGGAAGGGTGAGGGAATAGAGGGAAGGAAAAAAATGGAATGCAAAATCTTACAAAAATGAATGCTGAAAACTACCTTTACATGTTTTGGAAAAAATAAAATGCTACTAAGTGAAAAAAAAAGAACAAAGAAGGAAACCATTTGGAGAGGATGTCATAAAAGCTCTATGCCTAAGACATTTTTGTCCAATTGCTTGGTATGACTTAAGATCGTATATATATTTTTAGAAAATCTTAGTCTTTCTGGCTGACTGATTGACATTTTAGGTATTTTTCTTTGTATTTTGACAATATTCTTTATCCCTTACATAGGGGCAAGAATTCTGGAATTCTCCATAATGCCTCAGGAAGCTTTTCATCCTAGATCACTTCAGCCTTGGAACTCATATGTCCTCATTATACTTTGCCCCTGGTGCCTCTCTATCTGACTGAAGAAAGAAAATGTCCATTTAAGGAGAGAGTCCAGACCAGCTATCTCTGCATTTCCCACCTAGCTTCATTTCCCTGTATTCCTCCATTCACTTATGCCAGGTATCTTCTTCCACTTAATCTTTTCAGCTTCCTTCCATGAGAACATGAGCTTCTTTGAATCCCTAGTGTTTAGCAAAGTAGGTACCTAATAAATGCTTATTGTCTGATTGACTTCTAAAGAATCAATTGGTGGTACACGTGGCTTAAAGTACAGATTAGGTACTATGTGAACCCTTTTTTGATGTCCACCTCTATCCTGACCCCAAAATTTCTCTCTCCTCCATTTTTTTCTGTTTGGCTTCTCTTATTCACTTACTCCTTTCAAAATGAATACTAGGATGAATGTTACATACTAGATTATCAGATCCTTGTAAGGGCTCTTGTTATTTTTAATAAACTCTAAGTTTAAATTGTAAGTAAATTTTACTCTAAGTAAAATTGTTTTTCATGTAATGGGAGGAAAATAAAATATTATTTTTGAAAAATTGTTGAAGAGAAGAGCATTCCTATGACATTTCCTTAGAAACACTCTGGTAAGAGTAACATCAATCAAGACTCCTACTGTGTAGATTAGGATTCTTTTTTTTTTTTCCCTCAATAAAATCATGCCTGACATTTAATTGGTCCAGAGGGTTAAAACTCATAGTTTTGGCTTAACTTCCTGGTTGCCTTAGTACAAACAATGAGTTAGAGAGAGCCTCAAGCTGGACACTCACTTCTGATTAGGCACACCCATCTGGCAAAAGCAGAGCCAAGGGAATTACACTCAACTAAATCAATACTTCAGCATTGATTGATGCAGTATCCTTGCAGAACATCCTTTTCATGGTGTTGTTAAGTAAATCTCTTTTTGTTAAAGGGTTGATGGTCTAGGAGTATCTAATTTCATTTAAATACTAAGCTGAAGCACCAGAATAGCCTGAGTTATGTCCAATTCAGAATAGGCTTTCTTCTGCCTTGTCAGTATTTTATTAATGAAGATAATTTATGTCTAGTCATCCACTGAGTTTTGAAATATACCACCTCTCTAGCCCACATTTTTTTCATCTTCTTTACATATACAACATAAAGAATTTAAATACTTTCAGTATCCTGTTTCTTTAATATTCCCTTATTTTACCATTATAGTGTACTGTATGAGAAAGGACATGAAATAAGTACTTCTATTAATGACTTGTTCTTGAGGAACTCATGCTAACTAATCGTGATGACTGCTTATAGTTCTAAATTTTCATAAATCATTCTTCTAATAACTTATTTTAGAATTTGTGCTAGCAACTGAATTTTAAGTGATGAAATTATAGTTAGACAAAACAAATTCTCCCATTTTGAATCACAGATGTTTGGATTTCAACATTCTTCAGAAGTCAGAAGTCTAGTCTAACCCTAACCCAAAGTTAACAAAAGTCTCCTCTGTGACCTCTACAAGAAGTGGTCATGAAATTTGAAATTTCCACAAAATCAAAATTTTGTTCTGTTTAATTTAAACATATTTATTTCCATTAAATTTCATCTAATTTATCCATCTACCTATCAATAAATTTTGAGGCCCTGACTATTTCACAAATTGTGCTATTTTTGTTGCCAACTTTGTTGCAATGCTAAGTTTAATAGTCACTGGGAGACAAAAATATAGATCCTCTCCTCAAATTATCACATCATTAATGATTTTTTTTTACAATTCATTTGACTAGTTCTGAAACCACTCAATCCTATAACCCAGGCCAAACGTTCTCATTTTGTTCATAGGGATACTATTAAGAACCTTGTCAAATACTTTGCAGAAGACTGGGGAAACTATGCTGACCATGTTACCCTGCTCTGTCGATCCAATTGCAGTCAGAAAATAAAATGTGCATGTCTGGGTGTAATCTATTCTTTTTCTTTGAAAAAACAGAAATACTATTTGTTCATTGTTCATTTCTAGCCCTGTAGTATCACAGATTGATGTAGTAAAAACAAGATTTGGAATAAGAAGACCTTGGAGAACTTACTCAGACTTTTCCATGCCTTATTTTCCTCATTTGTGTAATGTGGAAGTTAGCCTACAGAATCCATACAGTTGTTTTCAGCTCTAGATAAGTGATCCAATAAATAAACAAGTGAATGAATGAATCAATCAATAATTAAATAAATAAATGATCCAAGGTTAGGTTTTTTTCCCTCACTTTTTGAAAGATCAGTGTTGACAACTAGAAGTTCTTTTACTAACCCATTTTTTTTTGTTGTTTTAAATATGCAGATCATTTTTCTTGGTAAGAAAAACAGAAAAGAAGAAGGTATTTAACAACACAATTTTGTTTCTTATCTTCTGTCCATTGTCATTATCTTACTCATCCTAAGTGGGTGTACATTTATAAGTGTTTTCATTTTTCTTTGTCTCCTAATGTAAATGAATAATCTTTGTATTACCAATGCTTAGCAGAGTGTTGTGCATATAGTAGGTGTTTAATAAATTATAGCATCTGTAGCACTCCTTTCTCACAAGTGGGAGTTCCTGAACAACTACTCTATGTTATTAGTTGCTGTTCTGTTCTGTTCTGTTCTGTTCAGCTCTTCTTGATCCTGTGGACTGTCCATCAGTTTATTTTGGCACAATTACTGCAGGGATTGGCCACTTTCTTCTCCAGAATATGAAGGCAGAGATTAAGTAACCCGTCCAACTGGAAAGTGTCTGAGGCAGAATTTGAATTCAAGTGTTCCTCATTCCAGGGCTAAGTTCTATCTACTGAGACATCTGTCTGCCCCAATTTCTGGGTACTCAATAAGAAAAGCTCAAGATTCCCCATGATATTTCTGTTTTCTTTTTTTCCTTTCTGTAAGCTAGGAGACACAACTGCAGCATGGTAGGTGAGTGTATATCTGCATGTTTATAGGTATTTATGATATATGTACATACATGTATATCAATACTTATAGCTAACATATATATCAATAACATTTATAGATGTAAATTAGATATAGATATATATCTACAGATAAACATATTTGTGTACGCAATCTATAGATAGGTACACATTGGGGAAAAGCCAATGAATAGGGACCATACATGAAGTGTGTAGATATGGAGAATATATAGAGAAGGACAACTCTCATTTCCAATGATTTGGGATAATATCTTCTAATTTTGTGATCTCTAAATCTGTTCTCACAAGATCTCACTGAGTATAGCATTTCCATTGGGCTCATTATCCTTCTGGCCAGCCTCTTTTTCACTGGGCATTATGTCTTTGGTTTATTGAACCTCCACTCTGCCAGAGTAGCTAGATATTTCCCTGATAAAAGTAGTTAATAACTATTTTGTCATAGCTCCCACATCCAGCTAACCAAAATCAACCCCCAATCCAAGATTAGGTTTTTCCTTTTTGACCTTTATGTCTGGAAAAGACATAAATATCTTCTTCTTTTTCAAAAAGCTACCCAACTTAATATCAATCACTCTTGCATATACCCAAATCCACTCTGACTTTACTACAAATGGATTTGAGTCAGGATAAAAGGTAAGTCAAGGAAGAGAGGTCAATGTTCTCAAACTACCTAGTCTATAGTAGTTATTTTAATATTTATATTGTCAACAGCAAAGTTTTAATTGATTTCTTATTATATTTGGCCACTATATTAGTCTCACTATTAAAAAAAAATTTAAGGGAGTGTCACAGGAGAAGAGGTGGGAATAGGAAAATATACAGAGTCATTTTGGGCTTAAATTTCAATGGACTCTATTAACTTGCATATCTAATAGCAAATGAGTCATTTAACAGGACCTTTATTGAATTCATCACTATTGTACCTGCACCTATTATACTATACTAGTCCTGTCTAATTTTCCAGGAAAAAGGTTTCTTGAGAAATCACTACCAGAATACTATATCTAAACTTCTAGCCACCCTGCTGTTCATTGCTGTTGTTACCAATTCTCCTCTACCTTTGAATAAGTTACACTGATATGTACAGAATAAATAATGCACTTAGACAGTTACGTACCATTTCTTATATAGAATTCAAGTCTTTCATTACCCCTCAAGCTGATGCAATCATTCACAAAAACACCCAAGCATTTGAGAGATTCATTCCACTTAATTCTTGCCCGGATCAGCACTTACTATAAATGAAGCTGTATTTTTCCCCTATTGCTTGGGCAAAATAAGGGTACATACTTACACACTCTCAGCACAGGAACCAAAGGTTCTTGGGTTTATGACTTTTAATCAGAGAAACAATGACTAATTCCTCTAACCTGTGAAATCCAATAAACCTTGTATTAGCATTGCTGTTTGCCAGGCCTGAAGTGAACATGCATTTTTCTGGGCTGGAGTTTTCCTTTTATCTCAAACTTTAAAAGATTGCAAAATTGGAATTTCTGCCCTATCTGCTAAAAGATAAATTATAAAGGTAGCATATTATAAATGCTAATAATAGCCAGCATTTATATAAATGGCTCTTTAAGGTTAATTTGTTTGATCCTTACAACAATCATATGAGATACATGCTGAGAAAAATTAAGCTGAGAAAGGTTGTGACTTCCTCATGATCACAGAACTAATAAGTGGCTGAGGCAAGATTTCAATATTTTTTTTTTCCTAACAAAGTCCAGAACTTTATCACCTAGCTGCCTGAGGGAGTAAAAAGAAAATCGTATTTAAAATAGAAAGACTTGGGGAATCTAGTTGGTGTATTTGATAAAGCACCAGCCCTGAAGTCAGGAGGATCTGAGTTCAAATTTGACCTTAGACACTTAACACTTCTTGGCTGTGTGACCCTGGGCAAGTCACTTAACCCCAATGGCCTCAACAACAACAAAAAAAATGAAAAAAATCAAAAGACTTACACCCAAATCCAGATTTTCCCATTTAGTAGCTTAATAGTTATAATCTATCTCTCTGATACTCAGTTTATCCATAAGATCTTCATTTTTTATCATTATAGTATTTGTATTCCATCGCTCATAGCATTTAATTCATTGATACAATAGAAATTTACTAAATACATAGTATACAGCTGGACAGCTTAGTGATGCAGGAGTTAGTGGGTCAAGCTTGGAGTCATTAAGACTCATCTTTATCAGTTCAAATCCAACCTCATCCAGTTACACTTACTAGCTGTGTGACCCTGAGCAAGTTACTTCACCGTTTCCTTCAGTTTCCTCCTCTGTAAAGTGAGCTGGAGAACAAATGGTAAACTGCTGCAGTATCTTTGCCAAGAAAACCCCAAATGAGGTCAAGAAGAATCAGGTATGACTGAAAAATGACTCAAGAACAACAATATACACCTAGATGGAAAAGCAGATAAAATGTTCACTGTGGAATCAGAAAAAAAAAAGTTTAAATCTTATCTCAGATTATTAATAGATATGTGATCCTGAGCAAGTTATTTAACATCTAATCTTCAGTTTCCTTATCTGTAAAATGAAGATAATAATAGCACCTACTTTATAGGGTCACTCTTAGAGAGAGAGTTGAGATAATATTTCTAAATTACTTTGAAAGCATTATAGTACTATACAAATGCTATGTTTTCTAGGAACAAGGAAACATTGGATCAAGTGCCAGGGATTCAAAGGCAGAAACAAAAATGAAACGAACAAAAAAGTCCTTGATTTTTAAGTGTCTATGTTCTACTAAAGGGATAGAATGCTCTATGTACACAGTTTTTACATTACAAAATGATTTCTGGAGGGAGGAAGTAATAGCAACTAGCATGACTAGGCGGTTTTTGGGAAATTGAAATCGATCTCAGGAGGAAATACTTCTCTGAGTCTTGGAGGAAACTGAGAGTTCTAAGAGTTGTAAGTCAATTCAATCGGTTAGTCAATAACATTTTATTAACTGTCTACTACATGTCAAACAATATGCTAAGTCCTGGGAATATAAAGAAGCAAGAGACAGTTCCTGCCTGCAGGGAGATCACAATCTAGTGGGAGAACTAATAAGTAAACAAATATATACAAATAAGGTATGTACAGGATAAATAGAAATTAATTAAAAGAAGAAAGGTCAAAAGAGGTTATGAAGGACTTCCTGTGGAAGATATATAGAAGACATGGTTTTAATTGGACTTCAAAGGAACTGCAGAAACTAGGAGGCAGAGATTGGGGAAGGATAGAATTTCAGGCATGGAGGCAGCCAGAGATGGAGTGTCGTATTTGAGGAATAGCCAGGGCACCAGTATCACTGGATCAAATAGTACATGGTGAGGGGAAAGTGAAAAGGATTGGGAAGGAGGGAGGGAAGGAAAGAGGGAAGGAAGGAAGGAAAGAAGGAAAGAAGGAAGGGAAGAAGGAAGGGAGGAAGGAAGGAAGGAAGGAAGGAAGGAAGGAAGGAAGGAAGGAAGG
>JAJPUD010002572.1:48805-113460 GCA_023553655.1 Myrmecobius fasciatus
AGGAAGGAAGGAAGGAAGGAAGGAAGGAAGGAAGGAAGGAAGGAAGGGAGGGAGGGAAAGAGGGAGAGAAGGAAGGAAGAGAAGAGGGAGGGAGAGAGGGAAGGGGGGAAGGATGGAAAAGAGAGAATTTATTGTCACCTATCTCTCTTCTGCTCAAAACAAGCCTTTGTGTTTCTGTTTATGTCCTTTAGAGTGGGATTGGAAGCTGCCACATTCAGTCCACAATCTAATGCCTAAAATTAAAGGTTTGGAGATTCAATGTAAGTCTATTCTCAAGTCTGGCTATTCAAAGAGGAAATGGCATCTCTAAAGCTTAAAGACTGCTGATAGAGTTAACATTGTGCACATACCCCTCTAAAGAGCCTAAGGTAACTTTAATAGCCTGGAAATGAAGGGAAATCATTTTCCCTGGATATTAGGAGGAGAGACAACCAAATATTTCCTATATTCATTTGAAGATAACATTTTAGAAGAAACATAATGACTCTAAATTTGAGACTCTGTCAGTTTAAGATGTGTTATAAATATTATTGTTAGTCCCTACTCCTCTCTCATATCACCAACAGTCACGCAGTCAGTTTAAAAATCAATCTTTACTTTTATTCTTCTATTTAATATATTATATTTAATCTTATTTTTAACATCTTTTTCCCTTGAAAGACTTTGAACCGCATGAATTAAATTTAAAACAAATAAAAATGGCCCAAAAATTGGGGGAAAGGGGGAGAAAACATCTTACTCACTAAAACTGGTCTCAATTGAAAAAGGACTCTATACAGCACTTAGCTTTGACCATGCTGGGGAAATGAGACAAAAAAGGAGCTGTTCAAATCAGCTCAAAGACATTATTGTAAAGGATGAGTATCTCATTGAGAATATTTCTATAAAGCTTCATATCACCAAAAACCATTTTTAAATCCTTCTTCCCAAGATCTTCAGAGAAAATGAAAGTTGAAAAGAAAATGGGGAGGTGAGATTGAGTCCCCAAAGCATGCTTTTATGTGCTTTCCATTTTCTTGGAGATTATAGCTTGAATAAAAGTAATATAGCAGGTAGTATGTTAATTTAACTTGAAATTAGAAGAAAATATTACAGTAAAAAAGCAAAATAAAGATTTCCTTCTAAATTATTATTCCTATTTTCTCTGAAAATGTTAACTCAGACTCATAATTTACTTCAAGGAACATGTGCCCACATATGTATATTTGTTATTTCTGTATTTCTTTTTTTTCCCCAAAGATATTTACTTAGCCAGATGCTACAGAAATTTATGTTGCAGGGTTAAATGTTCATGTTTCACATAGCATTCCAACTTGCAGTTATTTCTCTAGTAATACACAGGTGGAGAGAGATAACAAAATGTGTGGTTTCAACACACAATTATCCATAAGTTGGATTCTGGGATCATGCTGCACAAGAAGTCTTATTTCTATTTGGAACATGACATTGTTTAGGAAATTGCTTTAAAAACTTGAAATCTACAGACTTTCCCCTCAGTTCCTGGGGTGAGGATGCAATGCAGTCACTTAGTGTGTTTGCCCCACTAAAGTCACTGGCAGCTACTTAGTTATGCTTAGGCTTCCCACAGACCTGGGGCTAGGGCACACTACCATCTCTTGCTCTCTGAGAAACTCTCCTGTGATTGTTGGGAGGAAGATCAAAGGCCAATTATGCTGGAGTCAAAGATCCTGAGTTCAAATTCTTCTGTCTCTAAGAATATGAGTTGGTTTCAAAGTCATTCTCCCTAGACCTCAGCTTCCTCATTGATAAAATAAAAGGTTTAGAAGAGATTATCTGAGATCTTTTCCAATTCTAGATCTTTGGTCTTATGTCTCCACAAATGATCTGGCTTTTTGTAGACCAGAACACAAGAGGTGATTTATCACCAAAAAAGTTCAAACCAGTAATTCATTATATATTGATCCACCACAGCCTATGTCAATCAATTAATCATCAATCCACAACAATCTAACAGCCAAAAGAAGGTTCACTATCCTGTAATTGCATCAAGGTACTCCCTCTGATGAACCCCTTACCCACAAAATCCTTGACCTTTAATGAAATATTTGTGGCAACTCCTTTTGAATAGCAAAAACTAGTCATGGCTCAGCCTAACATTTAAGTAAATGCATATAGGGCTTAATATAAAAAATATTTTAAAAAGATAGTAACAGAAGTTATTATTTTGGTATTATATTAACCAATTATTAAATTAGAATGAATGTTTTTCTCTTTATTTCTTCCTTTGGAAACTAGACTCTATAAACTAAAGCCAGGTTCTGAAAGATGTGACTGAAGAAAAGATTGCACTAATCCTAGGGAATATGATTCTCAATCTTGGGAGATATCCCATCACAATAGGATAGTTCTGTTTAAATACTTCTGTTTAAATATAAACAGAATCAAATGTAGATGCATTTCTTACCCAAAAGCAAAACTCCTCCATTGGAGTGCAGAGTGACCCAACCCATGAAGGACAAAATCAACCAGAATAATTTGAGTGGAGATGGATTCCTCTGTCCAGACTGCTGGCGGCATTATCAATCTACAATTTCAGCAGGAGGAGCTGAAGATATCTAGCTCAATTCTTCATTAAAATATTCACCTAAGGGGGCAGCTAGGTGGCACAGTGGATAGAGCACCAGCCCTGAAGTCAGGAGGACCTGAGTTCATATCTGGTCTCAGACACTTCCTAGCTGTGTGACCCTGGGCAAGTCATTTAAGCCCAATTGCCTCAGCAAAAAGCAAAAAAAAAAAAAAAAAAAAAAAAAAAAAATTCACCCAATCAGGGTGGATTGTCAGGGGCATCCCTTTCAAGAGAAAATTCAGTAATTCAGTGTCTCCACTGGGTGTCTTTGGTTATCTAGAGAAACTATTGATCATCAATTTATTGATTATTAGGTAATCTAATTAATAAGATGATTATTAGTAACTCAGAAACTCTGTCTCAGGTTTTTCATTTGTCACAATAGCAAAGATATTTACTTTCATACTCTTTCTGAGTCAGATACTAATAAAATCTAGGAAGCAATTTTCTGAAATCAGATGTGAAAGAGAACCAAGAGGTAGAGATGTTGAGTAGAAAGAGTGCCAGATTTTATTTCTTTTAGCTCTATGATTTTGGGCAAATTACTGCAACTCTCTGGGCGAGATATAAAATGAGAAGGTTGGAACAGATGATCGCCAAGGTCTTCTCTCAATCAACAAATATTTATTCAATACCTGTTACATGACAGGCGCTGCACAAAGACAACCCCAAAAGTTCCTATCCCGAAGGAGCTTATCTTCCAAAAATGGAAAGAAAATACAAATACATAAAGAAAATATACAAAAAAGAAACAAGATATTCTTGGTGAAGAAGGTCTCAATGACTGAGAGGGCCAGGAAGAATTTCATATAGAAGATGGAATCTGATCTGAGTCCTGAAGAAGAGTAAGGAGAGAGTACATAGTAAGAATGATGTACAAAAAAAATTGAGAAGGATGATAGAGTGTCCTGTGTGAGAAATAAGACTAGTCTGACTGAAATATAGAATTCATAGAGGAGAATAATGTTTAATAATGTTGGAAAGGTGGGCAGGTTCAGGTTATAAAGAACTTTAAATATTAAGGAGTTCATAGAAAGAAGGAGTTGATTCCAGATGTTATAGGAAACCAATAGAGTTTGAGTAAAGAGCAGGATGATCACATATTCAATTCAGGAGTGTCTGTCTGAATGGTGGATTAGCAAAGAGACAGATTGAGAGAGGTAATTTAATTATAAAGTTATTGCAATAAGAGATGATAAGATCTTAAAAACAATCCTATGTAAGAACTCACTACTTGACAAAAACTTCTGGGAAAATTGGAAATTAGTATGGCAGAAATTAGTCATTGACCCATATCTATGCCCTATGCCAAGATAAGGTCAAACTGGATTCATGATTTAGACATAAAGAGTGATATTATAAGTAAATTAGAAGAACAAATGATAGTTTACCTCTCAGATCTGTGGAGAAGGAAAAGATTAGTGGCTAAAGAGTAATTGGAGTACATTATAAATACAAAATGGATAATTTTGATTTTATTAACTTAAAAAGTTTTTGTACAAGCAAAGCCAAAGCAGACAAGATTAGAAGGGAAGCAGAAAACTGGGGAAAACATTTTACATCTAAGAGTTTTCATAAAGGCATCATTTCTAAAATATAAAGAGAATTTACTCAAATTTATAGGAATTCAAGCCATTCTTCAATTGATAAATGGTCAAAGGATATGAATAGACAATTTTCAGATGAAAAAAATTGAAACCATTTATAGTCATATGAAAAGGTACTCTAAATCACTATTGATAAGAGAAACACAAATTAAGACAACTCCGAGGCAACACTACACACCTGTCAGATTGGATAAGATGACAGGAAAAGGTAACGATGAATGTTAGAGGGGATATGAGAAAAGTGAGACACTGATACATTGTTGGTGGAACTGTGAATGGATCCAACCATTCTGGAGAGCAATTTGGAACTATGCTCAAAAAGTTATCAAACTGTGCATACCCTTTGACCCAGCGATGTTTCTACTGGGCTTATCCCCCAAAGAGATCTTAAAGGAGGAAAAGGGACCCACATGTACAAAAATGTTTGTGGCAGTCTTTTTGTAGTGGCAAGAAACTAGAAACTGAATGGATGCCCATCAATTGGAGAATGGCTGAACAAATTATGGTATATGAATGTTATGGAATATTATTGTTCTATAAGAAACGACCAGCAGGATGATTACAGAGAGGCCTGGAGAGACTTGCATGAACTGATGCTGAGCAAAATCAGCAGAACCAGGAGATCATTATACATGGCAACAGCAAGATTATGCAATGATCAATTCTGATGGACGTAGTTCTTTTCAACAATGAGATTATTCAAACCAATTCCAATGATCTTATGATGAAGAGACCCATCTACATTCAGAGAGAGGACTGTGGGAACTGAGTGTGGATAACAACATAGCATTTTCACTCTTTTTGTTGTTGTCATTTTTTCCTCCAACTCATTTTATAGATGAATAAATTGAGGTAAACCAGGTTCAATGACTTGTCCAGGATCACATAACTACTAAGTGTTTGAAGCCAGATTTGAACTTCTGAATCTTCCTGACTCCAGGCCCACCATTCTATCAACTGCACCACCAAGCTGCTTATTATAATATAATAAAATTAAGCTGCCACCAAAATAAGAAATGAAGCATTCAGAAAAATATGAGTAACTTTTTATGAACTGATGCAAAGTGAAGCAAGCAGAATCTATAGAACAATCTACAGAATGACTGCATTGATACAAATGAAGAAGACATTGAACAGCAAGTGAATTATAATTAACTATATTGACAGACACTTACCATGGAGAAGAGATGATGAGAGGAGCACAATGTTGCCTTCAGTATTTGGTATAGTGCTTTTTTAGTCATTTTTATATAATTGTGCCTCTCTTCTACAATGAAGGATCTCCTAATAAATGATGTAACTGGGAAATGGGTATGTAATTTTTTTAAGACACAACTAAATAGCATCAGCAAAACTTTAAGAATAAATATACAAAATAACAGTAAATCTCATTACATTTCTTTTTTCTTCCTTCTACTTATTTCTCCTTGTCATTCTTCTCTATCTTACTAGTTTTCTTTTATAGAGGGTAACCACTTGATAGAATATTCAAGGAATAGCAGATATCAATATCTGAGCTAATTAGATGTCATATATTATACAAATGCAACATACATAGAGCAAACCACTTCTGATACAAAATGTTTTTAATGGTACATGTTTGAAATAGGTCACCGTCTGCTTTGATCTTTGATAGAAAATAAAACTCAGGTGCATTAAAACTAAGTAATATATTTCAAAATCACAAAGCAAAATCTAATTCCTAACACCTCCATTCATATCCTGTTAAATGGTGCTTTTTTTCCCCAAAAACTCCTTGAAGAAATGACCATTTGCCTAAAAACTGACTTTTGGCAATTATACTATTTGTTCTATTCAAGAAAAATCTCTGTTTATATAGAGTATTCTTATCTGTCTGCTATGTCTTTTAAATGTCCTTCTGATACAACAGTTCAATAAACATTTATTGAGTGCCAATTACATATAAGGCATCATTCAGTTTGCCAAGAATGTACACAAATTCTTCTACTTTTTATACTTTTTCATCTCTCTTTGTTTCAGCTTTCTCTTCTCTAAAAAAAAGGAGATGGCACTAAATCAGGGTTACCTAAAGGAGAATCTGTGAAGTTGTTGCTGTTGTTAATATTCTGATAATTATTTAAATATAATTGACATGCTTTGCATATGATTTTCATTTCATGCATACAAAATCATGATTCTGAGAAGGAGTCCATATGCTTCTTCAGACTTCCAAGAGTCCATGACACATAAAAGTTTAAGAGCTCCCTAGACAAAATACTCTCTAAGGTTAGTCCCTTTCAACTATAAGCCATAGGTTTTAGAACTGGAAGATGATCTAGTACAAACCCCTCTTTTTATAGATGAAAATACTGGGGAAGATTCTGGGAAAATAGAAGAGTAGATCAGTAAACTTCAAGCTCTCTAGATTTCCCCCACAAACTTCACAAATTTGTATCTCAGGGTGAACACTGACTGTGTGAAACACAGAAATGACTTGAGGCAGAACAAGGGTCCTCCTGGGACAAGCCAAGAAGACCTGAAGAAAAACTATTGGATGGGGATTTACCAGTGTGAAGTGAAAGCATCTCCAGGCTAACTCCATAGAAACAGCAAGTAGAGAGCCCTGAGAGTAGCTGAGTTTAGTTGGACCCACAGACCAAACCACAGGAACTTTCATCTCTGGGACAGTAGGGATAGGAATGGATGGGAGTGTGACTGAGGGAACTTCAGATGAATAGGGATGCCAGATCCAGCTGTGCCTCTGAGAATAGACCTTAGTGAAAAGGAACCAGCACACATGCTGTAGTAGCAGTGGGGCAAGGAGACTACTGGGTGTGGGCACTTGCAAGAGGGTAGAATTTGAAGTCCCAGGTCAGAGGGGAGAGCTGAAGTGAAGCTAGAAACACTAACCCATCATCCCTGTTAGAGATGCTTACACTACTAGATCTCCATACAAACAAAAACAAACAAAACACAAGGAAAAAAAACAGCAAAAAAGAAAGAACACGACCATAGAAACGTACTACAGGAATAGGGAAGACCAGGGTTCATTTTCAGGGGAGAACACTGAAGTAAAAAAAAAAAGCTGCTTCTTCTACCCCCCAAGGAATACCATAAGAAAAATTTATAGAACTCAAAAAAAATTCAAAAATGAAGTGAGAGAAATTGAGGGAAAACTAAAAAATAAAAAATAAAAAACTTCCCAGAAAAAATAAGATTATTGGAAGGAGAACTTAACTAAGTAGAAAAGGAGAATACAAAGTCTAAGAGCAGAAAATAATTCTTTAAAATTAGAATTGGGCAAGGAGAAGCCAATAAAGCTATAAGAGATCAAGAAATTACAAAACAAAATATAAAGTATAGATGAAAATAGTAAGGTTCACCTAAGCCACGTCTTGCTCACACAGGTGGTAAATGAGCAGAGCCAGGATGTAAACCTGGATCCCAGACTCCAACTCCAACATTCTTTTTTCTATTTTATATTACTTCCAGTCTTTTGATGCTATAATTTAGTGACCTTTTTCCCCATAGGTAATAAGAATATTCATTTAAGCAAGAAAATAGCATGGCACCTATGAGAGAAAAAGTTCTGGTACTTCAATGCCATAGGCCAAGGTCCTGAATGCTCTCCACATTTAGAAAGACTATGAGATGGATTGGACATATATGTGGGCAAGAGAGAGAAAACAGCTGGCTCCTGGAATTGAACAGTTTTTACCTAGCTAATTCAAAAATGACTGGGTTTTACAGCCTAAAGTTATATTAGCATTAGATAAGACCCACATCTTCCCTCTTCACCTAATCTCTAGAGTCTAAATTGAGATATAAGGGAACCTACCATTTGCAAAAAAAAAAAAAAAGTAAGATTTTAAACACAATTCAACTGTTGCCAGTTGCTGACTGGTTCTGCAGCCCCACAGACAAGTTCATTTCAATGACATGGCACACAGATGGCAGTGCATAACATGCCAGGTGGACACTATATTCCAGGCACTAAATCGGTGGGATTTGCCTTTCAAGAATTTTGAAAATAAGATATAATTGGGGACTTTCTTAGTAAATGATGCCTGAAGCTCCCTATCTTTCCTCAATTTGGTGTCACAGTGTAAAAATTAGCTTTCCTTGACTAAAAGTTACAAAAAGAGTTTTTTTCTTCAAATACTGATTGAATGGATAACAGGTATATTGAATAACCACAAATAGCAGATTTCTTTCAGATCCCTGAAAAGAGGGAAGTTTATAATAGGAAGAAATAGAAAGAAATTTAGAAGGTAAGACCAGAATGCTGACTCTCAGGAGAAGGTACTCCTTCTGTTAATGCATCTCCTCTGCAACTGAGACTTAAAGAATTGTCTAGACAGGATCAGTGACTTGCTTAGGTCACATAGTTAATATTGTATCAGATCCCTTCCACATTGCAGGGGTTAGGAGTGTGGCACCCCCACAATCTGGAAAAAGTCACATAAAATTTTTGGCTCTCTTTTCATATCATAATAAAAGTCTGATTTTTTTTCTTTCATGCATTGTTTACAATACCTTCTTGTAAAATTTGACTTAATATTGTATAATATTATACATATATTTTATATATTTCTGAGTTTCTAAACTTTTTCTGTGTTGTCTGCTAGTCTCTATGAGTCATCTGAAACTTCCACAAAACTCTCCCAAATTTCCATTTAATTTCTTATGCTAACCCATGATATATCAGAACTGCGATGAGGAAAATCATAATGCAAAAGGCATAACTGTACTTGAATCCAGGATTTCCTAGCTTGAAGACCATCTCTCTATCTACTATACATACCTCTTCAAAACAGATTGAGGTATCATTTTAAGATTAGAAAATGTTATGATCTGTTTTTCTCTTTATAACACACAATTCTGTGATTTTCTTTAGAGAATACTTATCAAGCTTCTGTACATAATTCTTTTTTTTTTTACAAACCTTTAACTCCCTATTCATTCCTCACTCTCAGTTCCTTGCAATGTGATATTCTCAGACACAAGCCTGCTAGAAAGTTTAGACATGGTAATTCAAGTGAAAGCTTTAAGGGACATCCCACTTGTATTATGCTTGGCTTAGAGAAAGCAAAATCTACTCCCTTCAACCCCCCCCCCCCAAGGAAAGCAAAATGACCTCTTCAGCTGGACACATCAGCAGCTGGTCAATAACTTAAACAGGGTCTTACTTTACGCTTTCTCAATTATCCTGGGGATCGAATAGACAACATATAAAAATATGACAGGAGATGATGGATTATAGGTCATAAGTCTCATTTCTGCCATACAAATAAAACATCACGCTTGTGTGTTATGACAATCTGTTTAATGGACAGAAATTAGCAGATGTTGATTGCATTCTAGTGTGCAGGGCATACCAAAAATACAGTGGAATGTAAAAAGAATTGTCTCTAAGTATAGGCATAATGAACCACAAGTAGCAAAAACACTAAAAAGACAATTTTGTTGTTGTCTGGACACAGAATAAGAGCTCTGCTTTGCCAAATGAAAGTTTCAGGAAAAGACCAAAAACTATGTGCCTTTTAGTTTAAAATGAATAGAAATGTTTTTTCTTTCCTTTTCTCAAGTAATATTTCATAGTTGTCAAAATATAAGCGGTCTCTTCTTAAAATAAAAAATAACATACATACTAAGGTAGGGAAATGCATCAATGAAACACAGAGACTAGATGTCATTCTGAATTTTATTAATAGAAAACGCATGGTGATAGGAAACAGATACAGAAAGTCATGCTTAATTGGCACTTTCAAAAACAGTTTTTGTGAAGTGTCTTGAAATTACTAGTAGTGAAGGACATTTGGGAAGCTTGTTATGGATATAGAATTTTTCTAGGCAGTTTTCAGCCCATTTTTCAAATAGAGTTCAAGATATCTCCTTTTAGAAAGTATATTTTATGAGAGAGAATTGAATTACATAATTAATTTAATTCTCCCCAAGTGGAAGCAAATATTTCTTAATGATGTATAGTTCAGTCTCAGAGCAATTCCAACATACCAGGGTGAGAAATAAATGTGGCTAGCAAGCTGCCTCTACAAAAGACATCTTTTTTTAGGATAAAAAAGTCTCACATATAATCATATTACTTGTTCCATTTATATTGTATTCCCACCTGCTGCCTTCCATTTTTCATTTGACATTTGGAAAAACTATGCTTTGATCCCATCAAAAGGCCAAAGCATCTATACTTGGTACCAGGATTAGAGTATCTCATAAGAAGGCCATCCATGATATCTACTTCAGAACAATCTCAGTTTGGATTAACAAATTAGGGAATATTCAAACAAAGCAGCCACTCTACCTTTCCACTAGGCAAAAGAGAGCTCTCCCCCAGACCCCTTAGAATACCTTTAAATAATAAATAATAAATAAATTCTTTAGCAGCAGAACCCTCAAAAAGATGGAGTAAAACAATTTGCAAGACAACTTGGAAGGTCAGCAGGAAACATCTGTTCCGTGAGGGTGAGAAAAGAGTGTAGTCCAGAGTAGAATGTGCCATAGCAGACCCTAGCACCCCCAAAACAGGAACTGGCCTTGGGAGTCACTGAATCAGCAGCAGTTGCTGCTGTTTCTGGAGCCCTCAGTCCATTGATGATAAGAGGGTTGAACAACTGGCTACAAGATCATAGGGGTCTCTTTGCCAGCACTGAGGTAAGACTCTATTACTTTGTCCATACTCAGATCCAGGTTATAATCCTGGTTGGCAGTTCCAGAAGTACCTAAAATAATGAAATTAAGGGATGAGAGAGGAATAATATACTGGGAGAAAGAAAAAAAAGAGAGGTAGAATGAGAAAATATCTTACATAAAAGAGAAAATAAAAAGGTTTTACTGTGGAGGGGAAAAGGAGGGAGGTAAGAAGAAGTGAGTGAACCTTACTCTCATCAGAACTGGCTTGAAGAGAGAATAACATGCACATTCATTTGGGTATAGAAATACAGCTTACCCTACATGAAATCAAGAGGGGAAGGGGATAAAAGAAGGAGGATAGTCATAGTGGCAGTATTGATAGAAGAGAGGGAAAATTGAGGGAAGGGGTAATCAGAAACAAAATACTTTTAAGGATGGACAAGGTGATAGGAGAAAGAGAATAGGATAAATGGATGGAGGGAAATACAGTTAGCCAGAGTAACTAAAAAAATTTGAAGCCAGTTTTTCTGAGAAAAAAAAAACTTCCTTTCTTAAACATATAGAGAATGAGTCAAATTTATAAAAATAAGTCATTCCTTAATTGATAAATTATTAAAAGATATGAAGCATTTTCTGATGAAGTAATTGAAGCTGACTATAGCCATATTATAAAAGGCCTTAACTTATTTTTGATTGGAGGAATCCAAATTAAAATATTTCTGAGATATAACCTTATATATATATATATATATATATATATTAGAGTGGCTAATAGAACAGAAAATAAAAATGACAAATGTTGAATGAGATATGGAAGAAAATGACAAGTTACTGCTCTGTTGGTAGAATTGTGAACTGATTCAACCATTCTGTAGAGCAAATTGGAACTAAACTCAAAAGGCTATAAAACCATGCTTATGTTTTGACTTAGCAATATCACTACTAGGTCTATATCCCAAAAGAGATTTTTTTAAAAAAGGAAAAGCATCTATTTGTACAAAAACATTTATAGCAGGGGGCAAAGAATTGGAAATTGAGGGGTTTTTCATCAACTGGGGAATGTCTGAACAAATTGTGGTATATGGTCATGTGCTATAGGAAATTGTGAGCAGAATGCTCTCAGAAAAAAACTGGAAAGACTTCCATGATCTCTTGCAAAGTGAAATGCACTAGGGGCAGCTAGGTGGCTCAGTGGATAGAGAGCACCAGTCCTGAAGTCAGGAAGACCTGAGTTCAAGTTTGATCTCAGACACTTAACATTCCCTAGCTGTGTGACCCTGGGCAAGTTACTTAACCCCAATTGCCTCAGCAAAAAAAAAAAAAAGTGAAATGCACTGCATACAATGTAATAACAATTTGTAAGATGATCTACTATGAATGACTTCATTATTCCCAGCAATACAATGATCCAAGACAACTTTGAAGGACTTATGATGAAAATGTTATCCATATACAGAGAAAGAACTGGTAATGTCTAAATAAAGATGGAAGCATACGTTTTTTATTTTCTTAATTTTTCTTGAAGGTTTTTTGTCGATGTTTTTCTTCACAACATGATTATTATGGAAATATTTTGCATGACTATACATGTATAAACTCTATCAAATTGCTTGCCTTCTCATTGTGAGGTTGGGGGAAGAAGGGAAGGAAGGGAAAGAATTTGGAACTCAAAGTTTTAAAAATGAATGTTAAAAATTGTTTTTACATGTAATTGGGGGAAAATAAAATACTAAATAAATTTAATTTAATTTTTAAAAAAAGAAAGAAAAGGAAGGATACTTTTTTGAGTTTTAGCCCTTTATTTTTGCAGATGAAAAATTAAGACTCTGGAGGCTAAATGTTTTAACTGTGTCACACAGCTAGATTTTGAATACAGCTTTCCTTACATTTTAGTCCAACACTTTATCTACCAAAACATCTCTCAAGAGCAGCAAATTGCATGAGCATTTTTTTATCTCACTATTTAATCATGAGATTTAGACAGAATATAAAAGGGTATGCTCCTTACTTGAGTTATCAAATTGATGAGTTCTGAACGTAAAACAATCTTTTACAATGTGGCTAGATGCCAATGAATATCACCAATCTTTATAAACATAATTTTCCCTGATGCATTTAAAAATAAATTTAGACACATTTAGTCTAATATTATTTAGATAGTCAGTAAATTTATGTTCCTAATTATGTGTACTTTTGGCATTTATATGTATTTGTATGTATCATGAATATGTATATTATATGTTTGTCTTATTTGCATGTCAAATTGTGTACACAGATATCACAGATATTCACACATAGCTATATATAATCAGGATTCTATCTCTACTAACTTGAAATTTTTTTTTTTTATGGATAACAACATATGAAAAGCACAGTGGAATCCTAAGTTGAACCTATAAATGGCTTCCTTTCTGTAACAGAGTTAGGTTGGAATCAGGATTCAATCAACATTTCAACAAATCTTTATTAAGTACCATAAATATACCAGACACTATGCTATTGTCTAGAGATTTAAAGACAAAAATGAAACTGTTTCTGCCTTTAAGAAGATTGCATTCTACTATTTGAAAAAAAAAAAATAAAGTCTTCTAGGCATGGGAAACAGCCTATGAGAAAGAATGGAATCAGGAAATGGAAGGACATGTATAAGGAATAAGAGAATAGAGAAAAGGGAATAAGAATGATTTAACATGTTATAGTATTTCTCTGAAGTTCCTTTGTAATCCATACTGTTGCCCTAGAAGAAATTAAGGAAATATTTTGCTGATGTAATGAATACTTAGTTTTCCTTTTCCCAGCAACTGACATGGAAGAGTATTAAGGGATACTAGACTTGAACTTAGAAAATGCTGAGTTTGAACCCTGCCTATTATCTTTATTGAATGTGTAAATATAGGCAGGTCTTCTAGGAAAAAAATAAACAGACAAAATGTCAGAAGAGTCTTAGTTTTCCCATCTTCAAAATGGGTACAATAATGTCTGTAGTAACTATCTGATAAAATAATTATGAGGATCAAATGAGATACTGTATGCATAATGCTTTGCAAGCTTTAAAGCATTATAAAAATATCAGCTATTATTATTATGCAACAAAGTGCTCTCCAGGATGGCTTAGTGAAAAGAGCATTCAGTTTTGTATCAGAAAGACCAAGGTCAAGTCCCTGCTTAGCTCCTTGATGCCAGATGCTGCTGTTTCATTTTGCCCTTGGATTCCTAGAACTTGGCACAGAGTTTTGCACATAATAGGCATTTAATAAAAGCATGTTACATTGAAGTCATGTTGGATGACCATGTGACCTCAGGCAAATAACTTAATCTTCATATATTCCATGAAGGTAGGGACTATATCTTAGCTAAATTTCTGTCCCCAAGTGGAAAAGTAACATATTATTATTTTTTAAAAAATCAAAAGGGGATTTTTAATACTAGTAATCCCCCCTCACAAATTGAATAGTTTATGTAAAGCTATTTATAAACATGTGTATAAGGAGTTGGTAAATCTATTCAATTTAATAAGCATTTGCTCCATACCTACTATGTGCCAAGTCCTAAATTAAGCACTGGGAATACAAAAAAAAAAAATCCCGCCCGGTCTTCAAGTTGCTTATAATCTAGAGGGAGAAGACAACATACAAAAGAAAGCTGAATAGCTTGGGAGGTCAGAGGGGGAGAAAGCAGGAGGTATTGGGTCCAGAGGCAAATTGTTCCTATGGACTTCTGACCAAGCAGAGCTGCAGATGCAAAGAATAATGAGCAAAATAAGCCTAATTAGATCTGCACAATATGAATGTCTGAGAATATTACAATGGCAATGCCAGAGTGAAGATTAAATGAAGTTTCAAATTCTACTATTTCATGCTGAATCCTAGAAAAAGAAGGGATGAAGTACAAGGGAAGTATAGCTGTTCTCCTAGCTCTCTATTCTCTCAAGTTGCCTTCTGACTATTCATTCTTCTCCTGCCCCATAAATGTATGTATGCATATAATATAATAATATATATGCATACATATTTATATTTACTTATATTTATATCCAGAGAAGTGAAAGATCCATATTGTTAATGATGTTTTTTTTCAATTTGTTCCTCATCCAAAAACAGACTTAGAGGTTCCTTTGGAGATTCAATTTTGGAAATGAAGAAACTTTGGGATTAAGGCTAACGGAAACTAGAAAGTAACATGCTATAGAAAAAAGGAGATAGAAAGGAAAGAACCATATATTCTTGACTCCAAGGTCAGTGTTTTGTCCAGAGTAGTACCTTTTTTGTGTGAAGGACCTCTGTGGTAGTCTAGTAAAACCTACAAGACCACTTAAGAATAATATTTTTAAATGTTTAGAATAAAAATATGGGATATTAAAAAGCATCCAATTATATTGAAATCAAACTATTGAAAAAGTAAATTCATAGAACACAGGTTAAGAATCTCTGGTATAAAGGAAGGAGTGAATTTGTAATCAGAAAATTTGAGTTCAAATATCAACTCTGCTCCTTCCTGTGTTACTACATCTATTTCACCTCTTTCTACCTTTGTTTTGTAATCTAAAAATGAAGGACATATAAGGCATCTTTAAGCTTCAGGGTCCTTACCTGAAAAATGCTAGGGTTGAGCCAGATGACCTTTAAGTACTTTACCAGCTTTAACATTCTGTGAGTCTGTAACAAAATTAATCAGTCTTTTCCTGAACTATGAAACTCTCCATTATGATCTTGGATTCTCTCATATTCTTACCCCTATGTCTGCCATAAGCCTCCAAAAGTTAATGCCAGAACCCCCCATTACTACTGAGCCAAGGCTTGGGCTGGACTTTCATGACTTAACCAGGGGGATAGAAAACTCAACCAACACTTTAGCCCCTAGTTCTTCATAACTACAGAGAACACAGAAATTAGTGTTCTTCTGGTCTGGACAAGTATAGGACCTTGAACCTCAGTCCTGAGGTTTTATCTTAATCTCCAGTACCACAAAGATAGAATGAGGTGAAGATAGGTTAATTATTCAGCAGGGCAAGAAAATCAATTTTTTTTTCCTACTTGCAATCACTATGATTCAAAGTCACAGTCTGGTTAGTAGAAATACCACTGTTCTTAGCATAATTTTTTATTCTTCCATCCCCATTAACTTTAGTCTAATTTCTCCAGAAATCCTCCCTTGCTCCATCCATTCCTCCCACTGTACCCTATTCCTAGAACTCTGTTTTATTAATTAAAAAAAAAAACCTTTCATTCCTATTTTCAACTTTCCATATTCTTTTGTTCTTAGAAACCTGGCTTCTTTAGGTTCTAGCTACACTTTTTACAAAATGCCTTTTCTAATCATCCTTAAAAGTATTAATACCTTTCCTCTAGGATGATCGCCAATTTAACCTGTACATAATTTTTACGTTACTTACATATTGTGTCCCCTTTTCCAATATAAGCTCTTAGAGAACACAAAGTGCTTTCTTTTGACTATCTTTGTAAGCTCTGTGCTTAGCGTAGTGATTAGCATATAGTAGACACTTTATAAATTCTTTTTGATTTTTTATGGGACCTCAGATTATACATATCTCCACTGACTATTTCAGTGCTATTTCCCCAACTGCAGATACTTACTTGGAATGCGCTAGACCCACTTACACTCACTGTGTGCCCTTTTCCTTGCCCTCTCAACTTTATTTTTTGGATATTGCTCTATTCTGTCACTTACTACTATACATCATTGCCAGAAAAAATACTTTCATTAAAATATTTATTTGTTTGTTTTTCAGAGAGAAACTTAAAGTCATCATAATTACTGTTCAGTTTCACAAAGGTAAGGCAGCTTTGTCTCCTCTTATAGTTCAACTCTGGTCCTAGCTCACTGTCCATTTGCAGCATTTGTCTAAAATACATGTACTAATGTTTCTCCAACCATGTATTTTAATAAAGACAATTCATGAATCACTTGATTTTTTCCATGTGAATGAAACTTTTATGAGATATGTCATATTTATACAGATATGTGTCATTTTATGTCATATTTAAGAGACTTTGTGAAGTTTGGGAATTAGGTATAGAATGAATCAGGAAAGATCAGGAGCAGAGATTATAGCTGGAAAGAGTACACACACGTTAGGACGAATTATAAAGGATATCAGGCAACCATGGGACAGCATCAGGGTACTGGATAACTAGGGCAGAAGAACTTAAGAAGGACAAAGACAGAGAGGAAATGTAAGAAAAGAGATTCATGAGGCAGCTAGGTGATGCAGTGGATAGAGCACAGCCCTGAAGTCAGGAGGACCTGAGTTCAAATCTGGTCTCAGACACTTAACACTTCTTAGCTGTGTGACTCTGGGCAAGTCACTTGAGAGAGAAAGATGGAGAAAGGGAGAGAGAGGGAGGGAGAGAGAGAGACATTTACATCAGTTTATTCTCCTAAAAGTGAAGGCAATGAAAATAAAACACCTAATTCTTGCATGTACTTAGATTCTATTATTTAAAGTATCATTCATCTACAGTTTAAATATAATAAATTCAAGATCAAATGTTGTTATTTAAACTATAAATTTTTATGAAATGGAATACAACAAAAAGCAACAACAACAAAAACCTCAATTTCCTATTTACGTTGCATGATCTATTTTTGATTGCATGTCCATTTAATTCCATCTACCTTTAGTCTATATAACCTCATTTCCTATGTTCAGTGAAGTGAGTTCAAACTTATAAACAATAGAAAACACTTCTTTTGTTGTTTTGTTAAATAAACCCTATTAGTCTTTAATAAGATCTTTCCCACTCATAACAATTTTCAGAGTAGCAAGAATGCTAGGAGTTTGTATGCATTTCAGTGTAATAAGCTATACAATGGGTGTTGTTCGTTAGCAAGTTGTTTATTTGCAGTCATGTAAAAGAACAAAACTAATCTTGCTCTTTTGTCAGAGCTTGCATTTGGAACAGATACATAATGATGAGCATTTACAGACATTAGCTATCTATGGTTAGATATTTGAGATTTTCAAATAATCTAAAGTTTTATATGATATTCTGTAGGTGATAATTGATGAGACTTAAGATAATTTTATAGATATTCATAATTCTAAACAAAAAATCCATCCATGGATGCATTTTTTGCCCTAGATTTTCATTTCTTTACTTTGAATCCTTATCACGGGAGCCAGACCCAATGACATATCCTATGCACTGTCTCACAGTTGACAATATATTGTCATCAAAATCAACCTTGTAAAAAAAGAGATGATTAAACATCTTACTTTACAAGTGATACATAATGTCACATACCTATTACCAAGAAGGCCTATTTTCTATGACCAAAGAGAATAACCTGATTTGAACTAGAAGAACTGAATAGAATTGTTAAACAATCCTTTGCATTTTAAGTAACATTTAATTAGAAACCCACTTTAACCACCAAAATGATAAAAATCCAAGAGATTAAAATTTGAGTGTCAATTATCATAAAATTCATCATTGTAATTCTTATTAAAACTCAGTGTTTAGATAGGTAATGATTTTATAATATGGCAATTTGCATAAGGAGCCCTGAGATGGCTTATTATTTCGATTCTACACAATTACAATTCCAACTCCATACATCAGAGCTCTTAGCAATGTAAAATCACTGCGCTAATTAATAAGCCATTTACTGACTGCAGCTAGTTATGGTGGTCCTGCAGCTGACCTTACGGAAGATGAGCCATCTCTGAAGTGCCTGTGTGTAACTACACACATAATGATGTGCCAGGAGGGAATCATTAAAAATAATTTACACAAGCCTTCATTTACAAGATCTTTTGATAGCATGCTTCCCCGGTGTTTAGTTCCACAGAGCAACCCCTACCATTTGGAAAGTGCCAAGCAGGAGAGTGAAGGAGGATACCTAAGTGGTTAATTAAGAGCCATTCGGACGCCACGAGAGCCTCCTGAAAAATCCCTCTGATGTCTGCTGTGTCAAATGTCTCTCACAGGCAAAGCCACAAGAGGTAGCAGCCAGAGAGGGCTAATTATGGGGGACTAGGAGCAGCTGAGAATGGTCTGTCATTGAGCCCTTGCTGTGAGCACCCAAGCTCGGGATGGAGAAAAGCAACCTTTTGTGTTACTGGACTTGAGAGAAAGAGCAGAAATAAGAAACGACAATAACGCTAAACGACTGAACCCCTCACAAAAGTACGCATTCACTAAAACATTGCATCAGCACAGTTGCATCTCAATGCCTCTTCCTCTTCTGAACTTTTAATACAAATTTAGATTCATTTCAAGAATTTTAGCCTAAGTGCCCTTTAAGAACTCCGATTTAATGACTGTTTTTTTATATGTATTCACAACAACCAAAATACATTTCCATGGGCAGAAACACATGACATCCACTCCTAAAATATTACTTTACAACCAAGTTAAAGAAAACCTGCATGGCCTCAAACTTATGCATGATGATGAATAATATTTACTATAATTTTGTAGAATCACCACAATGCAGCATTTTGCTGTAGACAAAAAGCAGCACACTCATATGAAATTGATTTAGGGAATGATTTTTAAAGGGGTAAATGTTCAGATCAGTCAATCCTCCCATAAAAAGCAACAGAAATTGATTTTTAAAAATGTATGAAGCTACTAAAAAAGGATCAATTAGAGCTAAGATAAAGGAGACTCTTCCTCACAGTGATTGGTGATTGGAAATGATAGTAGAATATCCTATATAACATATAGGATAAAGAATATCCTATATAACATACATAACATAACGAAATGAAACGATTTTTTGGCATTTTTTTCCTAAAATGGAATTCAATAAGCTTGCTTATCCCTATGTTAATAGATTTATCCCTAAAAACATCTAGAAAAACATCATATTACTCATCTCTAACAGATATGTACAGAAATGAATATGGCTTTCCATTTGATACATTGAATTTGTGGTAATGATATCCATCAGATCATAATATCAATAATTTAACATTGCATGCTTAACAAACATTTATTAAACAATCACCAAGTACAAAAATGGTGTTTTATATCAGGAGAAAAAGATGAAAAATTTCAATCCTTGCCTTCAAGGAGCTTATAGTCTAATATATAAGATATGTCATATAAATGACGAGTAATATGCAAAGTAGAATGTAATAAGAACAAAGGAGAAATCTATGAAAATCTAAGGAGAAAAAAAGAAATTTTATTGTGGAGGTATCAAAGAATATCTCATGAAGGAGGTATTCCTTCTTCATGGAACTGGACCCTAAAGGAAGTGAACTATATAGTGACAAGTACAGTGACAAGTACAGAGTGCACTCCAGGTATTGACTACTTAAGTATATGCCCAGGAAAAGATAGATGGCACAGAAGTAAATAGCATGAATGAAGGTTCAAAAGCTAAATTGAGTCAACCAAACTCTACAAAAGCCAAACAAAGGAGTTCATGTTCTAACCTAGAAGCAATAGGGGGTCACTGAAGGTTTTTCAGCAGGGGAATGATTTGATGACAATCCTCCATCTTGGTCATCATTAGCCACATCTAATGAATGATCTGTTCAGAAACAATATATGGGTAATCTCTGGAGATTTGCTCTCTGCGAACCTTCTAAAAAAGGAAATCATTTTTCATTCAATTTGCATGTATTTATTCTTTTGCATGCATATACATATAGTATATATAAATATATATGTATATATTTGCATACTCTTTAATCTATTCAATATTCAAATCAACAAACATGCTAGATGCTGAGAAAAAACATATATTGTCTAGAAAGACATAGGACCAGATTGCAGGGAGATTAATCAATGGAGGTGAAATGATATCTACAATAATAATTCTAATTCAAAATATTTCAACATAAGAGCATGAGAAGTCAAACACTACTTTTATATATTTATGTGTATTCTTATGTTTACTAGAAATATATGCATGTAATTATATATATATATATGCATTATGCCCCAGTTTTAGACTTTCTTTGTCTTGAAAAATTATGACAAATCTACTGAGTAACTGTCATAGTTTGTGCAAAGATATCTCAAAAATTTAACTAGAAGAAATTTCTCTTAACTCCACTCTCTTAGCTCTACTTATGTCTGTTTACTCTAAAGTCATGAAGAAGTAATCTAAATAAAAAGTGTTCTATGAATCTGTGTAGTAAATGCCAAGACAAAAGAAAAGATGACAAAAATAAGCTATAATTAATGTCTGATTACTAATTAGTAAAGCTTCACACCTAAGACTTATTTGGTGCTATACCTTCCTAGATTCCTGAACAGAAGACAGAATGTATTTAATCAATTAATTATTCAATTCACTCTTTGAGATAATTATGATAGTCATAAGTCTATCTGAGGAAATAATGAACTTCATTTATGTTACAGTCTCATTGCACTGAAAATAAGAAAGACCAAACAAGGCTTTGTCCCAAGCTGCTGAAATTTAGAGATCACTGACAGGACTAATACTTCCTCAGTGTACAGGCAACTGAATTTTGCACAGAATTAGAAAAATTCCCATTAAAGTGGAAAAGTAGCAGACAGTCCTTGCTTTTCTACCTAGATTCTGTACCTCACTTTAGGTTGTCCACCATTATAGCTGTTTCTTGGATTCTCTGTCTCTAACTTGTAAAAACTTAAATTTTCCTAAAAATTGATTTTAAAGTATTTTTATGTGACTTGCCCCATTTGTGTTTTGTGAAGTTTGCTGGCTATAGCTCTGAAATACTGTCTTTGGTGCATAATGAACCAATGTGGTTTGTGCAGGGAAAGGTTTGAAAGATTTAATAAGGAAAAAAAAAATACAGCTACTTTCAAGTCTACATAATTCTACTCTGTGTGTGTCCAGGAGAGGAGGATAAGGAAAGAAAGAACAAAACTTGAGGAGGGGGTATTGAAGTTAGTTATAATGAACAATAGCCAGGTATAATCACCTTCAAGTCAAGTAAGTAAAATGAAGCTACTACTAAGTGACCTCAAAAAGGAGCATAAAAC
Organism: Myrmecobius fasciatus; assembly: GCA_023553655.1. Taxonomy (NCBI): domain Eukaryota; kingdom Metazoa; phylum Chordata; class Mammalia; order Dasyuromorphia; family Myrmecobiidae; genus Myrmecobius; species Myrmecobius fasciatus. The sequence continues at coordinate 70,561 of JAJPUD010002572.1, forward strand.
TGGCTAAGAAGGCAAACAGAAAGCATCACTTATATTAACGCAAAAAAAAATCCAATAATTGACTTCTAGTTGAAGTTCAGAAAAGTAATTTAAATTTGGCTAATTCCCAAACCAGTAAAAATAACAGCAAAAAACCCTTAAGCTATATATATTCTGAGAAAGAATGTTCATCATCCCTCTCCTTAATGACATGCTGATCTGCTTCAACATACAAACAACAAATCCAAGAGAATTTGAATCGCAGCTTTCAACTGTTGCACTTATATCAATGTATTTGTTGCTTAAAATTTTGTGTCATTGGCACAAATATCTAAGTATGTGTAAAAGCAAAATTTCCATTTCAATTCTTCAAATATATTGAAATATATGCAGTATTATTTTTAAAGTTAGTACCAAGTTGCTTTGTGACCAGATCACAATTACTTTGAAGAAATGCTTTTTTTAAAATAGCCTCTATAGCCCTTCCAAGTTAGAGCAAAGCAAATTGATCTTTTAAGTTGTAAAGAATTTTGTAATTTTTTCTATTGCATATCACAGATTTAATTTTTACTGACAAATTTTGAAGCTATTTTTGAATAGGAGAAATGTAGAATTTTTTCTTCAAAAAATAAATTTTTTTGCAAATTCTTATTTTTTATTTGAGAAAATCAATATCCCCATTTTTCACTACCTTATTTTATGTTTTGTCCCATATGAGAATCATATTAATAAAATAGGAAAAGGATTTCTTTGAATGAATTAAGCTTGCCTCATTACAGATAAAAAAAATCCAGGAAAAAATGACCACTCTTTATTGGCAAAATATTTAAAGTAATCACATACAATCTACTCCTATGAACTTACCTATGACCACATAATACTTTCTCTCAGTTCTCACTTTAAAAAGACAGTAAAGCTAAAAGTCATCTAATTTCAGTTCCTAATCCAATTAATTCTTATATCACTTCCCAGAACTGTGCAAGCTTTAAACTTACAAACCTTATTTTATTATAATAATTGCTAGTGTTTATACAATGCTTTATATATAGTGCATGATCCCAGTGAATCCCAATGATAATACTTTAGAAAAACAACTATTTTCTTCCCATTTTACATCTCAGAAAACTGAGGACAGGGTCACTCCTGAAACTTGTTTTAGATTCCAGAGCTAACAAGGAACCACGCTGGAAGTATCCTGCTGCCCAGTGTAGCATGTTTTCCAAGGCACTTCAACTGACTTAAATTATGAAGTTGCCCTCTCAACACGGTATCAAGACTTCATCAATAAGGTCAGTTCTATGAATGCTACTTAAAATAAATAGAGCAGGATAAAAAGAGAAAGCAAAGTTGCTCAGATTAATGAAAAATCACTTCGGCACATCAGTCCAACGGTTAATAGCTCTGGATCACAATAAGAAGAGCTCTAATGTGACCCTTCTATTTCATTGTCAGTTCTAAGGACCACCTAAATAGTGCTTAAGGCTGCAGCATATACTGTACTCTAGGAGTGCAGACAGACTTCAAAACTTGCAATTATGTAGGAGCTGCTGAGATTATACTACGATATTAACTATTATTAAGTGATTTTTGTGTGAATGAGACTAGCGTGCCTTCCCATGCCTTACTGAAAAAAAAAAAAATAAAAAAAATCCTCCAATTGGGACGTTTCAAGGTAATTTGATAAATACCTATACTTGTTGGAATATTTCTCTGACAGACAGAGGTGCATGTGTAACCTTCCCTAAGCCACCAATGTGGCTAAAAATTCAATGCTCTGTTTTCCAAATGACAAGTACAAGCATGTCACACAAAACCACACTGTTAATCTGCAGAAGGGAGGCGACTCCCGTCTGCTTTGCTTAAAAAAAAAAAAAAAAAGCTCAGTTTCCTTAAAATAATAAACAGAAGTTCCTGTACTTGAGAATCCTTGTCACTAACATTGTGTCTAAGCTTTTTATCCTTTGTTCTTCAATTTAACCATGACAAGATATTGGCAAGAGAAAAAGCTGCATCCCTGAGAAGGTAAAAGAAAGAGAATGAGATTCATTGCAGCAGAGGGCACTGTCCATAGGCCACGGCAGCAATGGCATTGCAAAAAGAGATGTCCAAGGGTCGCTGGCTGGTGAAGCAGCATATTCAGGGCATTAAGTGTCTTCATCTATTGTCTGTGGTGACCGAAGTTATTTCTGAAATTCATTGTTACAGTAAATCCTGAGTTTCAGAAGAGAAGAGGGAGCTTACAAGGTGACCTGTGTTATCACTTTAAAGATTAAAATCCAAATTTTTGTAAAAAGCTCCCCCCCATCCCTTTTCTCCAAACGAGTTATGAGACAGTAAATAAAAATACCTTATGGAAAGTATGATGAAATCTATAGCATCTGAGTGGCAACAGGATCCTATGGCAAGAGAAAGGGAGAAAAATACAGAAGAATAAAGGCTTTCTAAAGATTTTGTGTATATTGTAGTTCTTAAAAGAAAGAGCATTCACTTATATGTATTTATTTCTGTGCTACTGGGCAATGAATTTATGTTTTCAATGTTCTGCTTGTTGTTAAAGGAAAATAATTATTGCTTTCTAAGGAACAGAGTTCCTAAATGTGAACATTTGATAAATACCAAAAAGACATCATTAGAAATATTTAAGAATTTTATCAGCTCTATAGATGTCTTTTATTTATGACATTATTTTTAAAATTGACTTCAAATAATATCATTTAAACTAATAATTAATAAATATCAATAATTAAACATGTTTATTAAAAGGCTAATATTTTCATGAATTTTACTACAATGAAGTGAGTTTAATTTAACTGTCAAGCAGCCATTTTTTTTATTTTCTTTTCCTCTACTTTTTATAATTAGTATTCAATCCAGGCTCTTTTAATGAGATGAAAATTAAAGTTTCCACATTTAATACCATGTTTTCATGCTTGCCACGCTTCAGGAGTTGCAGTGAATAAACACTGGTATCAATGGACTGCCAGAAAGTGCTTCCTTAAAAAGGGCCATGAAATTTGTTTAAAAAGCTACTGTGCTATCATTAAAAATGGGGAAATAGCAGGACAGAAGTGTGGAAGAACAATCCACTTCATGGTCCCCTTCTTATTCTAAAGGGAAAGCAAAATAATTTATCTATGATGGCTGCCCAGAATAAAATGGACATATGTATATTTTCAGGAATTTACATTTTCTACCAAATTATTTTCATTCATAATTTTGGCTACAAACAGTCTATCTTAAAATGACCTTTAAAATCAGCTTTTCTTCACTGTAGGAGCAGGAAAAAATGATGTTTCTATTTTAATATTGCATTTGCATTATGGTAACCTACTCTCACTTTTACCTAGCTGAGGCGAAATCGAGAAATTTAAGAAAATATATTCCCCAACTTGTGACTATAAAGCAATGACATTCATAATTATCATTTCATTTTATTAAAAATCACTTTTTAAAAAAAGAATTCTAGTAATGAGAAACTATATTCTTTCAATTACATAATAATTTAATCAGTATGTTTAATTTACAAAGATAAAATTGAGAGATTGTCAACTTGAAATAAAATCATGTTTATTTGCTTTTTAACTTGACTGTGAAGAATTTTAAAGGCTACCTGAGGGGTTAGTCATCAATAAAAATGGTGTGAAGGTACCCCTAATGTTATAGCTAGCCCAGTGTAGAGTTGAAAAATATTTTCTGAGTTTAAAGTAAATGTTCTTTCATTTAAGTTTGTACAATTTGTCTAAAGAATAATGCAACTACTCAGACACAGTCTTTCAAAGGACTATCAGGAAACTTTTTACTTCTTCTTTCTCTTTCTTACTGGCATGAAAAGAATCAATTAATGATTACAGTTGATAGAGAAAAGGAAATGAAAAATGAAAAACTTATTACATTATCTTCATTTCTTTTAAATATCTTGCTGATAGACAAAATAATGGTATCTTGTTTTCACAGGGAAGAGTTGTGAATAACCAAAATAATTATTTAATTCAGAAAAACATTACAAAATTTTATTTGGGAAATTATGAATACTACATTTTCAGAGAGAATAATAATCATTTTTTACAGTTAGGGTATTTTAGATAAATGATGTCAATGAGAAATTGAATTACAAACTTATTTGATGACTCTGCTAATCCTCTTTAATAGATTCTTATTAGATTTTGAAAGAATATTTTGGTAAAGGAGGGAAGGAAAATTTTGTTTGTCCAAAGAGCATACTGAATTATACTTTAGACAGTGTAAAAAAGAGAATTATATATTAGTTAAAAGACATAAATAATATCAATGACTATGACAGCTAAAGAAATGAGGCTGCTTTACAGTTTAAAGATTCAGGGAAAAAATAGTAGCTGATCTAAAGAACGTGACATTATCACATGCACTGCATAGATTTTAGTTGGAAGTACAGGAGAAGGTCCTTTCTTCTCTCAGTTAGTGAACCTACTATGAATGGAAATCAAACTTTATTAAATAGTAAATGAAGACATAATAAATTAAATTATCAGTCCTCTTATAAATGGCTTTTGAAACATTTAAAATGTTTACTTTTATATTAATCAATAGTACCCAAATCAGATTTTTTGCATGATTTCAGAAGAAAATTTGATATTCCTCATTCTGAGATGTAATGCAAAGTAGAACTGACATTCAAATACATCAGTACATTAGTCAATTAAATCAAAGATCATTTAATTCAGTGTAAGAAAATCAATCAAACCAGTTATGTATCATTATAGAAACAAAATAACCTGTTGATTGATTTTTTTTTCAACCAGTTAGTTGGTATTGTATGGAAATATCCAAAGTAAAGTGGTAAAATGATTGTTGTCATTCATTCTTTTTTTTTCCTTTCTTTATTCAAAAAACAAATTTTTCACATCTGTTTTGCTGATAAGGCACCGGAAAGAATTCACAGTTCTACAGGAAATGATCTTGACCCTAAAGGAAATTAAGAATTGGTAAAGGAAATAAAACACATACCCAGTTATCTACAACAACAGTATACAAGACTTACAAGCTGTGTAATCAATGCTTTAGAAATTAAGTAGACCTTGAGTTGATATGACAAAAAGAATGACAATTGAGTTGGTCGTCGCAGAATGAATAGGATTTCAATCAGGAAAGACTTGTGGGAAAGGGTTTCCAGGAAGAAGGAACACCATGAGCAAAACTATTTAGGTATAAAACACATGTATTATTATCAGATAATAAATGAACAGTGATCTAGATTAGTTAGAATAGAAGACATACTGAAGAATAGTAGAGCTCAAGGATAGAAAGATAAATTGAAAATTCAGCTAAGATGGTCTTGTGTGTCAGCCTAAGATTAGTATGTAATTTTCCTTTCAGTAAATAAGAACAGGAAAAAGATACCAGAGCTCCATGCAACATTAAGCATGGGGAAGGGAAAATTCTTAAATCCCTCTGCTGCATTCCAGTTCCTTTCTTAGTACCTCATGTAAAGCCATAAAAATACAAGATCATAAATTAATAGCTAGAAAAGTCTTCAGAGACTATCTGGTCCAACTCGCTGATGTGAAAAGATGAGGATAATAATGCCCAGAGAAGTTATAAGTTACTCAAATTCAGATAGATAATAGAACTGGACTTTGAATACAGATTCTCTGACTCTAAATTCAATGTGCTTTCAATAATACTCAAATACTGTGATCTGGGAAATGATACATTCTAGACTGTGTAACCAAGGAAAAAAAGACATCTTTTGTTCTCAGCTATCCAGATATTTCCACAATTGCTTCATTACAGCTATGTAATATAATGAAATATATCCCAATAAGGAAGTAACACCGGCTCAGTTGAACATTAAAAAAAGATAAAAGAAAAATTTTCAACATGTTTAAAACAATGGAGTCAGAAAAATGGCTTTGTTTTATATATGTCTGACAGGATGTAATGAAGAGAAAGAAGGGTTCAAAAGTCAGAAGGATCTTCATTCTAGCTCTGTGGCTCTGAATTTCTTATTGTTCTAGGTAACTCTCTAAGAGTATAGAGTGCTGACCTGTACTAATAGAAATAATTTAAATTTATTTCATTTGGGAGTTCCCTAAACCAATGAAATCACAAGTCTGGTCTCTTTTCTTTTCTCTATGAATAACCATTTTATATGTAGAAAACTTTTCTCAAGGACAAAGGAGGAAAGCTTTAATTCCAATATGCAAAGATCTCTTTGGGCAGCTAGGTGGCACAGTGGATAGAAAATTAAGATTAATCATCATGTGTTCAGGTCAGACCTCAAACACTATCTGTGTGACCCTGGATGAATCACTTCGCTTTGTTTGCCTCAATTTCCTCATCTGTAAAGTGAGATGAAAAAGGAAATGACAAACCACTGCAGTATCTTTGCCAAGAAAACCCCCAATGGGTCATAATTGAACATTTTTTTTAATCTCTTCAAGAAGAATTTCCCCTATCAACTCAAATCAGCATCTTCTATGCAAGTTTATATTTCTGTTTGGAATCCTGCAGCCAATATTTGTAAGATGTGGTTCTTGGACTTATGTCTTACTAACTATAAGGTCAGCTCTGTAATTCACTTGGCCATGCTGCTTCCCATTTATGGATAGTTGTTTAGTCAATTTGAGTCATTCTGACTCTTCGGGATCCCTTTTTGGGAGGTGTTCTTGGCAAATAGGGTTAAGTGACATCCACTATTACATAGATAAGGTCAAACTTAGCCCAGGCCCAGGAATTTAATCACTGCACCACCTAACTATCCCCTCATATGTATATATGTATGAATACAAAGAATATATATATATATATATGAATATTAGGTGTTATTATATATGTACATATATACAATAACACCTAACATTCATATAGCTGTTTAAGGATTTAAAAGTGTGTTCTATCATCTAATTTAAGCCTCATAACAAGACTGGGTTATGAGTACTATTACTATCCCATTTTACAGATGAGGAAACTGAGGCTGAACAAGATTTAATAACATGTCTATTCACAACTAGTAAATTGGAGGGTTGTATGTGTGTGTGTGTGTGAAACAGGATTGAAATCAGTCCTTCCTGACTCAAAGCCTAGCAGTCTGTCCACTATTCCATGCTGCCTCTGAGGTGAACATATATAGATAGATCATAGATTAGATAGATAGATAGGATACACATATACATACACATATACTTACACATAATACTGTATATATAATATACATGCATGTCTCATGATTTCCTCAATGCATGAACTTTCTTGATGAAGGAAGCTCAAAACCCCCTAATCACCTAGTAAATATATCTTAGAGAAGAACCTAGAGGTTAAATAATTTTCTCATGGTCACTAAGTTAATACTATAGGCAAAATTTAAACTCAGGACTTCTTAAATTGAGATCCATCATGTTAGATATTATACTAGACTAACTTCTTTTAAAATAAAACTAATTGTTAAATGGAACAGTATATATTTACTATGAAATGAATGGAAATATACTTTAGGTCAAATAATTTCCCTAATAATTGAAAAGCTATATATTGCAATCACCTGATACAACCTATTTAGTCTATATGACATATATTAGTGTATTCATCCCTGTAGAAGCAATGAACTACAGGGGGAAATGCAACAATTTTGAAGTCAGAAAACCAGGGTAAAATAATTTTTTACCTATGTGATCTTGGGAAATTCCTTTGTCTTAAATTTACTAATCTACAAAATGAAAATTTCTAGATATAAATTCTCTAATATCCTCTAACATTGCTGCCACTGTGCTCACAATAACAAAGAATAGCTTTGGAAATAAAGTACTGTCTCCACCAAATTTTCTAACCCAAGGTATAGCCCACATAAAAAATATGACAAAAAAGAGATGCAAAGACATTCTAACAACAACAAAATAAGGAATTATATAAAAAAGAACTCTTAAAGCAATGACAGTATCATTTTTCTATATATCCTATGGGGTCATGCTCATATTCTATGTCACTTTTAAAATTTATTTAATTTCCTTTTTATTAAAATACATTTAATTACACATTTTTAAAAAATTTAATGAAAGTTTATAAAGTATTCCTGTTAATATTCAGGACAATTCTATTTCAGTGACAGGTAAAGAGGAAAAGGGTTATAATTCTTTAAACAAGGAATTCAACATAGTTTTGAAAAATCTGTAGGAATTTCTCTTGTGATATGACCTATGCAGCAGTCATGAACAGCAAAATTTTGGAGAAATGATTTACTTAATTTTGTCACAGCAAATGGTTTTGTAGAGCCTCATCACACACTTTATCATCCACCTCACCTAAAAATTTCTAATATCCAATGTTTTTTGATCTCTATTTTCCTCCAAAAAAAGGACATTTAGCAAGCTTCATATCTTCTGAAAATTCAATGTTAGATGTATTTTAAAACAGGCAAGATGGTATATTAGAAAAGAATAACTCAGTAACTTCTATGATACATCTAAATATTGATTAATAATCACACAAGACTATATATCCTATCATCGAATCTCTTCTAAGCCATATGATTAATGTAGCAATGGAAATAGGAATTTCAGTAAGCATCTATATTTCTTTAAACCAAAATACAATTTTTGTTCATTTTTAAGCCTGATTTTGTATTGTTATTTTGTTTGTTTGTTTGTTTGTTTTTTGCTTAGGAACCAAACTGCTGTACCCAGAAAGTGGAGCATCTTTCAGGTTCTAGTTCCCTCAGAGGAGGCATATTTCTTATTACAGAAGGATCTTTCAGCCTTCTTCCTTCCATTCTGAGGTCACTATGTAGATGGGGACAATTAGAATAAGAAAAAAAAAGATTGTAACAAGTTCTACTCCCCACATAATATACAAGGTACATAATAAACAGGTAGGTACAGTTAGGGGATTCAGAGGTAGAGAACCAGACCTGGAGTCAAGAAGAAATTGAATTCAAAACTGACTTCAGATACTTTCTAGTTGTGTGAACATGGCAAGTTTCTGTTTGCCTCAGTTTCCTCAACTCTATAATGGATATGATAAAGAATAAGATTTATCTCCCACAGTTATTGTGAGGATCAAATGAGATAAGTGTTGTAGTATAATTACCACAATGCCTTTGACATATTAAATACTATATAAATTTTAGCTATTATAGTATCATCATTATTATTAAATAAAAAGAATAAATATGACAAAGTTTCTAAAATTGAATCAAAACCTAAATAGCAAAAATGGAGGAAAATAGTCTATATGTCTTTTTTTTTTCTTTTTGCTGAGGCAATTAGGGTTAAGTGACTTGCCCAGGATCACACAGCTAGGGAATTTGTTAAGTGTCTGAGACCAGATTTGAACTCAGGTACTCCTGACTTCAGGGCTGGTGCTCTATCCACTGCGCCACCTAGCTGCCCCGGTTTAGTCACTTCTAAGGACATTGTTGTATATGTCCAAATGGGGACCCAAATGGGATGGGGTGAGGGAGTGGGGCTAATGAAAATTCCATATATCAGCTACCTAAACTTTAACATTAGATCCTGTGAATAGCCTTGTGTTGGGGAAAGAGCACTGGATTAAATATCAGGAGACCTGAGTTCTTGGGCCTTATCTAGAACTGGTTGAGTGGCAAATAAGTCTTCATTCCCATCATATAGGGCTAGGTGCCCTATAAGATCCCTATTAGGTCTTAATTTATATTTCTATTATTATCTTTACCAATGTATCTTTTTCATTATGAACCAAAATTACAAGAAGAGATTTCCATAGTTCATTCCATTTTGAAGAGATTTAACCTGAGAATTGTAGTGAGTACTTAGGTTCTCAGTTCTGTAGCCAGCCTTCTATCCTGATTAGCCTGGTAACTAGACATGTATAGTTCTGCCCAGGAGTTACTAGATAGTTGGAGAGTATCAGCAGATTAATTTCAAATCCAGAATGTCCGTGTCAACTATTGCCTATTCTTTTATACTTTATATTTTAATGTAACAAATCCATTTTATCTCCTTCTCAGTCCCTCTATAAATGGAGATAAAATAAAAAGGAAAACAAAAATTAATTTCTTGCAATAAATACGCATGGCTAAGCAAAAGAAATTCTCTCATTAGCTATGTTCAAAAACCACATCTTCTGCACTCTGAGTTCATTGAATTTATCTGTCAAGAGATGGGTATGCTTCATCATCAGTCCTTTGGAATCATGGATGGTCAATGCAGAGTTCTAGACACTTTCAAAATTGTTTTTGTTTTTGTTTTTTGTATTTGGAGTGTTATTGTGATTGTTAGTATAATTGATCTTCTGGTTCTGCTTCTTTCATTCTTCCTCAGTTCATTTAAGTCTTCAAAATTGTTCATTTTTATAATATCAATGTTACAGAATAAATTATTTCCCTAATTCTGCTTACTTCATTTTAATTGTATAGTAATGAGATTCCATTATTAAAAGTTATTACTGAAAGAATACTACAAGTTCATAGTGAATTATGTGTGTATTACAGTCTAGGTTATATTTTGTACTACTATCAATGACCGATGAAAAGTATTGTCACTGGTTCCCCCTGTTTTTGTATCTGCTGATTGGGAGGCCAAAAAATAAGACTTGTTCTTTCTTCTTATTGTTTGTTCCTTTTGTTTCAATATAAATATTCTCAATTCACTCATGAAGTTTGCTCTGTCTCCTCATAATATATTGTTCTCCAAAGGAATATTTTACTTTTTGCCTAATGACTTCAGACTTGGCCTACCTGTTTTAGAAGGGATTTTAATTTAGCCCTGCTCTATGTAAGCAGAACTAGAACTTCTCTTTCTTTAGTACTATTAGCAGTCAATGAGCTCACCTTTGCCATAAACCTACAAAAATATTCTGTAGAAAGAGAAAGGTGAAATTTGTTGAGGTGCAAGTAAAATTCATGAAGGTATTCCAATCATCAGTTCAAAACATCGACTTTCCCAATTTCTTTGATTTTTCTATTATCCATAGTATTGCCTTTTATCAATGGGAAAGAAATTCCCAGAGACTCTATGAGCAGTATAGAACGTACAGTGACTTTTGGATACATAAGGTTTCAATGATTGAAATACACCAGACAAACACAGTCATTGAGTGTTTCTGCATTTTTTTTCTTTTCATCTGGGGAGACATTAGGGATTGAGAGGGAGGGGAAAGGGGTTGAGTAGTGTGAAGAGGGAGCCAGAATGGAGAATGTACAAATGACAAAAACTGAAGTGTGTTTCCCTGGCTTTTTTAACCAGTAGAACAGAATTGAAAGAAGAGAGAGACAGTACAACTGAAGATCAATTCCCTGAGCTTTGAAAGAGGAAAAGAAAATAAAAGTTTGACAGGAATTTATAAATACAGACCTCAGTTAAGTATATCATCATTCATAATACCATTAAATCTATTTCAATAAACAAAAACATGCTTTACTTATTCTAGGAATTCTTTGTGAAAGGAAAACATTATGTGAAAAATAAAGTGTTATTGCAAACCCAGTTAAAATCTGGAGTGAGGTTTTGAATAAACAAATTAAATTGCAATGGAATATAGTGTGCCTTAGAGCCATTTCTTGACAAAACAGTCATCTTATTTACACGCTTCACAATACCCCACCATGGATGTCGAAGAAAAAAAATAAGGAGAAAAATAATTAGCATATTAATCTTTTTTATGCCGTCATCTTTCAGGTCCAGAAGACCATGGTGTAATTTAAATCTAAACGCTTTCCTGGCATTAGAATTCATTTTAGATGGGTCAATTGTTCCATAATAAAGGGATAGAAGGTGTACTTCATGCAAGAGATTTATGTTTGCCATTTGTTCATATTCATGTGCTACTGAATACCCTCAATTCAAATGGTGATGGCTGTTCATATCAGTAGAGCGCCAGCACCACAGATCACTAACCGGCAGCAATGAATTTCATTTGCAGGACAAAAAATACGGCGAAATTAACTCCAACAGTTTATTGATTTTTGCTTAACAGAAGCCAGTATAACAGCTCTATTGCCCTCATAATGATTAGTGACAAAAGTTTAATTAAGCAATTATGAAGCCAATAATAGAGTTGTCTGGCTTGCTTAGCTTTAGTCCGTTTAGGACTTATCTCCCTCTTGCACATCATAGCAGCTGGAATGTGCTTGAAGAGATTAATGCCGGGAGAACACAGATGCCTACTCTAATTCTGCTTCATGATGCTGTTTGAATGGAGTTGAGAACACAAGCTACCCTTTATCAAATTACAAGTCCGCTTTTCATGAATATGTAGTAAAAAAAAAATCTAGTTGTGGCTTCAAGGTGTAATTATAAAGACATACAACAAAAATGACACACAATTCTGTCTTAGTAATCCCTGCTATGAAATATGCATGATAATGTATTACTGAATAAAGACTTAACAATGTTATAAGAGGCTTTGGCATTGTACAGTTATCCAAACAATTGGCAGCATTTTCCAAATGTTATTTGAGATATTGTCTGACCTTACATCTTTGTTTTTCTTCTTCTTAAATGTATTGTCTCAAGCTTATTGTATTGTTATTTGTCCATAATGCCGTTAAAACCATCTTATCTGTTGGTAAGAATTCCCAACTTATTATGTATGCTTAAATATGTTAATTTTTAAAATGTGAGCTCCTTTCTCTGCATTAATCATTTCATAAGATATGCGCTACGCCCCCCAAATCTGTAAAAGCAGTCTAAGCGGAGCTTCTGGGTTTAGTCTTCCAATCTCACCAGTCACTATACTCACTGTTTTCGAAGTATTTCATTCACCGTACATTCTAAATACCTTCACTCGACAGAAGGAATCTAGTGACTGCTGCCTACCATCAGCAAGGGAGAGTGACCATTTTGTTGACCCTTTTCTACTATAGAAAAGGGATTACTATTTGCCTTTTCTGCATATAAAATGAGTAACAGTGCAGAAGATAACTCCAGAGGACAATATAAAACAAAAGAATTGAGGGAAACGGGCAAGCTGAAGAAATGTTATTTGTCAACTTTACATGTGATATCCTAAATAAGGAGATAATATTTGATATAAATATAAAGCAAAGCACACTTAGCTACTTAGTTGCTGTTTTCCCTTTCTGCTCTTTCCTCCCCAAAAATGTGCCTTATCCACATGATTTGCTATTTATTTTATCAAATCCTCTGAAAAAGCATTTGTCTCCTGGAGCTGCACAGAACAGCTGCTTCTGTATTACATGTAGCAGCTGGAGGAAAACCAACAAAAGATATCCCTACAACCTTAAAACTATCCACTGGATCTTTATGTCCTGGATGGACAACATATGCATTATCATTAAAATGCACCAGTGCATAATCATCATTTGGGGTGTAGGAGCTGATGCATATTGGAAGCAATGCAACACCCACCGCTGCATTCTTCCAGGCAGTGCCTCACTCACTGCCACTTGCATCATTTGGGGACTCATGGCACGTACTCTATGTACTTACCCCCAAGCTGTACGGAGGAGGAGGGTTTGCTGGGTATTCCTCTGGGCATTAGAATAAATTTATCCTCATAGCCTTCTATTAATAAATCAGAACATGTCTTTTTTATTTGTGTGAATAATTGTAGCAATTATCAAGGTTAGCAAGAAGGGCTTTTCATTTATATATAAACCAAACCAAGGTATGCATAAGAACAGTGGGTTTGTTATGGGAAAATAGTACAGGCTCAATTTAGGAGAGCGATCATAATTATCAGGGGAGATGTTCCCTGGGCTTTATTATCACTGGCACACCATGTCTCACAAGTGAAGTCTTCCATTATTTTAACCTCTTTAAGTTAAAGCGACTTTTTAAAACTGTGCAGGCCAATGTCATAGCATTTACCTTTGAACTTATCTTAAGAAGAAACTGCCACTAAGTTTGTTATGGGCAGTTGAATATGAGTGTGTGTGTGTGTGTGTGTGTGTGTGTGTGTGTGTGTGTTAAAGTTGGATATGTGGATAGTTCAGACTTGATTTTTTTTTCTTTTAATTGCATCTTCATGGTTGATTGAAAAAGATGGTTGTTCGTTCTCAATCCACACAGTTGTCTAAAATGAAAAACCTTTTCCCGCTTGCTCTGTAACTCTGGCCTCTGTCTCCACCAACCAAGACAAGATGGTAAGAACTTAATTGTGAAGGATTTTTTTTAACAATCCCTTTGGCATTTCCTAAATATGATTAAATCCATAAGAAAATGATAGACAATTCTGGGGATATTAAAAAGATGTTGCTCTTCTGTGTGGTTAATCAGCATTTGCCCCACCATACCACAGCATTTGAAAGCAGAGTGAATATATGCCCTTAATGGATAGAAAGGTTACTAAGTCTTCATTCTATACAAAGATTTTTCCCCCTTCTCTTTTAAGAAAACTAATAATAATGCCTTATTATTTTGATTTATGGGTGTGTTTGAGAGATGAAGACTGAATTACACTTAGGGCTGAGTGACCAGCTTGCCACTATAGTCAGATATCTATTTTCATCTAACTGGACTCCAACTCTCAAGAATGAATAATAGCTAAATGATTGTACATCTTCACCCAGTTTCCATTGCTCATGTTTTTTATTTTAGAAAGCTAAAATCACCTATATGGGGATGTGGAGGTATACTCATTTCAATATTCCAGTTCCTTAAAAATCTCATAGATAAAGAGGAATACAGTAATCATAAACTTGATTTTACAGTCCTACTGACTAAATGAAACTTTTTATCCATTCCAGAGGTGTGCCGGAACTGTAATTGTATTAGCCTCTAAAGCAATTTGCCCACATGGAGTACTTGTAATATCCCTCTTAGAATAAATTTTTAACCATTTGGTAATTAGCTTAGCCATACCTGTGACAACTACTAAATTGTAAAACAGCAAAATGCTATCTTAATTATCCTTTCTAAAGAGACCTAACAATAATTTTCTTAATCTCAATGAGACATGAAATAATGCAGGTAATTAAGTAAAGAAAGATTCCCATATGAATATGCTATTTGACAATAATATAGAAAGTAGCTGATGCTTTTGAAATTGAAAGTCAGACCCTATGCATAGTCAGATGTATAAATATAAAATCGTTCTACTGCACTCAATAATGGCTGCTCTCTACCTGCATGTGTGAATCATTAGGACCATGGAGGAGACACAAATTATCAGCACTTTAAGATTAACCTATGGATTGTGTGATGAAGCTATCTTGCTTCCTGATGATGCATCTGGTTTTTCTGATTTAGCAATGAAACCTTATATTTCATCACTAAAAGTAACAATGAGCTCCTTTTAGTATTCCGTGTAAGGACAAGAAATCTATCTAGCTAAGTTATTCCATGTATAAAAAGCTGTCTGGACATTTTTCATCCTTACCAAGTTTGTTTCTGGTCATTTTTTGTTGTTGTTGTCTTGCCAAATGAAGACTAATGATAATTTGCTCTTATTAGGGAGAAGTTCTAAAAACAACACTGCAGTCTTTAATTTTGCACATTCAATTCATCACATTCGAAGGGATTAATGCAAAAATAATATTTACCTTGCCGTAGCTATTGAAATTTACACCGTGTGGGATGCATGGTGAAAGGGGCTGCAAATCTGAAAATTAAATATTACGTGCTACCTATGGTAATATATTAAGTGTGATTGACTTAAGAGATGGCAATGAATATGTGACAGACATTTTATCAACCCCAAATGCTCATCTCTTCAATTTGCTCTCCCTTATTTTTATTGTGAACAGTAACAGATGAAAAATACAACTGTTTGCTAATAGGACTCACTTCTTATTATTGGTGCGGATTTTCCGTTTTCCTTAACTCGCCATGATTACTTTTTTAGAAGCTTTCACTTTTCCCCAGCTGATGCTTGTCTTGTTAGGCAGCACTAATGACACTTCAGTCATTGTGGCTTTCAAGCCGAGCCCTTCCAGAGTGAACAGAGAGTTGACATTTCCTGACATTTTCCCAACTAATTACAGGACAAATAATTAAGCATGTTCTCGTATGTAACAAATGAAGGCAAAAGCCGTCTGTCAGCGATGGTGATTGATGACACTCTGGGAGACTTTATCTGATGGGTCCTGCCATGCAGTAGAGGGGAAGCAAATTTATTAGAATGAACAATGCAAATTCTGAGTCATCTCATCCAGTTATGCGCCAAAGCAATATCCATGTCAAGGTGAATGTGACAATGAAAGCAAAATATTTGCATTTTGTGGAGCAGGTTGAAGGGGAAATCAGAGCGAGAAGATGACAGGCCTAATTATTTTGGCTCATACAGGCTAGGACAGCTGTTTCTGGTGTCCTGAACAAGGCTGTCACACAGGTAACTAAATAGGTCTGCATATAAGTCTGTATCCAACACTGTACTGAGATGTCTACCACTAATGACCAACGCTAATGTTACTGCCATCCCTGAAAAACAGTAAATGTGTCACTGTGCACCTTCTGCATGGCAGTCAACATTTCGCTACATAATTACTTGTTAGTGAATTAATTCCTATCTGTCAGTATCTATGCCAGTGTCATTTTTAGACCATTACAAAATTATGCCATCACCATAGCAACTGCAAGCACAGTTAAAAGGCAAAACAGTTCAGATACCCAAGAAAAGTGCCTAGTTAGGCAGAAGACTAATCATGTAAAATTCAAATTGTGATGTTGCTGTCTCCTGTCCTAATTTTCTTTATCCTGATTAGGTGTTTGATCAATGATCATTAAACAATAATTTAAGGTTTCCAATTTCGATTTATGATTCCTATTTCATATAATTAAAACCCCAGACCACAAATGTGACTTACTCAAAGAAATAATAACATAATACTGTCAATTCAATTAATTGGATGCTTGAAAGTGACATGCCCAAAGCTGAATCCTAATATCAGAGCCAATATGCAAATAAGGAGGGAAAAGTCATAGAATCTGGATGTTATTTTCTCCTTATTCCTTTGGCTTTATAAACATAAGATATGCTTACAAAGTCTATACTTCGATTCATTTCTGTTTTCTCCCACTCTTCTTTATGCACATCCCATTTGCCTCCTAAGAACTGCTAGGCTGTGTCTTTCAGTTTCATTCTCATTTAGCATTTTGAGATGCCATCACATTAGTCAAATCACTCCTTCCTTTATTCAAATCAAGACACTACAGGTTTCAAATACACTATGCATTATGAACAATTTGAAACCTTTTGGACTCCAAATGCCTCCAGTGAAATATGGAAGAAAAAAGAGAGAGAGATGTTGAGTGAGGAGAAAACTCTTGTTTCCAATAAGCAGGCAGAAAATGGAAAAGATCCTGTAGGTAGAAAGATCTGTGATCATTGATTTTTCTCTCTTAATTAATTAAAATGTTACTAAGATGGGAATGGACGACTCTAGTAAGCTACCAACATAAATTCATCATGTTGATCTGTAAAACATGTTCACTTTTGTTAAGTGCAAATGTTTTACCGGTGAATTTCAAATGATGTATGACAATGACATCAAGTCAAAATAGCAACTTAAGCCAAGGTACCATTGAATTCAGGAAAATGAAAGGGTAAGGAATTTGGAAAACGTAGTTATGTTACAAAGATGGTTTTTGTTTGTTTGTTTTAAGCAATAGCATCATTTGGTAGATTGATACTCCCTCCCCTTTCTGTAAAGTCTTAGACTGTTGCCTCTGGATTTTGAGGATAGAAAATCTGGGTTAGGACCTGGGTTCTGCTACTTATTACTTGAATGGCCATAGGCAAAACATTTAACCTCTTTAGGCCTCTGTCTCTTCACTTTTAAAATGAAGCAAATGGACTCAATGCTCCCAAAGGTCTTTAGTAACTCTAAATCTATAAGCATATGTTTCATGAGATAAAGGAAATAAACAAGTTCAGTAAGTCACAGAAGAAACATTTATTAAGTATTACTCTATGCTAAAAACTGTGTTAAATACTGTGGAAATAAAAAAAATATGAGCTCTACTCTCAAAGAACTCACATTCTCATAGGGTGGCAGGAGAGAGTAGGAAAGGGTCAAACAACATGCAAAGAGTTACGTACAAATGTGATAAATTCAATGTGAATGAAATATAATCTCAGATCTCCAGCAAAAAAAAAGTGGGATTTGTGCAGGGTTTTGAAGAGAGCTATGAAAGTGAGGAGAAGGCAGGGAGGAGAAGAGCATTCCAGGCACAAGGGATGATAGCCCAGACAAATACAGAATTAGGGGATGGAGTGACACAAATGTGGTCAGTGTAGCTGAATCAGAGTACATGAAGGAGAGTAGAGTGTGAGAAGACTGGAAAGAAAAAAAAGGACTCAGGTTGAGAAGGGTCTTAAGTGCAAAACAAAGGATTAAACATTTGGTTCTAAAACTTTTATGGAGCAAGTGGAATTTGAGTAGGAAAGCAAATATGTTCAATTATAGATTTTAGGGGAAAATCACTTTAAATTTGACAGTTAAGTGGAGGATGGACCAGAGTAGGGAGAGACTCCCATCAGAGAGAAATTATGTCTCTTATAATATTCCAGGCAATAGGTAATGAATGTCTTTACTAGGTGGTTGCTACATGAACAGATAAAAGGAGATATATTGGAAAGATAAGTTGTGTAGTTGGAATAACAAGAATTGACAACAGGTTAGATATGTGAGGTGAGTGAAAGTGAAGATTTGAGTATGGCATTGAGTTTATATGCCTAGGTAACTGGGAGGATGTTGGTACATTCTTATGAATATGCACAGATACATCTTCAAATACTTAGCAATCTGTGGATACTTTAAGTGAGAAAAAATGATGAGAAATGACTGCTTTTCCAGAGGTTCAAAAGAAATAAAGTGAGAAAAAGGTATTTTATTTATTATATTTAGATATTATTGTTTTATTATGATTATTACTGAATATGAGTTCATATTAAACCATCATAAAGAAAATAGTTTTTTTGTGTCTACTGGATAGATTGAAAAGCAGAACTTTCAGTTATGAGTCCAATAAATTTGAACACTGAAAAGTTGAACTGCTTAAAAAAATAATAATAAAGTCATGCAATTCAATTCAATAAATACATCCTCTATGAAAAGAATACTAATTCTATAAACAAGCCTGTTGACTGACTACATATTGAATTTTTAAAAAAGCTCACTTTTAATTTACTGTGTATCACAATGATATATTTAGGTCATATTGTCCATCTCTTATCTACTTAAATCAGCTCAATAGTCTTCCACATCTCTTCAATAGTCCACTACTTATATCCATTTCATGCCAATCATTGAAGCTGCCTCAGGAATTTTTAACCAAGTGGAAGACTAACTCTAATGTTCTCTTGAAAGGCATACCAGTGTCAGCAAAGTAGGGGGAAGATTTAATTTCTGTTCTTTTTAACAAGGTTAAGAGAGTTGTGTTCTTAGTTAAAGCTGACCACAAAAATGGGTAGAAATCAATATTGTCTCACGAATGTTACAGGAGCTAAGTGATTTCCTGATCTGTCTTTCACAATTGTAAATATAAAGGTCACATAGAAGCATAGTCATTGATTTTGAAATATTTTTAAAGTTGTGTATTTATTTGATTCTTAGGAATTCTTTCCCTTCTCTTAATGTTCACATTTCAGTGACCAGAATAGTCTTGTGAATGCTTAGATGTCAGAGGCCAGAACCTGGAAGAACTGAACCTAAATCCACTTTGTGCTTCATTAATAAGGACTAGATCTAAACCAATCATCACTGGGCAGAAATTCCTGTTCTTTGTCAAACACATAAAAGTTTGGCACTAGACAAAAAAAAGTTTACATTTGCATCATTTGGTTGAAAAACTGTTTTTTACTCATGTAAATAATTCAATGTCTTGATAGAGATTGTATACAAATTTGATACAAGGGACCAATGAGATGGTTTCTGTCTAATGATCCTAGTCAAGCTAATTAATGTATTCTGCTACATTACATTTTAAGAAGTGACCATTGTGTAATACACTTTGAAATATGCACAAGCTAATGGGATAAGATACAAAAATTATTATGCTGACAGTAAATCATATTACATTCCTAATAAGCATTAACTAGATAACTAGGTCAAAGCAGTATTATCTTAATTGATTTTTCAAAAGAAACCTGACAGAAAAATGTCAATGCTCGAATATTTCTTCATGCATCATTAAAACAAGATTGGCTTTTAACAAAAGAAGAATCCTTCACAGAATTGATTCTTGCTTCGGGCTGCCTGCAAGTAAGTGTATTACATAAAAATCTATACAGGATATTAAAACAACACCACTCTGCAAGACAGTTACAATTAAAAGCTGACACCCCCCAATGTGTCTACCACAGTGACTTGCCAACAAATGTATTAAAGTCTTCGTGACCAATATAACCAATGTGTGAAAACTATTCAGATCTACAATTTGACAGGAAGGGAGCTGATTATGTGGATTTCTAATTAAATCAGTGCATTAATCACTTATCTATTTCATAACTGCACAGTTATTAAACAAACACACAAGAATACAGGAACACATTACCTTGGAGCTATAATCCAAATCATGAGATATAATGTGGGGAACATTGTATTACAGATAGTAGGCATGTCCCCAGCATACTGAGATTTCAGTAAGGGAGATAGATGGTAAAAGGTTTGGACTAATTCTTCTTTACTGTTTAAGTAAAAAAAAAAAAAAACCCGATAATGATTAGCATGTAAAAACATGATAGGCCAGATGAATTGCCTATTTAAATGTGAATATAAGTAAATACTCACCTGTTTATTTTAAATTCTCTATTCTAACTTTCCTGACCTCCTTTTAAACAGCTTAAATTTCACATTTTGCAAGGAATCTTTCCTGCTCTTTCCAGCTCCTAGCACCTTCCCCTCTGAGATTCCAATTACTCCATATATATCATATATCCTTAATATTTACATGATTTTTCCCTTGTTAGATAACAAGCTCCTTGAGGACAGAGGACAAGGATTGTTTTAATGTTCTTTTCCATGCCCATCTCAAAGCATACTGCCTGATATAAGTAAGCAGTTAATAAACTAATGTTGACTGACTGACAATTGACTTATTTGTTTCTCCCCTTGGAAGAGTATTTTCTCAGAATTTACCTTCTGCTTTTATCAGTCTTAGCTTTAACCCTGACTTATGATATCACCTCAGGCAAGTATCTTTACCTTTATTTTTTTCCCATATTACAAAGTGAATACAAGCAGTTCCATTGGACTGTAGTTCACTTGTGTGTGTGTGTGTGTGTTACTTGAAAAATATACCATCCCACTGCACATCAGAATACAAAGCACATTGTTCCCTGATTGATGATCAAAACTGGAGTATGACTAAATGGTGGCAATTAGAATGCCATGCCTAGTTAGTAGTTTTGTCTTCTGACTGTGTTATTGTGACTAAATTGATGGTAATTTGTGTGTGTTTTTAATCATTTTTGGATTTGTATAAAGCAATAAAAAAAATTTGTGGTCTAGAACACAGGGAAATGTATCTCAGATACCCAGGAGAGGGAGTCTTCTGTGCTAAAAATGCTGTAACTTTCAGATGAACAGGAACTTTCAGAAGTCCTAACAAACCTAGAACATTCAGAGTTTTTGAGCCTCTTTGGTTATTATTTCCTTAAAGAAGCAATTCAAGAAAACAAAATAGAACACCTGGAGGAGAAAGGCAAGAAATAGTATTTGCTATCATCTTTCAATGAGTCTTCAATTTCATTAATGTGGATATTTCCTTTAGTGAGATTCATTGCAACACAACCATCTTGTATAACTCTTGTCCATATCTTCCTGTAAAAACTCCCTAGTGGATCCACCCAGTATAGTGAAGGTCTTTCTCTAGCTCTCTTGAGAATGTATGGATGATATTCATACATTCATGCCTATCAGATTTTGCTCTCATTACATAATTAATGTATATATGAATTGTGTGCTTATATATGTACATATATGCATACATATTTTTGAATTTTTAAAAAATAGCATTCTTTGCAAATATACTACTCATTGAAGGTGGGGATAGAGAGAACTACATTTTATTCAGTATCAATTACTATTAAGCATTATGGAACCATTAAAATCCTCTATGTCCTTTGGAGAAGTATATTTCCTTATTTATTTAAATAAGAGGAATCCTTTGAGCTTGATAAAACTTCTTACTGTTCCTTTACTTGATCCTTTAATGAACAGTAGAATTACTACAGTAAGAATTCATTACTCATGTTTCTAAGAGTAATAAAGTTACAACCTTTCATAAATAATTGAGTGTTTAAGCTATAGCTGATACTTTAAGAAAGTAAAGAATTTTTCCAATAAAGCATATCTTTTAATTAATGTATGTACAGCTCTATAAGCTTGTTGATTCATTAGAACAATATTATTTTATTTATTCCCCCTGTCCCCATGCCTGATCATTACCTTGCTGTAGTGCAGGGCTTATGTAGTTCAATGAAACTATGAGCTCTGCCATGCAGGGTAATCTAAGATGGACATGTCATAGTGGTTAGTTCTGACACAAGATGATCCCCTGGATAAGAAAATGGCAAACCACTTCATTTTCCTTGCCAAGAAAACCCCCATATAAAGTACTAAAAAATAAAAGAGACAACAGCAGATGAGACCCTCAGATTCAAAGGTGTTTTAAACACTACTAGGGAAGAATGGAAGTAGCTCCAGCATGTAGAAATACTAAGAAGCCCGGTCAAAGCCAAAAGAACATTCAGCAGTAGACATGTCTGGTGACTAAAGGAAAAGTCCAACGCTTCAAGATCAATATTGCATAAAAACCTGGAATGTAAAATCTATGAACCAAGGTAAGCTAAATGTGGTCAAACAGAAAATAGAAATATGAAACATCAACATTTTGCATGACAGTGAATTTAAATGAATGGAAATGGATTTTATTTAGGTGATCACTACATATATAACTGTAGGCAAGAACCCGCTTAGAAGAAATGAAGTAGCCCTCAGAGTCAATAAATGAGTGAGAAAATCAGTATTAAAATATAATTTTAAAAATAACAGAATGATATCTGTTCAAATCCAAGGCAAACCATTATACATCACAGTTATACAAATCCATGATCCAAAAAAATCCATGCACCAAAGAGGCCAAAATGGTCATTTCTTTCTTTCTTTTTTTTTTTTTTTTTTTTTGCTGAGGCAATTGGAGTTAAGTAACTTGCCCCTGGTCACACAGTTAGGAAGTGTTAAGTGTCTGAGACCAGCAAAATGGTCATTTCTATAAAGACATCTTCTAAAAACAACATACACACACAGACACACATACACACACAAGATGTCTCGTTCATCATAGGGAAGTGAAATGTTAAAATAGGAAATCAAAAGTTAATAGAAATAACAGGAAAATTTGGCATGGGAGTACAAAATAAGGCAAGGCAGAGACTTACAGAATTTTGACAACATTAGCTAGTTGGCCATAACAAATACTCTTTGTGAACAACCTAAAGGTGGACATTACCAGATGATCAATATAGAAATTAGACCAATTGCATACTTTGAAAACAGAGTTAAGAAGCACTATATAGTCAGTTAAAACAATTTCTGGAATTGACTGTGGTTCAAATTATGAAATTCTTATTGCAAAATTTTGACAAATTAGAAAAAGTAAGAAAAGCCATCAGATCATATAGGAATGACCTAAATAACATCTGTTAGGAATATGTTGTGTATGTGATAAATCATATAAGAAATTATGTACAGAAGGCAGCAACAACAACAAAAAGAAGAAAACATAATGGTTGTCCAATGAGGCCTCACAAATTGCTGAGGAAAGAAAGTGAAAGGAAAAAGAGAAAGAGAACAGTTATGCAACTGAATTCCAGAAAACAGCAAGAAAGATAAGGTTTTTTAAAATGAGTGATACAAAGAAATAGAAGAAAACAATAGCCTGGAGAAAGCAAGAGACCTCTTAAAGAAAATTAGAGGTATCATTGTCGGTGAAACTGTGAACGGATCCAACCATTCTGGAGAGCAATTTGGAGCTATGCTCAAAAAGTTATCAAACTGTGCATACCCTTTGACCCAGCAGTGTTTCTATTGGGCCTATGTCCCAAAGAGATCTTAGAGGAGGGAAAGGGACCCACATGTGCAAGAATGTTTGTGGCAGTCCTTTTTGTAGTGGCTAGAAACTGGAAACTGAATGGATGCCCATCAATTGGAGAGTGGCTGAATAAATTATGGTATATGAATGAATGTTATGGAATATTATTGCTCTGTAATAAACAACCAGCAGGATGATTTCAAAGAGGCCTGGAGAGACTTGCATGAACTGATGCTGAGTGAAACAAGTAGAACCAGGAGATCATTATACACAGCAACAAGAAGACTAAATGATGATCAATTCTGATGGACATGGCTCTCTTCAACAATGAAATATTTCAAACCAGTTCCAATTGTTCAGTGAAGAAAGTCATATACACCCAGAGAGAGGGAAATGAAATGTGGACCACAACATAACATTTTCATGCTCTCTACTGATGTTTGCTTGCATTGTGTTTCCCTTCTTTTTTTTCTTGTAGATCTGACTTTTCTTGTACAACAAGATAAGTGTGGAAATATGTATATATATTCGATTTGTTGAGTATTTTAACATAATTAACAGGTAGTAGATTTCCTGTCATCTAGGGGAGGGGTGGGGACTAGGGGGGAAACATTTGTAACAGAAAACTTTGTAAGGGTCAATGTTGAAAAATTACCCATGCATATGTTTTGCAAATAAAAAGCTTTAATAAAAAAATTTAAAAAAAAAAGAAAATTAGAGGTATCAAGGGAATATGTCATGCAAAAGTCTGTATGATAAAAGACAAAAAATGGCAGAGACTTTTAAAAACCAGAAGAGATTAATAAGAGGTGGCAAGAATATGCAGGACTAGATATAAGAAAGATCTTAACATCACCTAAAACCATGATGATTTCATTACTGATCTAAAGCCAAAAATCTTGAAGAATGAAAACAAGTGGGCCATAGGAACCATTGCTACCGATAAAGTTATTGAGGACGATAGAATTCCAGCTGACCTATTTAAAACACTGAATGATGATGCTGTTAAATTGTTGCACTCTCTATGCCAAAAAATTTGGAAAACTCAAAAGTGTCCATTGGATTGAAAAGAATCATATCCCAAACTGAAGAAGTGCAATGCCAGGGAATGTTCCTCCATAGCACATTCAATAAATAGCCATGTAGCCTTTCCTTTAAAGACATCAGTAAAAAGTGATCTGCAACTTCTCAAGAGCCTATTCATCTGTATAAGAGCTTTTCCTTACATTAAACTGAAATTTGCCTTCTTGAAACTTCCATTCATTTCATTCTTGTTCTACTCTGTGGAGTCAAGAAATCAGTTGGTTCTGGTCTATTTTTCATTTTTATGGCCCTTATATATTTGAAGGTATCTATCATGCCCCCAACCTCACTTGCTATTTTTAAGCCAAATAACCTCTGTTTTTTCAAATGATCAATGCATTGGCAAATATTTATTAAGTACCTATTATATGCCAGACGATGGGGATACAAACCCTCTCCCTCTCCAACAAAAAAAAAGAAGAAAAAGAAATTGTTTACAAGCAACTGTAATCAAAATATATATAAAATAAATGTGAGGTAATTTTGAGGGGAAGATTCTTTAGCATATGGATGTATAAGGAAAGATTTTGTATAGATAATGGTACTTCAAATGATTTTAAAGGAAATTTAATTCCATAATGCAGAGAATTTTTCTAGATCAGTGAAAATCAAGAGATTTGAACTTCTCTTCAACTTCGCTGGACCAGTAGTAGTTTCAACAGGAGGATAAATTAGATACACAAAAGAAAGACAGTTTGAAGAGGATTTTTAAAGACCAACAGAAAAGTTAAACTATACACAAAAGAAGTCCCTTAAGAACTCCAGGAATAAGATTCCCAAGAGTCGGAAATCACCACCTTTGCCATGTGTTCTAACCTTGAGTCTACTTTTCCATGCATTCTGAATATACATATAAGAAAATGTTTCAGGAGTCAAGATGATAAAGTCAGGAACTCACCCAACCTCTCCCCCAAACTGCTCCAAATTTCTTTAAATCATGATTCTAGCCAGATTTTAGAGCATCAGAACACCCAAAAAGATGGAGCAAAACATTTTCCAGCTAAAGGAAACTTAGCAGAAAAGGTCTGTACACCAGGATAGAAGTATAGCATGCAATCCTCTTGCAGACCATGCGAGAGCAGGCCCTGCCCCAATCCCAGCCCAGACCCACCCCTGAGCACAGCATCAGCAAAGTGGGACCTCTGAATCTGAATCAGTGGTAGGACTGATGGCTTTCAGACCTCTCAGCCCAGAGATATCAAACAGAACTTGGAAGCTTAGCAGAAAAGGCCCATGGATCCAGGGTGGGAGCCTAGTGCACAATCCCAGTACAGTCATGGCAGCTCAGCCTGAGCCATCAGTGAGACAGACCTCTGAATCTGAATTGGCAGAAGTGCTAGTGACTTCAGGACTTCCCAGCCCTGGAACACCAGGGAAGACTTGGAAAGTCAACAGAAAGGGTCAGTGGCAATGGGATGGGAGTTAGTTGAGAGTGCAATCTCAGTGCAAAGCAATGAACTCCAGCTCCAGCTCCAGCCCTGGAGTCTGCAAAGCAGGACTCTGTTGCTTTAGCACAGGAGATCTTAACAGCTACAATGGTGCAGGGACACTCCTAACAACTCCAGGGCAGAGAAGAGGGTTTGTGGTCAGATACCTACAAGGCTCTCTGGAGACAGTTGCGCAAACCCCCTGAAGCTTGGAACAGTGCACCCTCCACCCTGGAAACTGAGCCCTACTTTAACAAAGAATTAAAAGTCATGTAATAGACTAGAAATTGAGCAGATAGCAACAAAAAAAGTTTCTGACCATTGGAAGTTATTATGGCTACAAGGAAGATTGAAACACACACTCAGAAAATGATAATAAAGTCAAACTACATCCAAAGTCTCCAAGAAAAATAAGGGATTTTGAAATCAAGTAAGAAATATAGAGGGAAAGAATTGAGAGGGATGCAAAGAGAAATACAAAAAGCTAATGAAAAAAAGGAATGTCTTAAAAAGCTAATTGAAAAAGGAGATATAAAAGCTCATTGAGGAAAATAATCCCTTAAAAATTAGAATTGAGCAAATGGAAACTAATGACTTTATGATAAATCAAGATATAATAAAGCAAAACCAAAAAAAAGTGAAATATCTCATGGAAAAAATAACAGACCTGGAAAATAGATCCATAAAAGATCATTTAAAAATTATTGGTCTTCCTGAAAGTCATGATCAAAAAAAAGAAAGAAAGAAAGAAAAAAATTATCAAGGAAAACTGTCCTGATATTCTGGAATCAGAGAACAGTAGAAATTAAAAGAATCCACTGATCACCTCCTGAATGAGATCCCAAAATGAAAACTTCCAGGAATATTACAGCTAAATTTTGGAACTCCCAAGTCAAAGAGAAAATATTGCAAGTATCCAGGAATTTAAGTACAGTGTAGTCACTATCAGGATGACACAAGGTTTAGCAGCTTCTACATTAAAGGAATAGAGGGCTTGGAATATGATATACTAGAGAACAATGGAGCTAGGATTATAAGCAATAATCACC
This sequence comes from Myrmecobius fasciatus, assembly GCA_023553655.1. Taxonomy (NCBI): domain Eukaryota; kingdom Metazoa; phylum Chordata; class Mammalia; order Dasyuromorphia; family Myrmecobiidae; genus Myrmecobius; species Myrmecobius fasciatus. Next base: position 98,044 of record JAJPUD010002572.1, read on the forward strand.
TACCCAGCAAAATGAGTATAATCCTTCTGAGCAAAAGGTAGCCATTCAATGAAATAGAGGATTTTTGAACATTTGTGATGAGAAGACCAGAGCTGAATGGAAAATTTGGTTTTGAAATATAAGACTCAGGAGAAGCACAGGGAGACAACCAGGAAAGTGATTTCATAAGGGACTTAATTAGGCTTATTTGTTTACATTCCTACATGGGAGGATGACATTTTTAACTTATTTCAACTTTCTCACTAGTATGGCAGTGTGAAGGAGGGGGCATGGGTGTGGTAATATAAACGGATAATACTTTTAAAAAATGCTGAAATTAGGAGGGGAAAGAGGAATATACTGGGAGAAAGAGAAAAGGAGAAGTAGAATGGCTCTAATTATCTGCCATAAAAAAGAAGGAAAAAAAGCTTTTACAGTGGAGGGAAAGAGGAGGAGAAGGAGAGGTTGAGTGAGTGAATCTTACTCTCATAAGAACTGGCTCAAAGAGAAAATAGCACACATACTCAATATGGGTATAGAAATGTATCTTTGCAGGAAAATAGGAGGAAAACGAAACAGGGGAAGGGAGTAGGGAAATAAAAGAGAGGGTATATTGGAGAAAGGAGTGGTCAATAGCAAAACACTTTTGAGGATGAGCAGGGTGAAAAGAGAGAATAGAATAAATTGGGGGAAATAGCAATAGTGACTGTAAAAATAATTTTAAAGCAAGTTTCTCTTAGAAGGCCTTATTTCTCAAATATAAAGAAAACAGAGTCAAATTTATTAAAAAATAAGAGCCAAGCCTCAATTGATAAATGATCAACATATATGATCTATGTTCAGAGGGCTATAAATTCATGCATATCCTTTGACCTAGCAATGCCATTGTTAGGCATGAATACCAAATGAGATTTTTTTGAAGGAGGAAAAAAAGTAAAGGGACCTATATGTACAAAACTATTTGTAGCAGCTTTCTTCTCAGGGTTAAGAAGTGGAAATCAAGGGGATGCCTATCAATTGGGGAATGAATGGCTTGATCAATTGTAGTGTTTGATTGTCATGGAATATAATTGTTCTATGGAAAGTGATGAGCAGAATACTCTTGGGAAAAAACCCTGGAAAGTCCTCCATGAAAGTAATAGCAATGTTCTGGGATGACCAGCTGTAAATGACTTTGCTATTCTCAATATCAATAGTACAATGATCCTCAGCTACTCCGGTGGACTTATGATGAAAAATCCTATCCATACTGAGAGAAGAAACTGATTGTGTCTGACTACAGATTTAATAATACTCTCTCGGTCTCTCTCTGTCTGTCTCTCTGTCTGTCTGTCTTTCTCTGTTTCTGTCTGTCTCTGTGTCTTTGTCTGTCTGTCTCTCTCTCTCTCTCTGTCTTCCTGTCTCCCTGTCTCTCTATCTCTGTTTCTCTCTGTTAACTTTATTTTTTGAGAGTTATTTTTATTATTAGGGGTGGGAAGTCTATGTTTTCTTTCACAACATAACTTTTATGGAAATGCTTTGCATAATTTACATGTGGTTTCTTAATGGAGATTGGAGATAGGAATAAGAAAGAGAATCTAGAACCCAAAAGTTTAAAAAAAATGTAAAAAAAAGTTTTAAATGTAACTGGGGAAAATGTTAAATGAATAAATATTATTTATAAAAAGAAAAACAAAAGGGAACATGTCACAGTCATTGGATGGTAGAACAGGAATGGCTTGCACCAAATACTTTTAATGCATCACCTTAGTAACTGTCCCTAACAAAAGAATTCTATTGATTGCTGAAGGGGAAGAACATAGGCTGGAGATGGTAAAATATATCATAAGAAAAAAACATTACTAACCTCCCTGGATTATCCCTAGAAACCCAAACACATTTGTAAGAGTTGTTCTGGGGATTCCACTTACCCACTAAATAGAGGTTAAGAGAGTAAGTTCAGTGTCTAAGATACAAAAGTAACTACAAGGTGTTCGTTATTGTTGTTATTGTTGTTCTGTTTTGTTTTCTATTTGTTTGCTTTGTTCTGTTTTTGTTTTTAGCATAAAGTAGAGAACCACAATACTTTGCATAGAGTCCTGGCCTCCAAGCCAAGAAAATTTATATTCAAGGTCCATGTATAATACATACGAGCTCTATGACTCTCAACTAGTAAGTGACTATCAATTCTCTAAAACTATTAGTTGCAAAGAAGATATTGACTTGCACTGAAAGAGTTTCCTTACTAGTGAAATAAAGTATTGAGTGCATATCCCTTTGATAATGATAAGGCTCGGGTGTATATGGCTAGGATGAGACATAGTAGTAAAGAGCAGTGTCTACAACCTGGTAAATCAGGAAAGGAAGCATCTAGGGGTCATGCTTGAGTTGAGTTTTGAAAGAAGCTACGAGTTCTAAGAAGCAGACAAAAGGAAAGAGGGTGAAAAGTCCATTGAAAGGCACAGGGACAAGAGTTGAGAGTGTGGAAAGTAAGGAACTGCAAGAAGACAATTTTGGAAGGACCATAGTAAGTACAAAGGGAAGTAACATGCATTAAGTTTGTGAAAATAGGCAGCAGCTAGATTCTGAAATGGCAGAGGAAGAAAGATATATTTTATCTTAATGACCATAGGGACCTATTAGAGTTTTTATTTTTTTTTAAATCAGGATACTAACATGGACAGATGTAAACTTTAAGAAAATCATTTTAGAAGATGAGATTTAATTGGAGTGGGGAGATACTTGAAGCAGTAAAACCAATTTAACATTGAGTTCCTTAAATTAATGATATAAAAGATATGGTCCATTATTTGTCAATATCAAAATATTTGCAAAGCTATTACAAAAATCATTTCGAGGCTAACTTCAACTTTGTGGGCTCAATGCTATAGGTACTATTGTACCTCTTTAATAGAAAAGGACACTGAACTTCAGTTCGAATAAATGACTGATCATTGCACCTATCCTAGAAGTGTAAGAAATATAGTTCCCAGTCTTCCAAATCTAACCTCCATTCACTATAATGTACTATAAGATACTTACTCAGATACTCAGATACTCACTAGCTATATAATTTTATTCAACTCACTTAACTTCTGTCTGCCTGAGTTTCCACATCTATAAAAAGGGGAAATGATAGCACCTACCTTAGAGGGTAAAGATCTTATCCAATTGTAAACTCAGAAAATATGTCCAAGATAAAATGCAGGAATGAAAGTCAAATACAATAAGTGGTAAGAGTGTAATTTCTGTTACTCTTAGCTCCCTTTATTATATGCTTCTTTTAGTTCTCCACCCCCTACAAGGACCCAAATATCTTTCATCTCTCCAGAATATACTCATTCAAGTACTGATTAAGAGATGCAATTCTGCGAGAACCATCTCATTTCCAAATATCACTAAACTGTTTCCTTTAGTCTTTGTATAACAGGTGGTATTGTAAGAATGCTTCCATCACAATAGATACTCTATCTCTATTTATTATCTAGCTAATGAGAATCAACAGTCAGAAAATTAGTGATTTTGTGCTTCTGTTAATACTTTTGCAGACAACTTAATGATCTGTTTACTTAATTTATAATTCTTAATTTAAGGTTATTTAGCACATCATAATTACTTGCTGGGACAGGCCAAATGATAATTTGCTTCCAAGACTAATTGTTCATTTGTATTTTATTTGCTTTTTAAAAAAATATTTTGGGATATCCAAAGCCAAAAGCCAACAATGATTGGATCTAAAATAACCAATTTGTTGATTATGTGTGTGTTTGTAATATTGAATGTTTTGAAAATGGACAAAGGATTAATTTTCATTCATTTAGTAAACACATTTATTAAGAGCTCTGTATCATATAAACAAAGGAGATATAAAATATTAAATATTGTAAAATATAATCTCTGTTCTCAAAAAAGTACAGTTTAGGGAAGAAAGATAAAGAAGAAATACAACTATAATACAAATTAAACTATAAATATATAAATTGAGAATAAAATTAATTATAACCTGAAAGAAGTGTTGCTACTCAATTGTATATCCAATTATTTTGAATTTTTCCTGTCAGTGATATTAACATGAATTTCCATTCCTTCTCCCATTCACTTTACAGTTGAGGAAACTGAGGCAGACAGTTAAATGATTTACTTAGTGGTCACACAGCAATATTTCTCCCAAGCCAGAGTTGAACTCAGGAAGATGAATTTTTCTTACTCCTGTACTCTGCATTATGGTGCACACATACATACACACAAATGAGGTAGCATGGCATAGTAGATAAAACATTGGATTTAGTAAATCATTTTAAAAGAACTAACTTCTAATCCTGCTTTAGTTACTAGCTATGTGAACCTAGACAAATCAGTTAGTGCCTCTAGGTTTCCATTTGCTTGTTTGTAAAATAGTACCGACTTCAAAAAGATTATTAGGCCTTATAAAATAATTTTTGCTATATTAATATTAATGTATAATGACACTTAATAAGTAAATTAATTTAGGTAGTATTCCCATTCTTATTATATTGACTGTCTACCCACAAATAATGTTTTTCCAATTCTTTAGATGTGCATTTATTGTGTGAAATGTTTTCATATGATTCCTGTTTGTCTTGGTATGTACAATCCCAAATATTTTATATTGTCTATAATTATTTTAAATGGAAACCAACACCAATTATTTCAATTACTCTTTTAGTTGTTGTTTGTCCTTCATTCTCGAAGAGGACCATGACATCAGGGAGATTATGCCATGACGTGCAAGGGAATTTGAATTAAGTGAGGGAGGATGTGCAAGATCACCTGTCTCATTTTTTCTCCAGAACCATCTGGGTCCAGTAGCAGGATACAGATCAGTACTGGGATGTCTTTTTAAGCTAAGATCTTCAACAGGTCTCAGTTTGACTGAGGCTGCTCCCATTCAGTGATTAAAGTTATGTTGCAATTAGGCAAAGAATCTCTGTTTTCACCTAGTTAAAAAATAGATAGATAGATAGATAGATAGATAGATAGATAGATAGATAGGTAGGTAGATAGATAGATAGAGACAGACAGAGATAGAGAAATCTGAGAGGGGAAAAAACCCTCAGTTTCTGGCCAAAGCAGAAATGATTGCTATTGGGGTAGCTAGTTGGTGAGGTGGATAGAGCACTATCCCTGAAGTCAGGAAAACCTGAGTTCAAATCCACCCTCAGACACTTAATACTTCCTAGCTGCTTGACCCTGGGCAACTGACTTAACCCTAATTGCCTAAGCAAAAAAGGGAAGGAAGGAAGGAAAGAAAGAAATGATTTCTATTTATATTCAATGTGAGTCAATAAGAAATCAAACAATGATCCAAATGGTGTTTGGTTTGTGACCTAAGGCATGATCCTTAAGAAAGAAATCTTTTAGTTAACTTTCAAATCACATAGCATCCAAATTCTTCAAGGAAAAATTAAATGAATGACAAGAGGAAATAGCAAAATTGTACTACTAGGAAATGTCAGTTGTCAGACTTGGTTAAATCTTATAAAATAAACAAGAAAGAAGGTGAGAAGATGAATGGAATTTTAGGAAAATTAGACATGATGGACTTCTGAAGAATATTGAATGAGGATAGAAAGGAGTATACCTATTTTATAATGCTCAGGGAGAAACTGAGGCAGTATCACACATGGAAATTAGGTAATGCTTTATTGATGTTAATTGAGAGTTCAGAATCCATAGCTATGGATCAGGACTGGTGGGACTCATGTCTCAAAGCACGAAATCCAGGCTCGAGACTGACACAGTCAGCCGACTGAGTACAAAGTACACAGCGATGTCATCAAGGAACTTCAAACATTATATAGGGTTCCTATAGCTCAGGGAGACAAAGAACTCATGGGAACAGCTGAGCACATCTGGTATCCAAGGAAACGATAAATTCAGTTCTGACAGGTAGGAGTAAGGAGCCTTGCCAAAGCAGACTACTCGTTCTAGGTCATGTAGATAAGAGGTAGGTCGAGGCTGACCATGGAGGTTTCATGATTACTTTGGAATGTGAGTCCAATTATTTCTGAAGGTCAGGAAGTGGGGATTGCTCTTCTGGGACAGAGCAATTAAGGGAGACTGAAAGAGCAATTAAGGGAGACTGAGACAGTAACTGAGGGAGACTGAGACAGTAACTGAGGGAAACTGATAATGAAACTGGGGGAAACTGAGACAGTAACTGAGGGAAACTGAGACAGGCACAACAATTTCTGAACTATGTATGCTATCTTCAAAAGAATTGACCACACATTAGGTCATAAAAGCCTCACAAACAAATGTAGAAAAGCAAAAATACTAAAGGCATTTTCCATACCATAATGCAATAAAAATTACATTCAATAAAAAAATCTTCAAGACATTAAAAATTAATTACAAAGTAAATAACCTAATCTGGTTTTTTTTGTCTGCTCATTCTTGCAGCTTACTTATTAATTTTGCACTTTATATTAGTTTGGGACTTGGCTCACCTTGGGTTTGGTGTGGTGATGGCCTGAATGTCTTTTTTTTTATGCTATTCCACCATTTTCATGGCTCAGACAATGGACCTCTAAGTTTTTTTTTTTATTTGTTTGTAGTTTGTTTTGTTGTTGTTGTTGGATTGATTGTTTGGGTTTTTAATGGGATGTTTCTGACATGGTACGATGTAGGGACAGTTTTGTTCACTGCCCTCCCAGTATGAGCACTATACATTCTTGACTGAGGTTTAGATATGATAGATTATATGTAGTGGAGTTGTTATAGACTGCTGCTAGACCCAATCACTCTAAGCCTTTGGGAGGTTCTTCAAGTTCACAACAATTAAACTGCTGTTTCCCTATTGTGGTTAGTTTTCTGCACTGGCTATTCTATTGCAGACTTATGTTCAAGGCTAAATGTTAGAACCAAGTCTCCCTCCTCCCCATTGTCCACTACCATCACTCAGCTTTTGGGCTCAGAGTCATATGTGTATGTTTCTGAAACTTGTACCTTGCTTTCTACACAAGCAGGATTTTTTTCACTCAAGACTGTGACCACTACTCAACTTTGGAATTGTAAACCAATAGTGGGTAAGGGGCAAAAAAGTTACCAATTAGCACCCATTCCTGATCATGGGTCAAGAGTGCTCTGGAATCTTTTTCTATTGTGGGGCTTCTAGCACCGGTCAGTCTCAGTCTCCTAACTTCCCTGGAGGTTAGAATCCTCCCTATTGTTGCTGCCCACTCTGTGGCACTTTGCTATTCTCTTGGCCAGCCTCTACCCTAGTATCCAAAGATAGACCTTTCTATTTATCTTCCTTAATGTCCCAGGCTCAAAAAAATCACTTTTCTTGACTTGCTTGATCAGAATTAGGTATAGAACATTTTCTAGCCTGCTGTAAAAGAGGTGTGTTGAGTACACTAGACAAAAACATTAACTTTCATTCTGCTTTGTTGACTCTCTCTCAGAGGACTACTGGGAAGATCAAAATTATATACCTATACACACAAACACAGGTATCTACATATATGTATATGTATGTGATATATATATGTATATATTTGCAAACCATAAAGTGCTATATAAATCTAATTCATTATTTATCAATCAAAAAAACATTTATTAAATCCATGTTAAGTGTCAGACTGCTAGACTTTAGAAATAAAAAGACAAAAATGAAAGTGTGTCTGCTTTTAGGGAGATTCATATCTATCATATATCTTGTTAGTATATATCAAATAAAGTTATGCTTTCCAAAAAGTCCTCCTGAAATTGACGAGATCCTATAGGCATCTCCGAATAGCCAAATGTAGAAAGCAGGGATAGGATTCTCCTTTAGACTTAAAAAGTGTTGAATCAAGAGAAATCCATAGCAGGATTGATAACATCTCTACTTGCCAAAAAAAAAAAAAAAACATGCAACATAGTATAATGGAATTGACACTGGCTCTAGAGTCAAAGAACTTCAAATCTGGCTCTAAAATTTATTACCTGTGTGATCTTGGGATGTCAGTTAAAATGTTTTGGTTTCAATTTCCTCACCTATAAAATGAGCCAGATGACTTCTAAAATTTCTTCCATCCTGAAAAATGAGGATGTAATGAATCAGATGTAAGGAATATGATGCTGAGAATTAACATGCAATCTTCTGACACGACAAAAGTTCATGAAAATTATGATGTAGAAGCCTGCAATCTACATTCAATTCTTATTAATGTCCTTCCTTTTTAATTGTCTAATCTCACTAGGGGCTAAATATAATTCCTAAGTAAAGGGTTTCAGAAAATCTTTTGGTTCCAAATTAAGAGGAAAGACAAAATTTTTACCAGTCTCACTTCAGAATTTCAAATTATCTGTAATTTTACCTGTATGGTATTCATGAGTAACAGAAGAAAAAAGTCCATCATCAGTTTGTTTCCTAATCTTCTTAAAGCCAATTTCTCTCATTTTATCTAGACTGGCCTTCAGAAGAATGGACACATCATTCTTCATCTGACATATGCATAAAGCTAAGAAAGTCCTTTCATAGCTTGAGCTCCTCACTGGAAGAAGTTTCAGTAAAGCATTGTGGCTTCACACTCTCACTTCAAGATGCCTGTATTTTGAAATTCATTTAGTGATATTTACCAAACCACTAGGTGGCACAGTGAATAGAGTGCCACTGGAGGCAGGAAGATTCTTCTTTCTGCATTTCTTCTTTCTTCTTTCTTTTTCTTCTTCTTTCTGCATTTCTTCTTTTTCTTTCTTCTTCTTTCTCCTTCCTTCTACTTTCTTCTTCTTTCTTCTTGTTCTTCTTTCTTCTTTTTTTCTCTCTCTGTAATATCAACTCTCAGAAATCTTGTTCTTATTGTTGTTGACTCCTGTTAGACAAGTCCATGAGATTTTCTTGGCAAAAATAATAGAGTAGTTTGCCATTTTCTTCTCCCATGTGTCCTCATTTTAGAGATGAGTAACTGAAGCAAATAGGGGCTAAATGACTTATCCAAAGTCCTACAATTAATGAGTGTCTGAGGTTGGATTTGAATTTAGTTCTTTCTGATTCCAAGACTGGTGCTCTATCCACTTTACTATTTAGCAGAAAATTTACTTCTCCAAAAGGCTGTCAAGTACCACTTTCCATATGAAGACTTTCTTGATCCTTTACCCCTACTTCTAACCCCAGCCCAGCTGTTAATGTCCTTCTTGCTAGATTCCTGAATAAAGCAAGGGGTTTCTATTTAAAAGAGACAGCCCTCTTACCCAACAGAATTTCAGAATTTGATCATCTTCAATCCATAACAAGTTCTCTTTTCTATTTCTAGATACCCATTACTTGAAGTTTCTTTCTCACCTGGGGGACTTTCTTTTGGAAGTCATATCTATCTTTTGTCACTGTGTTTCTGCTCCCTCAATCAGAGGAGAGCTTTCTTGACTCTAAGGCCATCTTTCTATCAACAACTTCATACCAGAATTTTAACATAAATTCTTCTGGTGCAATTAAAAAAATACCAAGAGGAAAATCACGTTTTATATTTTGGTTTGCTCACCATTTGGAAAGTCTGAAAGAATTCCTCTTTTTATTCTTAATATTATTTTATTCTTAATAGTAATAATACATAGAATGTTCTCTAACCAATGTTTAAGAAATCTGAGTTGATTCTCTTTCCCAAGTTGTTAAACGGGGAAAAGAATTAAAATCTATGGCTAAAGGACCATTGTTTAAGAAATGAAGTAACTAAGTCAGGAGGTGACAACTATTGACAAGTTCCTTGAATTTGTCAGATGAATAAAATGTGAAACAACTGCATGTCATGACAAAATGGTAGTTATCTGCCTGAGTTTCCATTATTATTTTCAACATCCCTCCCCAAAACCCTAGGTAAGAACCTTAAAGTCTCTAGTTTTCCCACTTAGTTTTGAAACTTGAATGCCCCTTAAAAAAATTCTCGACTATCTCGGTCTTCTGCTTAATTTTCACCAGAGGTAGGAGTGTATTAGTGATGCCAGATCAGACTCACTTAGAAGCAGTTGTGTCTTTTATTGAACATGTGTGTCACAGCCAAGAAAGCAAATTCTTTGGCTTTCTGACAATTTGGGCTCTTTGTTTGTCTAAATGAGAACATCATCCTTCTGCAAGTCATACTGAACAGTTGCAGATGACTGCTAAGAACCTGTTACACAAATGCTAATCCAAAATCTTCACACACCACTCAAAATTGTCAATATAGATCATTCTTCAGAAATTGAATTTTTTATCTTTAAAAATTGATGAACCAGTATATGAATCTCTTTCATTTAATTCAGCTTTGAAGAATTTATTTAGTATTGAAGACCAATATCAGAAAATATCTTTTTTAGAATTTGTGATTATTTGTACATGGCCAAGCATGCAACTAACCATTAAACTAATAAGGGAAAACACTTGTAGAACAGTTAATATTTTTTTCATTGTAGCCATAATGTTCACTTTTAGAATAGTCAAATGGCCAACAATCATTATATAAAGTATCTAAACAAAACTTTTTATTGGGAGATTAATCAGCAGGTTAAAATGCACAAAATACTTCTTGAACAAAAGATATCATCCCACAGACCGGAGAGCATATGGTTTGCATTATTAGATATGCTTATTTATAAGTATGTATAATAAATATTGCATGTAACTGCTACTGGTTTCAATTCAATAAAAATTTATTAAAAATCTAATAGATGCCATGTACTATGCTAAGTTCTAAGATTACAAATAAGAAAAAGAAAGACAATCCAGGCCTTTTAGGATATTACAGTTTGATGAACCAAGACAACAGACAAGAGGAAGCTAGGAAGTGAGAGAAACAGGGCAACAACAGGGAGTCCAACATGAGGGTATCTTGTTCTGTGACATTCATACCTAGAAGTCCTACCAATACAAAGTAGAGTGGGTCATAAGATGGAATATATGAAAAACTAAAATCTAAGAAGAATACCAAAAATCCTCCATGGGTGACATTCGCATGACTTCAATGTCATGGCTTTAATATGTTGGCTAAGAAGTAGCAAACATGTGACTATCAAATGGATTTGTTTACAAGCATGGAGAACTTCACAATAATAATATAAAATCAGCTTTTTGCTATAGGAAATCAGAATTAGTTCATTATGAGGGAATCCAGATTTAGAAAAAAGATGAAGATATTTTCAAGAAAATGATTAAAATAACTGCAAAAATATTACTGAAGTTTACCTCCCCCCCAAAAAAATGGTATTTAACAAATATCTAAAAAGACATTACTAAGTAACTACCATTATGTACTAGATTTTTTCATTCCTCATAAAAGAGATGACAAGTATCTATATTACAAGTACAAATACCAAAAATATGCCTAAGAATTAACTCCCCACTCAAAAAAAAGTATACTGCTTTTAGAGCACTAACAAAACTCTTGTCCACAATTCCCATATATAACATTAACTCATTGAATTTGAAGAATAAAATCTTTAGTAGATATCACCATTTCAAGCAAGCATAAATTCCACACTACATAAAGTAAAAATCCCTTAAAATATAAAGACCTAATGAAGAAAATCAAAACCATACTGGAAGAAGTATATTTTAACTCCATCAACTTGTCTACTAATGAAGTTTTCCCTAAAATGTTTTCAGTCAGTACAAAGAAGATAAGCTTACATTTCATCATTTTAATTTCATTATAAAAATCAATTATCTTATATACCAGTTGAGTAGTTTGCTGAACATTAAGAATAAAAAGTGATAGCAGGATTTGTTTAAAAGAATATTTCTATCTGATCCATAACCAATTTAAAGATGAATTTTAGCAGTAATAATAAAAACTAAATCTGTGTTGATTTGATAGAGCTAGGTAGATACATAGACATGGGTTTGTATGTATGATGTAGTGCATTATATAATGCATTATTTCATTTGATCCTTATTACAACCTTATGACATAGATAATATTACCATCATTTTACAGAGAAGGCAACTGAAGCATTCAATTAAAATTAGCCCAGGACATGTCTAGGTCCTAGCTAGGGATGAAATCAACTTTGAATAGAGACCTATTCAAAGAAGAGACCAAATATAGGCCATGGCCAAGACTTAAGTTGAGTTATCAGGAGACTGAGATAAAAATAAAGGCTCCTAAAGAAATTAGGGCTTGGTTATATTTTATCCATCACATCTTTATGAACGCAGGATTTGCTTGCTTATTCTTTTTTTTATGGATCTGGGGAAAAAAATGAAGGTATATAAAACATAAAGTTAAATGAAATGAAATGTAAAAACAAAGGAATGAGAAGGAAAATTAAAAACTGAGGAAAGAAGTAAACATATCCAAGAATTAAGCTTCTCCAAAACTAAAGTAAATTAAATAGAAAATAATGACTCCGTTAGATAAAAAGCAATATTGGAAAAAATCAAAGGCCTGAAAAAAGTAGATAGAAGGTATAAACAATAAAAAAAACTGGCTAGGAAAACAGGTCAAAGATAGATACAACAAGGATAATAAAATACCTGAAAATCAAAGCATTCATGATAACACAGTTTGGCAGCTGACATTATAAAAAATGTTAGAAAATTATTTTGCAGGCAGAGCCAAGAAGGCGGAGTGAAAACGAGATTCTCTGCGTCCTCCTCTGATCTTCTCTCAAATCAACAATAAAATAAGCCTCTGAACTGATCTTCAAGTCAACAAATCCAGAAATATTTGGACACTGCTTGCTGATATCTCTGAAGAACTTTATATCAGATCTGTTTAACTCGGACAGAGGAATAAACAGTCCACTAGGTGCAGCCTGGAAGTGAGGATGGGACCCAGCTCAGCATGGCAGAAACCCCAAACTCCAAACTCCAAACACGTGGAGTTTATCTGGGGCACTCGGGATACTCTGCCCTGATTGGGGGCAGGTGTTCTGGCAGACTTGGCTTTTTTAAGGAGTAATTCGGACTTAGTCCTAGCCCCCACTGGCCCAGCACCTTAATTTAATTCGACGAATTGCCCCAGGGCAAAGTACTTCAGCTGACATTTTTTCCAGCCTTAAAGAGACATCCACAGTGTCTAAAAAAAATGAAGAAGCAAAAGAGAGCTCTCACTATAGACAGCTTCTATCAAGAGAAAGAAGGGCAGACCCCAGATCCTGAGGTTCCTTTAGACAAAACTCCAGAGGAAGTTATTAAGGACCATCACTGGTCCCCTTTTCAAAAGGCCTTTCTGGAAGATTGCATAAAGAATCTCAAAAGAGAGCTGGAGGATAAATGGGAAAATAAACTGAAATCAGTGCAAGAAGGATACAATATCTTGCAAGAAGGATATGATGCCCTGCAAAAGAGATATGAAAAAGACACCAATTTATTGAAAAATAAAATTAGTGAAGTGGAAAAAGAGTGCAATGAACAAATTGGCCAGTTACAAAAGGAGCTTAAAAAGGTAACTGAAGAAAACAACACTTTAAAAATAAGAATTGAACAAATGCAAGTAAATGACTCAATAAGACTTCAGGAATCAGTCAAACAAAAACAAAAAAAAATGAAAAATTAGAAGAAAATATGAAATATCTCCTAGGAAAAACAACTGACTTGGAAAATAGATCTAGGAGAGACAATCTAAGGATTATTGGACTTCCTGAAAGCCCTGATGAAAAAAAAATCTAAACACTATCTTCCAGGAAATCCTGAAAGAAAACTGCCCTGAGGTTGTAGAATCAGAAGGCAAAATCACCATTGAAAGAATTCATCGATCAACTCCTGAAAGAGACCCCAAAATTAAAACCACAAGGAATATCGTGGCTAAATGTCAGGACTATCGCACCAAGGAAAAGATTCTGCTAACAGCTAGAAAGAAACAATTCAAATACCAAGGATCAATAGTTAGAATCACACACGATTTGTCAGCCTCCACATTGAAGGATCAAAGGACCTGGAACCAGATATTCCGAAAGGCAAAGGAACTTGGATTACAGCCAAGAATAACCTATCCAGCTAGAATGAGCATCATCCTCCAGGGAAGAACATGGTCATTTAATGATATAGGTGAATTTCACCTATTTCTAAGGAAAAGACCAATTCTGAACAAAAAAATTCGACCTCCAAACACAGAACTCAAGAGAAGCATAAAAAGGTAAAAAGGAAAGGACTCTTGAGAACTTTATTTCTACTATGAGGATACTTAAAGTTTGGGGGTATAATTAACTAGATATTACTTTGATAATATGAAAAAGAAAACTAGAGGGGGAAAAGTCATCATACTGGGGAAAAAAAGGGAAAAGGTGGTAAAATAAGATTTTAAAAAAAGGAAAAACAAAGTAAAATTTCTTCAAGAGGCAGAGAAAACCTAATATAATTGAGAGAAAGAGGGGAAGGAGATGAGCATTGTGTAAATCTTACTCTCGTCAGGTTGGGCTCTAAAAGTGTATATCAGACACTTGATTTCACATAGAAAGTTGTCCGTTGCTAGAGGGTAGTGGGAGGGAAAAGAGGAAAAGAAAGGGATAAACTAATAGAAGGGAAAATAGAAGAATCAGGGGAAAAGAGTAAAAAAAGGGGGAGGGGATCTAATGGGTGGTGGATTGTTTGGGGGACGGGGGTCATCAAAAGCACAGTACTGCGGAGGGGGGAAGGGAGAAAGGGGAAAGGAAAGGGAAAAACATAACTTAGGTAAATAAGATGGCAGGAAATAAAAAATTAGTTATTCTGTGAATGTGAATGGGATGAACTCTCCCATAAAGCGGAAGCAGATATCAGACTGGATTAAAAACCAGAATCCCACAATATGTTGTCTACAAGAAACACATCTAAAAAATAGTGACACATATAGGATGAAGGTAAAAGGCTGGAGCAGAACCTATTATGCTTTGGGTGAACAAAAAAAAGCAGGAGTAGCAATCCTTATCTCAGATCAAGTAAAAGCCAAGATAGATCTAATCAAAAGAGATAAGGAAGGAAACTATATTTTATTAAAGGGTACCATAGATAATGTAGCAATATCAATACTAAATATACATGCACCAAGTCAATAGCATCTAAATTGCTAGGGGAGAAATTAAGAGAAATACAAGAAGAAATAGACAGCCAAACTATACTAGTGGGGGATTTCAACCTTGCTCTCTCAGAATTAGATAAATCAAACCACAAAATAAATAAGAAAGAAGCTAGGGAGATAAACCAATTGTTAGAAAAGTTAGGTATGATAGATCTATGGAGAAAATTAAATGGAGACAGTAGGGAGTTTACTTTTTTCTCAGAAGTCCATGGAACTTATACAAAAATTGACCATGTGTTAGGGCATAAAAACCTCAAAATCAAATGCAGAAAGGCAGAAATAGTAAATGCATCTTTTTCAGATCATGATGCAATAAAAATCACATGCAATATAAGGCCAGGAGAAAATAGACCAAAAGTTAATTGGAAATTAAATAATCTACTCCTGAAGAATGAATGGGTGAAAGAGCAAATCATAGACACAATCAATAATTTCATCCAGGAGAATGACAATAAGGAGACAACATACCAAAATTTGTGGGATA
>JAJPUD010002572.1:118460-145243 GCA_023553655.1 Myrmecobius fasciatus
GGGGGTCATCAAAAGCAAAGTACTGAGGAGGGGGGAAGGGAGAAAGGGGAAAGGAAAGGGAAAAACATAACTTAGGTAAATAAGATGGCAGGAAATAAAAAATTAGTTATTCTGTGAATGTGAATGGGATGAACTCTCCCATAAAGCGGAAGCAGATATCAGACTGGATTAAAAACCAGAATCCCACAATATGTTGTCTACAAGAAACACATCTAAAAAATAGTGACACATATAGGATGAAGGTAAAAGGCTGGAGCAGAACCTATTATGCTTTGGGTGAACAAAAAAAAGCAGGAGTAGCAATCCTTATCTCAGATCAAGTAAAAGCCAAGATAGATCTAATCAAAAGAGATAAGGAAGGAAACTATATTTTATTAAAGGGTACCATAGATAATGTAGCAATATCAATACTAAATATACATGCACCAAGTCAATAGCATCTAAATTGCTAGGGGAGAAATTAAGAGAAATACAAGAAGAAATAGACAGCCAAACTATACTAGTGGGGGATTTCAACCTTGCTCTCTCAGAATTAGATAAATCAAACCACAAAATAAATAAGAAAGAAGCTAGGGAGATAAACCAATTGTTAGAAAAGTTAGGTATGATAGATCTATGGAGAAAATTAAATGGAGACAGTAGGGAGTTTACTTTTTTCTCAGAAGTCCATGGAACTTATACAAAAATTGACCATGTGTTAGGGCATAAAAACCTCAAAATCAAATGCAGAAAGGCAGAAATAGTAAATGCATCTTTTTCAGATCATGATGCAATAAAAATCACATGCAATATAAGGCCAGGAGAAAATAGACCAAAAGTTAATTGGAAATTAAATAATCTACTCCTGAAGAATGAATGGGTGAAAGAGCAAATCATAGACACAATCAATAATTTCATCCAGGAGAATGACAATAAGGAGACAACATACCAAAATTTGTGGGATACAGCCAAAGCAGTTATAAGGAGCAATTTTATATCTCTAGATGCTTACTTGCATAAAATAGAGAAAGAAAAGATCAATGAATTGGGCTTATTATTAAAAAAATTGAAAAAGAACAAATTAAAAACCCTCAATTAAATACCAAATTGGAAATTCTAAAAGTAAAAGGAGAAATTAATAAAATTGAAAATAAGAAAACTATTGAATTAATAAATAAAACTAAGAGTTGGTTCTACCAAAAAACCAACAAAATAGATAAGCCTTTAGTTAATTTGATAAGAAAAAGGAAAGAGGAAAATAAAATTGTTAGTCTCAAGAATAAGGGAGAAATTTCCTCCAATGAAGAGGAAATTAGAGCAATAATTAGGAGTTACTTTGCCCAACTATATGCCCATAAGTTTGATAATCTAAATGAAATGGAGGAATATCTACAAAAATATAGATTGCCCAGGTTAACAGAAGAGTATATAAACTATTTAAATAGCCCAATATTAGAAAAAGAAATAGAACAAGCTATTAACCAACTCCTTAAGAAAAAATCTCCAGGGCCAGATGGATTTACATGTGAATTCTACCAAACATTCAAAGAACAATTAATTCCAATACTATACAAACTATTTGAGAAAATAGGGACAGAAGATATACTGCCAAATTCCTTCTATGAGACCGATATGGTGCTGATAGCTAAACCAGGTAGGGTGAAAACAGAGAAAGAAAACTAGACCATTTCCCTAATGAATATTGATGCAAAAATTTTAAATAAGATATTAGCAATGAGATTACAGAAAGTCATCCCCAGGGTAGTACACTATGACCAAGTAGGATTTATACCAGGGATGCAGGGCTGGTTCAATATTAGGAAAACTATCAGCATAATTAATTATATTAATAACCAAACTAACAAAAATCATATGATTATCTCAATAGATGCAGAAAAAGCATTTGATAAAATCCAACACTCTTTCCTATTAAAAACACTAGAGATTATAGGAATAAATGGGCTTTTCCTTAAAATGATCAGTAGCATCTATTTAAAACCATCAGCAAGCATCATATGTAATGGAGACAAACTAAAACCATTCCCCGTAAGATCAGCAGTGAAACAAGGCTGCCCACTGTCACCATTACTATTTAATATTGTATTAGAAATGTTAGCTTTAGCAATAAGAGAAGAAAAAGAGATAAAAGGAATTAGAGTAGGTAATGAAGAAACCAAATTATCACTCTTTGCAGATGACATGATGGTATACTTAGAGAACTCTAGAGACTCAACTAAAAAACTACTAGAAACAATTCAGAACTTTAGCAAAGTTGCAGGATTCAAAATTAATCCACATAAATCATCAGCATTTTTATATATTACCAACAAAGTTCAGCAGCAAGAGATAGAAAAAGAAATTCCATTCCAAATAACGGATGATAGCATAAAATATTTGGGAATCTATCTGCCAAGGAAAAGTGAGAAACTATATGAACAACAAAACACTTTCCACACAAATAAAGTCAGACCTAGTCAATTGGAAAAACATTAAGTGCTCATGGATAGGCAGAGCTAATATAATAAAAATGACAATACTACCCAAACTAATCTACTTATTTAGTGCCCTACCAATCAAACTCCCAAGAAATTATTTTACAGATCTAGAAAAAATGGTAGCAAAGTTCATTTGGAAGAAAAAAAGGTCAAGGATTTCAAGGGGATTAATAAAAAAAAAAGGCAGATGAAGGTGGCCTTGCTATACCAGATCTAAAACTATATTATAAAGCAGCAGTCATCAAAACCATTTGGTACTGGCTAAGAAATAGAGCAGTCGATCAGTGGCATAGGATAGGTTATCAGGACAACCTAGGCAATAACTTTAACAATTTAGTGTTTGATAAAGCCAAAGACGCCAGCTTTTGGGCTAAGTACTCACTATTTGGCAAAAACTGCTGGGAAAATTGGAAACTAGTGTGGAAGAAATTAGGGCTAGACCCACACCTAACACCACATACCGAGATAAGATCTAAATGGGTTCATGATCTAGATATAAAGAGTGATATTGTAAGCAAATTAGAGGAATGTAGTATAGTTTACCTCTCAGACCTATGGAGATGGAATAAATTTATGTCCAAAGAAGATCTGGAATTCCTAATTGAACACCAGATAGATAATTTTGATTATATTAAGTTAAAAAGTTTCTGTACAAATAAAACTAATGCAGACAAGATTAGGAGGGAAGCATCAAATTGGGAAAACATCTTTACATTTAATGGTTCTGATAAAGGCCTCATTTCTAAAATATATAGAGAATTGTCTCATATTTATAAGAATTCAAGCCACTCTTCAATAGATAAGTGGTCAAGGGATATGAACAGACAATTTTCACATGACGAAATTAAAACCATCACTAGTCATATGAAAAGTTGCTCCAAGTCACTATTGATCAGAGAAATGCAAATTAAGACAACTCTGAGGTACCACTACACACCTGTCAGATTGGCTAAAAGGACAGGAAAAGATAACGATGAATTTTGGAGGGGATGTGGGAAAACTGGGACACTGATACATTGTTGGTGGAACTGTGAATGGATCCAACCATTCTGGAGAGCAATTTGGAGCTATGGTCAAAAAGTTATCAAACTGTGCATACCCTTTGACCCAGCAGTGTTTCTGTTAGGCCTATATCCCAAAGAGATCTTAGAAGAGGGAAAGGGCCCAACATGTGCAAGAATGTTTGTGGCAGCCCTTTTTGTAGTGGCTAGAAACTGGAAACTGAATGGATGCCCATCAATTGGAGAATGGCTGAATAAATTATGGTATATGAATGTTATGGAATATTATTGCTCTGTAAGAAACGACCAGCAGGATGATTTCAGAGAGGCCTGGAGAGACTTGCATGAACTCATGCTAAGTGAAATGAGCAGAACCAGGAGATCATTATACACAGCAACAACAATATTACATGATGATCAATTTTGATGGACATGGCTCTCTGCAACAAAGAATTGTCTTAAACCAGTTCCAATTGTTCACTGAAGAAAACCATATACACCCAGAGAAAGGGAAGTGAAATGTGGACCACAATATAACATTTTCATGCTTTCTATTGAGGTTTGCTTGCATTGTGTTTCCTTTCTCTAATTTTCTTTTTTTTTCTTGTAGATAGGATTTTTCTTGCACAACTTGTCAAGTATTTCAACATTATTAACATGTAGTGGACTTCCTGCCATCTAGGGGAGGGGAGGGGACTGGGGGTAAAATTTGTAATGGATAGCTTTGTAAAGATCAATGCTGGGGAACTACCCATACATAAGTTATACAAATAAAAAGCTTTAATTAAAAAAAAGAAAAAAAAGAAAATTATTTTGCAAAATCTAAAGAAAAAAAGATAGTTTTATAACAAAGAATAATATACCCTCCAAAATGGAACATAATCCTAACAGAGAAGAAATGGGGGGCTTTCAAACAGTTCTGATAAAAATATCAGAGCTGAATAAAAATTTTCAGATACAACCAAAGGAGTCAAGAGAAAAGTAAGAAGATAAATACTTTTGAGCATATGGAAAGTGTTATACAATAATGAAATGCTCATATTTTAATAGAAGAATAATAAACAAATATCCTTTTAGCACTTTCACATTTTCAAGGCTCACTGAAAGTTAAATAAAACAGAGGTATTGGAGTGGCTTTGTTCTGTTTCAATGGTGTTAAAAGAGGAAAAAGTAAGAATAAAAGGAAATGAATCCACTAGGGAAAAAACATTACTTGCTACATACTTATTACACAATATCTGTGAAAACAAAAGCATTTTCTCTGAGGCAAAAGTGATGTTCTTGCTGTTCAGTTATCTCTTTGAGATCCCATTTGGAACTTTTTTTTTTAGCAAAGAGAACAAAATTATTTGCCATTTCTTTATACATATCATTTTACATCTAAGGAAACTGAGGCAAACAGGATTAAGTAATTTGCCCAAGGTCACACAGCTAGTGTCTGACAGAGACTTTGAACTCAAGCCTTCCTGACTTTAGGCCTAGCATTCTATCCACTGTGTCATTTATAATGGATAACAAAGGTCCTTAATTTCAACTCATATTTAGTTCAATTAATAATGTTTTACAAACCTTAAAATGTTATTTTTTAAAGTGTAATAATTTTTTTCTAAATTTTATCATTATCTATTATTTTATTATTGCCAATAAACTATTACAAAAATGAACAAAATACCAGGTCTGTGAAGTTGAACAAAAGTGAGAGATAGGGACTCATCTTTTATAGGCTTACTGAAACTTTCCCTGGGGAAAGGTGTTAGTGAAAAGCAATAGTGACTTTAAATTTTGAATACAAATTCTAGGCCTCCCCACTTATAACTGATTTTATATGAATCATAAACTTTAAAATTAAGGGGTGAGATGTTAAGACAGCGAGAGAAAAAGAGATAGAGACAAAGAGAGAGAAAGAGAGAGAGAGAGAGAGAGAAGGAAGGAGGGAGGGAGGGAAAGAAAGGAAAGTAAGAGAAAGACAAAAAGAGAGAAATGAGGAGTGGGGGGGAAGCCAAGAGGGAGGGAGAGGGAAAGACTGTATCTAAAATTTCATTGGTGATGGAAGTGTTCAGAGAGGACTTCTATCTACCAATAAATGTAGGCACTTCTTTGTAATTAATGGTCATAAAGAGTTGCCCAGAGCCCTGAGATGGTAAGTGACTTGCCCAGTTTAACATAAGCCAGGATGTGTCACGTAAGAACTGTGTTCTTCCTGGTACTGAAGCCATCTCTCCCACTATACCTTGCAGCTCTTACAAATTAAAAAGACATTATAGCTCTCTTTAACTGGCTTAAGGCCTATAATATACAGGTACGTTAAGCTTCTTGGCTTTGGGAGCAACAGAGATTGCTAAAGAGTGGATTTATACTCTGTGTAAAAAAAAAATTCCAAGCAATTAAAACTGTACAAGAATTAAGCAGCTGAATTCAGAATGCGGTGAGCCTACAACTTCTTCAAGCAAAGGTTGAATTATCATGTATTGAACATATATATTAAATATATTATAGAAAGAAGTCTTAGTAAGACATGGCCAGATATCCTCTGATTCTCTATATAAATAAGAGATTCTCTGATTATGTAACTTTACATTTATCTGTATTAAATGCGTTTTTTTTAGATTCAATCCATCAAGCCAGTCTCTTGAGAAGTTTTTGGATTCAGATTCACTTGAGGTATAAACCATCTTTCCCACTTCTATGTCATCTGTAAATTTAATAAGCATGCTATGCATAAATTTATCTATTTCACTGATAAAAATTTCCTAAGTGCATAGAACAGAGTGTAGATTCTGGGGATATAGATACCACAAGATATCTCCCTTCAAGTTAAGGTCCCCATTACAATGTCTTTTCTTTGGACCTAGTCATTGAACTTCCTCTGAATATATCTTCAGCTAGTCCCTTTTTCTCTATATAGTCTACAAGGGACTTTCTCAAATGTTTTGCCACACTGTAAATAAATAATCGTAATGACATTATCTTGATCTATTTGTTTAGTAAAGCTACCAAACAAATAAACAAAAACAAACAAAAACAAGCCAAAAACAATGTTTACAACAGCAAGTATGGCATAAGGTGGACATAATGTGCTGTTGATAAAGCCTTAGAGTAAGAAAGGTTTTTAAATTCTAATTTTCTAGATTTTCCCAAATCACTACAATATAAGAGGCAACATACAGAGGGACCTGCCCTCAAATCTGGAAGACCTGAACTGAAGTTCTACATCAACTTCCTATTGACTTTGTTATGTTAGGCTATTTAGTCAGTCTTAGTGTTCTAACAAAGATGAGAAGAGAAATTATTTAATAAGTGGCAATTTACATGGTAAAATTTAAGATAAAGTTTTATTTCAGTAGCATAGGAAACTCTCAATGAGTTTCCTGATTGGGATTTTTCTATTATAATAAAAGCACAAGTCTAATCCCTTCCCAATTTATGTGTCAAAAAAATCACAGATGCAGTTCTACAGTCATATAAACACAATGCAAATGTGTGCTCATACACACGTGCATGTGTACTGTTACATTATGATTGTATGCATATGCTCACATGTATATGTTTGCCCATGTATGTAATCACAGGTACACAAAGATTAGTGGGAAGAGTGCTGACTCTGCCAGAGGATCTGGGTTCAAATCCCACCTCTGGGGTGTGTATATGTGAGGGGGGGAGGAAAAAAGAGAGACAGAGAGAGACAGAGCAGAGAAACAGAGACAGAGACAGACAGAGACAGGGAAAGAGACAGAAGAGAGAAAGAGAGATAGAGACAGAGAGACAGAAAAAGAGAAACAGAGACACAGAGACAGAGAGGAAGAGAGACAGAGGGAGAGAAAGACAGAGACAGAGATACAGACAGAGAGGAAGAGAGACAGACAGAGAGAAAGAGAGACAGAGAGAGAAAATAGAGAGACAGAGAAAGAGACAGACACAGAGAGAGACAGAGACAGAGAAAGAGACAGAAGAAAGAGACAGAGAAAGAGACATAGAGAGAGACAGAGACAGAAAAAGAGAGAGACAGAAAGAGAGACAGAGACACAGAGACAGAGAGAGAGGAAGAGAGACAGACAGTGAAAGAGAGAGACACAGAGAGAGGGAGACAGGGAGAGACAGAGAAAGACAGACAGACAGAGATAGACAGAGACAGACAAACAAAGACAGAGAGACTCAGAGAGACAGAGGGAGACAGAGAGAGACAGAGATGGGGGATGGGGAGAAACCCTACTCAATTCTTTATTGTTCCTGAGCATCAATTTCTGCCATCTGTAAAGTTAGAGAGTAGAACTAAAACGATTCTAAAGTTTCTTTCAGTCCTAATCTATAATGCATATATCATTTTGGTCATCCACATACCATGTTCTGTATGTAATAAGTATACAAGTTAAGTGTAGCCATGACTAGATACTTAAAAATGAAGTAAAGAGATATAAATTAATGAAATGAGTCCCTTGCTTTATGTTAAGAAAAAAAATGCAAAAGAGAGTTTGAATGAATTTAGGGATTCAACGAGTATAGGGAACAATTCATATTTCCTCAGTGAAAACATAAATCAACAAAGTTCTACATGATTCTTGAGCTTCACACACTGGTAATGCATGAAGTTTCTGTAGGCCAAACAATAAGAGCTGTGTGTGCCTAGTTTTGAAGAAACCATCACCAGGTAGACACATAAGGCTGTGCTGCAAATCTCATTTCTCAAAGACTACTTGTCTCTCCTCCTACCAGCTCCATTTACTTCATATTTGTTGTTGGTATCTAATGTTCCCATCAGGGAAGTGGAGGGTTTCAATTGATATGGGCATTGGGAATAGTTATTGCAAAGCAGGAAATGATCTGAAGCTGGTATTAAAGGAAAATAATCACACCAATAAGTAGTAAAACCAACTTCAAAGGGAAAAGTTTCTAATCATACATAGTCATTTCAAATTTAAATCTTATTAGTTCTTGGTTTGTTTGTTTGTTTGTTTTTAACCAAAAGAATATATTGATTGTGATAGCTGATATTTACCTAATTGTATTACTTTTACAAGTATTTTAATACATGCTCTCTCACAGTTTGTCTCTATTTTATGCTAGAAAACCAAAACTTTTAAAGTTATACATTGAAAATTTTGGAAAAGAACCTTCTGAAAAAAAATTACTTTAATGTATGATAATGCATTTCTTATAAACAAATGAAATATGAGTTCTTATTAGAGATGTGCTATCATAACTAAGACTGATTAAAAGAAGCTATTTGTGAATCAACTATAAAAAAGGAAAAATGCCTTACCAGACAGTTCTCTGTCACCATTATTTAAGAAGCCAAGAAATTATTTAATTTAAAAATTCATACCCCATATAATCTTCTGTCATCAGACTAATTTTGTCTGGTAAGTTAGGGATCTGATCTATATTCAATTGTAGTCTATCCTGCAGTAGCCTCTAAATAGATAATGACATTATATTGCCAAAAGAATCTAAAAATAATGCTACTCCAAAAATAATTATACCAGCCAAATTGAATAAGTGAAAGACATTCTCTTTTTACTATATTTAAATTATATAAACCATCCCATAATTGTCAATAACCTGAAAAAAAAACTGTCTTTTTTTTAGGTTGGTTATGGGGGTGTGGAAGAAGACTAGTGCTATCTTGCAGCCTATTTTTTAGGACGATATTTTCATTTTAGACAGAAATAAAAAGTATTCTCTTTTTAAGCTCCACAAGGAAAAAAAAAATCATCTGTGTGGGTGAGAGTTGAGAGTTATATGCAATGTTCTATTCATATTAAAGGAAAACATAATTTAGATTATAAGCAGCAGTATTAAATTTTTGACTGATTCAATGCCAAACATTAAAAATAAAATTTTCTACATAATTTATTTTATTTTTTAAAATCATATTAATTATTGCTAACAAGTAAAAATGCATATATAGATTTGTCAGATGTTTTAATAACTGATTCCTAAAATGGTCAGAGAAAAATAGAAGCTAAGAATAGAAGCACACATGTACACATCTACAATTACATGTATATATATTAGTAGTATCAGGTCATAAATTGTACCTATAGGACATCAAGAAAATAGGCTATTTAAAATTCTTATTACAGATCCTATATAAAATTTTAGCTATTCAAATGATCAAAATTCCCCAAACTAATTGTTATTTAATAAACACAGTAACTCACACCTCCATAAAACTATACTGATCTAATGGTCGCAGGAGTTGAATACTGTACAAGGTCCATTCCCCTGCCATGGGCTGTATTTGGCAGATGGTGCTGTCAATTCAGTTCTGTGTTTATTCTATCATGCATGTAGTAGCATATTTTAAAATGTACAAGCTCATGTATAATCTATGGACTAAAAGCATGCAACACAAGCAAGGTTATATCAGAGGAGTTAAACTTCTGTAAACAACAAGCAGTGGTTGTGTAAATGTGATTTTCTTGACATAAATAACAGAAACATATGGCCAGAGACAGGAAGTGGGTGATACCTGGATAGATTGATATCCTGCTCGACAAGTGCCTATATTTATGACATGATTTGGCCTGACAGTGAAAGAAGAGGGGAGGAAAGCTAATGACTTTTTCATGAACACTCTGACAACATATATTTGACCACTGAAAAGCTTTGCTCAACATCTGGTTCAACACCATTGTTGTTAAACATGGCCAGTGATAATGAAGAGAATGCATTTTCCAAAAATGAAGATCAAGATGTTTTCTTGTGCTCTACTGCCATCCTGGAGCTCAGTTCTAAAGTAGAACCTTCCATCTCTTCAATGGGATGCTTAAATCACATTTTATTTAGGGATGATGTAGAAAAAGCTGATAAATTTTATTAGAATCGAGCAGTCAACACAAGAAAGTGTCTTGACATTCACTTTTTAGAAAATACATTTTCCCCATTATTTAGCAAAATAATACTTTTTGTAAGATTAACATTAGTTTGTGCATGACAATGAAAATCAACTAAGAAATATAAAGCAGTACTCATTTATAATATTTGGAAGTAGTTAATAATAAAAAAGTAGAGTAGAGAAAATAAAAAACTCAATAAGCCAGTTTTTGATAAACTCAAAAACATAACATATTTTAGGGAAAGTTTTATTTGACAAAAAGTACAAAAAAAAAACTGGAAAACAGTTTGGCAGAAATTAGATTCAGACCAACATCTTATACAATATGCTAGAGCAAGACCAAAAAAATTTATATGTCCTGAATATTAACAATTAGGTGACAAAATAATTAGAAGATAATATCAAGTACTTTCTCCTCTGCCACCAGAAATAGAATTTTAAACAAATAAGGGATATAGAAAAATCACAAAAAAGAAAAATAAGTACTTTTGATGGCATGAAATTAAAAAT
Source organism: Myrmecobius fasciatus (assembly GCA_023553655.1). Classification (NCBI taxonomy): domain Eukaryota; kingdom Metazoa; phylum Chordata; class Mammalia; order Dasyuromorphia; family Myrmecobiidae; genus Myrmecobius; species Myrmecobius fasciatus. The sequence continues at coordinate 129,281 of JAJPUD010002572.1, forward strand.
TATCGAATGAACAAAATTAGCAAGAGTAGGATAAAAGTGGATGACCTGGAAAAACCAAAACATAAAATATCAGTGATGTTTAAGTTACAAGGGAAATTATTAAATATAAAATAATAAGTCATTCCCTAATAGATGTGTTCAATAGATATGAACAAAATAGTGAAAAGAAAAATTACAACTTATAAATGAATGCTTTTAAAAATTACCCAGAATAAAAAGTCAAATCAAAATAATTCTGAGCTTTGCCTCAAATCCAAACTGACAAAAATGATAAAATATAGGACTAATGAATGTTAGAGAAATAGAGAAATTACACCCACTAATAATCATTGCTGAATGTTGGGGGTGTGAATTGGAGATCTCAGTATTAGGCATATGCTCTGGTGATAGCCATGATAAAAAGTAAGGCCCTACATTTATGCTAAAATATTTATAGTAGCATTTTTTGCAGTAGCAAAACAGAAACAATGTAGAGGTGGAATGGCCAGTGTTTTGATTTGAAGAGAAAGAAAAAAAAGTTATGTTCCAGCAAATAGCCTTGATTTAGTTACTAAAATATTAAGGGAGTTCTCAGTTCAGTTGAGGGAGTTTAGAAAAACTTAGAAGAAAGATTTGGAGCAACAGCTAGAAGAGTGAGATAGAAAATCAATTAGGGAAAAGTAAAGGATTATCTTGCTACAGTGAGGACCCAATCAAATTTGGATGTATCTGTGAGGGACTCAGCACAGTTGTAAGACTCCCTTAACCTTCATTCAACCATATGTAATGAAAAATGGACAAAGTAGTTAGTAGGAATAATTCATGGCTAGGCTTTGGCAATGATATGATCAGCAATAGGTCATGGTAGCAGTGCAATTGAGAATGAATAATAAGTATAGAGCTGAATTGGTTAATTAAAGAGTCAAAATTCAAAGAGAAAGAGAGTTTAACTAGTGAAAAGGTTATCATGGCCTTGGAAAGTACTGATGCTGCAGTTCATGGTAATGAGGAAAAATAGATTTTTAAAAATTAAGACAATAGGGAGAGATAATATAATAAGATAATTGTGAGCAGATAGAGTAATTTTAGAGTTCTTAGTAATTATAGAAGAATATCAGTGGAGGATGGCAAGCTGCAAATTGTGACTATCCCTGCATGTATATGATGTAGAGTGAAGGAGTAAACCATAGGAGATAAGTAAATTGAAGAAAGGGAAATTTAGCTTGAAAAACTGAAAAGCTGCAAGTCAAGTTAGATTTATGCTAAAGTTCCTTAATATAAGAGCAGGAGTGAATAGAAGGACTGAAAACCAAGTATTAAACTGATTGGGGAAATAGAGGGGTTAGTAGATCACAGTTTTTGTTGTACTTGTTCAGCCATTTCAATTGTGTCTGGCTCCTTATGACCCCATTTAAAGGTACTGGAGGGGTTTGCATTTCTTTTTCCAGTTCATTTCAGTGGTAAGGTACTGAGGCAAACAGGATTAAGTAACTTGCCTAGAGTCACACAATTACCAGTTGTCTAAAGCTAGATTTGAACTCAGGAAGGTGAATCTTTCTCACTTTAGCACTGTATTCATTATGCCATCTGGCTGCTCCAGATCATAGCTACCATCTTTTATTTTATTGAAGCAATCCAGCTAACCCTTCATTCCTCATTCATAAAATTCTACTGTCAACCCAGTGCCTCTATACCAGTGCTCTCCTTAAGTTTAGAATGTGCTTCCTCCTTGTCTCTGGTTCATGGAATCCCCAGCTTCTTTGAAAGCATAATTCTGCCTTTTCAAAACATCTCTGTCATTTACAACATATGTGAACTTATTACCCAAACTAATCTACTTATTTAGTGCCATACCAATCAAACTCCCAAGAAATTATTTTACAGATCTAGAAAAAATAGTAGCAAAGTTCATTTGGAAGAACAAAAGGTCAAAGATTTCAAGGGGATTAATGAAAAAAAAAGGCAGATGAAGGTGGCCTTGCTGTACCAGATCTAAAACTATATTATAAAGCAGCGGTCATCAAAACCATTTGGTACTGGCTAAGAAATAGAGCAGTCGATCAGTTTTTATATAGGATAGGTTATCAGGACAACCTAGGCAATAACTTTAACAATTTAGTGTTTGATAAAGCCAAAGACCCCAGCTTCTGGGATAAGTACTCACTATTCGGCAAAAACTGCTGGGAAAATTGGAAACTAGTGTGGAAGAAATTAGGGCTTGACCCATACCTAACACCACATACCAAGATAAGATCTAAATGGGTTCATGATCTAGATATAAAGAGTGATATTGTAATCAAATTAGAGGAACGTAGTATAGTTTACCTCTCAGACCTGTGGAGATGGAATAAATTTATGTCCAAAGAAGATCTGGAACTCCTAATTGAACACCAGATAGATAATTTTGATTATATTAAGTTAAAAAGTTTCTGTACAAACAAAACTAATGCAGACAAGATTAGGAGGGAAGCATCAAATTGGGAAATCATCTTTACATTTAATGGTTCTGATAAAGGCCTCATTTCTAAAATATATAGAGAATTGTCTCATATATATATATATATAAGAATTCAAGCCACTCTTCATTAGATAAGTGGTCAAGGGATATGAATAGACAATTTTCAGATGATGAAATTAAAACCATCTCTAGTCGTATGAAAAGTTGCTCCAAATCACTGTTGATCAGAGAAATGCAAATTAAGACAACTCTGAGTTACCACTACACACCTGTCAGATTGGCTAAAAGGACAGGAAAAGATAACGATGAATGTTGGAGGGGATGTGGGAAAACTGGGACACTGATACATTGCTGGTGGAACTGTGAACGAATCCAACCATTCTGGAGAGTAATTTGGAGTTATGCTCAAAAAGTTATCAAACTGTGCATACCCTTTGACCCAGCAGTGTTTCTGTTGGGCCTATATCCCAAAGAGATCTTAGAGGAGGGAAAGGGACCCACATGTGCAAGAATGTTTGTGGTAGCCCTTTTTTTAGTGGCTAGAAACTGGAAACTGAATGGATGCCCATCAATTGGAGAGTGGCTGAATAAATTATGGTATATGAATGAATGTTATGGAATATTATTGCTCTGTAAGAAACGACCAGCAGGACGATTTCAGAGAGGCCTGGAGAGACTTGCATGAATTGATGCTGAGTGAAATGAGCAGAACCAGGAGATCATTATACACAGCAACAACAATATTACATGATGATCAATTTTGATGGACATGGCTCTCTGCAACAAAGAATTGTCTCAAACCAGTTCCAATTGTTCAGTGAAAAAAACCATATACACCCAGAGAGAGGGATATGAGATGTGGACCACAACATAACATTTTCGTGCTCTCTATTGAGGTTTGCTTGCATTGTGTTTCCTTTCTCTGATTTTCTTTTTTTTTTCTTGTAGATAGGATTTTTCTTGCACAACTTGTCAAGTATTTCAACATTATTAACATGTAGTGGACTTCCTGCCATCTAGGGAAGGGGAGGGGACTGGGGGTAAAATTTGTAATGGAAAGCTTTGTAAAGATCAATGCTGGGGGAGTACCCATATATATGTTATACAAATAAAAAGCTTTAATTAAAAAAAAAACATATGTGAACATGAGCAAGTTATATTAAATATTATTTATTTATTAAATAAATGACATGGTTTATTTCCAATCTTCCTCTTTCAAGACATTGTGTTGAAAATATTATACAAAAGACTTATGCTTGTACTAATTAATAAATGCTTTGTTTAAAGTTAAGCAAACAAATAAAAAAAAAAGACATTTGGTGGAGCAGTGAATAGAGCTTTAGGCCTGGAGTCAGAAAGATACAAATTCCTGAATTCAAATCCAGTCTCAGAAACTTATTACCTATGTGACTTTGGGAAAGTCACTTAACCCTATTTTCCTTGGTTCCCTCATCTATTAAAGGAGATGGAGATGTAAATGTTGACCTATTCCAGGATCTTCATCAAGAAAACCCCAAATTGGGTCATGAAAAGTCAAGAGATGACTCAAGTAATAGAGAATAATAGACCTAAGAAAGTATTAATAATGTAGATTAAACTTTTTTAAAAAGTCACATGGGTTCTAGAAGAAGTTGCAATATTTGAATCTATGTCTATTAATTTCAGAAACAGTGATTTTTTAAAAAATTTTAATTTCCACCAGTTGTAGGCCAAATCCATAATTTTGGTCTGAATCTGACAGTCAGTCAGTCCTCTCTTGCACCTTCACACAGATCAAGATTTAAAGTATTTTTTGCTTGTTAGTTTAGTCTTTTTTTAAATACCTGGAAGCTTCAGTATAAATTAGATTAGGAAAAAGATTTCCTTAGAGATATAGTCCAGTAGTATAAAAAGTCATTTGTCAAAATAATTATGACTTTATAACTATAATTACAATGTTTGTACCTAGAAAATAAAGCATGAAAGAAAAGGGTAGGTAGGAACTCACTGGAACAGCTTCTTTTTGAGGAGGAAGAACCCTCATTAATAACATGAAGCTACTGATACAGAAGTTGCTACTAGGAAGAGTGATGTAGGGGGTGGGATGGATCAAAGAAACACTCTATCAAGGCTCAGATTCAAGACAGAAAGCATAGTAGTCCCAAAGATAACACCAGCCTCCTAACCTTTCCTGTTATCTATACTCATCAAACATCAGTAATAATAGTGCCTCTGAAATCTATCTAGTTCATTCAATACCTTAGTATATGGATCATCTAGATCTACTGTTCTCTTGTTGCTCAATTGCTTTTCAGTCATATTTGACCTTCCAAAGCCTATTTGGGATTTTCTTGGAAGAAATACTGGATTTTCCATTTCCTTCTCCAGATCATTTTATAGATGAGGAAACTGAGGCAAGTGTGATTAAGTGATTTGCCCAGGATCACACAGCTAGTAAGTATCTGAGGCCAAATTTGAATTGAAGATGAATCTGCTTGATTCCAGGCCAGGTACTCTCTCCCACTGCACTATTGAGCTTTCTACCTTGTGATCCTGAGGAAGTGACAAAACTTCTCTGATCATCTATCTAATCTATAAAATGGTAATAATTAAACCTATACTGTCTATTCCTAGAACTGCTATGGCAAATGCTATGTTTTTATATTTTTTATATTATTCAAGGCACTGATTTTAAAATAGTTCTTCCCATGGAAAGTTTGTAGTAAAGAAGATGAAAAATTTAGGTCAGTAATTTTACATTTTCTAAAAAAAGATGTGCTCCAATGGCACTATAGATTACTGAATGGCAAACTGAAAAATCTTTTCCCTAAAAGCGTACATAAACTCCAGCATAATAATGAACCAAGAAACCACCTTCTCTAAACTTTATCATTTTTTAGTTCTCTTAGCATCCAAAAATAAAAAGGACAAACCAAAGCATCACAAGGCTGACATATCTTGTAATCTGATATTGAAGAACCTTGAAGTGGTTCTTGGAGATACCTGGTGCAGCATATTTTAATATGAAGAAATTTGCAAAGTGCCCAGAAGAGAGGACCAGACATGATGAAAGTGCTCAACAATCAAAGGAGGAAAGATCAAAGAGAGAAAGGATGCTTACATGGCAAAAGATAAGAATAAGAAGTGATCTGATGACTTGGGAATGTTAAAACAATAGAAAATAGTCACCAGTTTTCCATTTTCTGAATTAGATTTATATTCACAGGAAGGCCTCCACTAAAGTCACCTCTTTATTCATGGAGATAGCTTTGATTTCCTGAAGGATATTTCAAATGAGCAAAAGCTCTTAATAGCCCCTGCCAAGGTAAAAAGGTCTAAAGGAAGAGCTCAGAATGATCAGTTTGTTCAATTTGTTTTGCTCAGTTTGTTAAGATGCATCATCATTTTAACTTTAAGGTGATGGAAATGTGGGTCAAAAAGCACTCAAAGGCCAACTGAGACAAAGAAGGTTTGCAATTAGCATGAATGAAGACTAATGGAACCAATGATCCTTGGAGTATTTTACTGAAAGTGGATGTCGTTGCCTCTCCTGGTCTTACCCCACTATCCCTTACTTCCCTTACTCTAAGAATGTCTTCTACTTCCACTATGTGTGTGTCCTGTATGAACATTTATTTTTGCATATTGCCTCCCCCTTTAGAAGTGACCTCTTTAGGGAATGATTTTACCTTTCTTTGGGTCCTCAGTTCTCAGCCACAGTACCTAGTATCTGTCTAATTTACTGAAGAAAGAGACACTTTAGTTTGTTATTTTAAAAGAGGGGAGTTTCACCCCGAATCACTTATCAGCTGAAAATAGCTATTTGACACAGCATCCAGAGTCCTGGAGTTGGAGTCAGGAACACAAGTTTATTTGTGGCTTCAGATCCTAGTTATGTGAAGTTGGGAAAGTCACTTAAATTTTGTTTTCTTCTGTTTCCTCATCTGTAAAATGGAGATATCATTAGTATCTACCTCCCAAGGTTGTTGCAAGGATCAAATGAGATGATATTTATAAAGCTTTTAGCTTTTGACACATAGTAAGCACTTTGTAAATGTTAGCTATTATTATTATTAATTATTTTCTCAAGCCAGAGCCCAGATTCTCAAAAAGCATTAAGGATGAGGTAAGCAATTACAGAACCCCTGACTCTAACCCTGGAGGAGAGGTGGGATGGAGTACTAAATAGAAAATCACTTTAAGAGTCAGGAAGACATGGATTCAAGTCTTGCCTCTGACATGTCATTTCTCTGTGATTGTAGGTAAATTACTTAACATATCAGTTTCTCAGGTGGTTCTTTGAAACTACATTCCTCAAAGTTGGATAAGTAAGAGAAGCTTTCTATATTAATGAAATCCTGCATCTTGAGAAAATGTGTCCCTGCTTTACATTATTTTGATGTCTAACAGAAACAGTTAATTTCTAGGGAAGAGTTTTGAGTTTGAGATCACAGGAGCCAGTTTCTTACTTCCCTCCTCCACTTACTACCTGAGCAATGTCAGGCAAGTCACTCAGCCTCCCTGGTCAGGAGCTTCTGCATCTTGAAAATGGAGGTGTTGAGATACATGACCTCTAGCATGCCTTATAGCTACAAATGCATGATCTAATGAAACAGCTGAAATTTCATGTACACTGCTCCTGTAATGAGTATAGGTCTGAGTCCCTTTGGTATCTTTTATGTCCATTTCCAGTATTCTTTTTTCCTCCTTTATTTGTTTACCCACAATTCAAATAGCTTGAAGTCTCAAGATTTGAGAAATATATATGTAAATAAACTGCTATACACTTACTCCCATGAGAATACAAAGTATTTAGACATCAGTATGTCCAAATCTCAGAGAGAATGAAACATTGTTATAGACAGTAACTAGTTCTGAAAATAACAAGACACTTCCCAACAGATTTATGAAGACTTCCTTTTTCATCACAGAAATCATGGGACTTTTTTGCTCTATAACAAACTATAATATAAATCTGAACACAATCTTAGAGCAAAACAAACAAGAAAACAAACAAACAAACAAACTATAATTGATCCAGTGATCTTCAAAGTGAAATTTGTAGTCACTGATACCTTTTAACATCCCTCTATATTGTACAAGTTACTCTCTTATAGTATTAATGATAAAACCATGAAAGAAAAACCTATAGATTCTAAAATGTTCATAGCAGCTCTCTTTTGATGGCAAAGAAATTGAGATTGCTGTCATTGAGGCATGACTGAACAAGTTGCAGTATATGAGCATGATGGAATACCACCAAACTATAAAAAATGATGAGGTAGTTGATTGTACAAAAACTGGATAGACTTACGTGAAATGATGAAGAGTAAAATGAGTAGAATTAAGAGAACACTGTATACAGTAACCGCAATATTGTACTACTTTGAGTGACTAAATCATTTTGACTATTATAAATACCCAAATTAACTAAAAAAAAAAAAACTACAAAGAAAGATGCTTTCTGCAACCAGAGAAAGAATTAATAAATAAAAGTATATATAAAATGACTTTACATATCTATGTACATACACACATACATACATGCATACACAGACACATTGTGTCTAATGTCTCAAAAGTGGTTGCAAAATCTTGTATTCCAATTTTCTCCGGATAATAAAAAATAAATAAAAAGTCTCCAAAAGTGGGAAGTGAAAGAAAAAATAAGGAAAAAAGTTATAAATTTATTACATATTTAAAAGAAATTATAAATTGTACCAAACAGATCTTCAGTTTCATGCAATCATCTTTTTTCTTTTTAAAATTTTATTGAAAAAATGTATTGAGCTATGAATTTAGTATTATTAGAATATTGATTATGAAATTAGAAAATACAAAATAGAAAAAGAAAGAAAAGTAAAACAAAACAAAATATTGTCATGTGTGCAGCATCAAGCAGGATTCAAAATAAATAACAATAAATTTCCATTTCCAGAAAGCATATATGATAATAGAAGTGTTTATATTCATGACTGTCTGTCTTTTCTCTGCTTCCTTGTATGTTATTCTTTCGTTCTTTACTGTGCACTTTTTACTTCATTCTTTTTCCCCCTTTTCATCTTCCCCAACTCCCCTTCGAAGGTTATAGGTAGGCATAGATATATTTATATATACACACCCACTCACACATATACATATGTCAATATATCAACATACATACATCTATATGCATATGTACCCACATATACTGAAAAACATATGCATTTATCCATATTTAAACATGCATTCAAAACTATATTAATATGGATGACATGTAATGTACATTTCTCTCTTGATTGAATATTTGTTTGACTTTGTCTAATATCTATGATTACTGCCCCTGCTTTTTTTTTTCCTAATAAATTCTGCTCTTGATCCTTATTGTACTGTTTGTGTATCTCTTGTATTTCCTATCCCTGCTAACTCTTCTATTTTAATTCTACTTCTTAACTTGCCTTGCTATTACTTAAATTCCCCCCACCCATTGTTCCCTTCCTTTTCTCCCCTCATCTTTTCCTTCCCTCTTTCTCCAATTTCCATTTATCTACATACTTTATCCTATTCCTATTAAACACCCTTCTATACCCAACCTTATCTTATGCTACCCTTTTCCCCCTTTTTAATCTCTTTTCCATTGATCTACAGGCTTTGTCCCACTACCATAACTCTACACACACCCTTCTATATCCCAACTTATCTTTTATCTCTTACCCATTAGTCTATACACCATTACCATAAATCTACATATTCTTCTATATCCCAATTTATCCTATTCCCTTTCCCTCTTATTTCTTTATAGATTTTGAAGGGTGCTCTCTTTCATGGTGTTTGTGTGTGTGTGTGTGTGTGTGTGTGTGTGTGTATAATTCCCTATTTAATCCAGTTCCGATGTAAATTTTCAGAACTATGAGCCCTCCTACTTCCCCCCCCAATGCCTGTGTTGATTCTTCCTCTGCACCTCATTTATATAATTATTATATTGTAAGAATTGTATAACAACATACTAATTTTTACTTTTCCTAGACACTCTTGTTTTTTAGAATCAGATCATTCTCAACTTTGCCCCAAACTTTCTTTTTAGCTACCCAATTACTGATATCAATTTTAAACACATAGTATAAATTTCCATGTAAAAAAAATAAACAATTTGTCTGTGTTGAGTTAGCAATCATCTTTTAAAAAAAAAATTCTATTTTGTTATGGAAATTCTTATGTTATTTCATAAATTAAAAAAATAAAATTAAAATATTCAAAAAACATAAGAAGTCTTTACATTGTTTCTGACCTGAATTAAAAATTGGCCTATATCATCCATCACTGGTGTCTTATAAAAACAGCATCATTCTTTCTATTAAATCTTGAGAAGCCTTTGGTAATAGTAAGCAAGCAGAATTTCGCCGTATGGTGCATTGAAAAGAGTATTGACTTCGGATTCAGAAGAACCTAAGTTCCTACCTTCTTATGTTTACTTGCTATGTGACTTTTCAGCAAGTCACTTAACCTCACTGTATAAAATGAAGGGTTGAATTCTAAGTTCTCTTCCAACTCCTGGTTCATAAATCTGTAAGGTCTCATGCCCCAAATTTTGATTGACCATAAGAATATTACTATATCTTTTGTTATTTTGAATCATTTTATCTCAAGGTTAGGTTTCTACTCATTAATGAATACTGCTTTGCTTCTTTACTGAATTCCCATTTTCCAACAAAAGAAGAAATTTAATTTGTATGCTTTTTTAAAATTATAATGTAGTGATATCTTGTAAATGGATCATTTGTTTTTGGAAAGCTATCAGGTCATAGACTTTATTCTTGCTTCTAATCCTACTTACACCTTTCAGTCAGTTTCTAAAGGGTTCTGATGGATTTACTTTTCTAGGGCAGAAATCTCTTCTGATGACCAAGGTGTATTGCAACATGTACAAAACTGCAAACACCTGGCAGACTTTGGGGGAGGTAAACTGGAGCAGATCTTGTGTCTTGGCATCCGATATTTATTCTGAGCCTCTTGTTTGGGTTCTCAAGAGCCCTTTCAATCAATATGTGAGCTTGTTTATGTGTAGCTTTATATTGGTTTTGTGCTAAGAAATTGAGGGCTGAAATTAGCTATCTCTTCAAACAAGATGTGTGGCCGCCATCACCATTAACTTCAAGAAACACAATTTTAACAAGGTCTCTCAAAGTCTGGTAATAAAAACAATTAATACATTTCACTGGGAACTAAGTTTTGATCCAAGTCACCTTGTAACGACCTGTAATTGGATACCAACAATTTCAACATTAAGCGAATTGCCAATATCTCCAATTGCAAGGTACTCGGTGAGGATCAAGGCTGTGAACTTCTATCAGGACCTGAATTTCTGGCATCCTAGTCTATCTGCATACAAATGTTGCTAAATTAGGTTTTGTTGCTACATATCTCCTAAGGCTCTCCTGGAGGGTTAACAGTCATTTCTAGCACTCAGGGGAAATTCAGCATGGCAATGAAGCCTTCTTTGACTTTTTATGGTGTAGGGGTACTTGTAAGATGGATAAAGGGCTCAGCTTTTCTAAGTTGAATAAGACACCTGGACAGAGACAAGCTTGGCAGACTCATCTGGATGTTTCGTTTAAGATTGAGTAATCACAGAGAGATCCCATGTGTATTTTTATAAAGTACAAAAGAGAAAAACAAACTTAAACCTCATTCAAATTTGAAGCAGAGTCAATTAATCACAGGAAAGTATATGGAATAACATTTTGACTTCCACTTCAATGGCTCACACAGCATACAAAATAGAAATCGAATGCAAAAGCAAATGTAGGGGCAGCTAGGTGGCGCAGTGGATAGAGCACCAGCCCTGAAGTCAGGAAGACCTGAGTTCAAATCTAGTCTCAGACACATAGACACATTCCCTAGCTGTGTGACCCTGGGCAAGTCACTTAACCTCAATTGCCTCAGCAAAAAGCAAAAAAAAAAAAAAAAAGCAAATGTAAAAGTGGAAGAATTCATTGATAAAGAAATACTTAAGAGGAATTCCATATTTTTCCATTTCTTTTTAATTTACACTTTAGTTACTCTAGCAACTATAGACAAAAGGCATTAGGGATGTGGAAAGTGGCAGCTTAGTATAGTTAAAGATAAAGATATATGCATATATATGTGTGTTTATGTATATACATATATATATGTATACATATATATTATCTCAGTTCAAACTTCACCTCTGCTACTTACTAGTTATTTGACATTAAGCTTGTCACTAAATGTCTCTCAGCATCAGTTTCTTTATGCATAAAAAGAATATAAAAATCTGTACCTCTAGATTGTTGCAAAGAGTGAATGAGGGGCAGCTAGGTGGTACAGTGGATAGAGCACCAGCCCTGAAGTCAGGAGGACCTGAGTTCAAATCTGGTCTCAGACACTTAACATTTAACATTCCCTAGCTCTGTCACCCTGGGCAAGTCACTTAACCTCAATTGCCTCAGCAAAAAGAAAAAAAAAAAAAGTGAATGAGATAATATTTGTGAAAGCAGGTGGTAATCTTAAAGACCTATAGGGAATAGAATCAGATTGGGAAGAACACTGGACCTGGAATCAGAGGTCCTATCTGACCAGAGGACCTCAAATCTTATACTTATTATTTACATAATCCTAGGCAAATCACTTAACCTCCCTAGCTCTCAGTTTCCTCATCTGGAAAATAAGGGGATTGGAAGCATGGTTCTCTGAGGTCCTTTCTGGTTCTGAATCTGTAAAAGTGTGTGTGTGTGTGTGTGTGTGTGTGTGTGTGTATACACATAAAAATTTACTTCTATGTGTATATGTACACATATGTTATCATATATGTATATAATCACTATTATTGTGGCATAAATATAAAAAACATGTGGACCTTAGGTCTAAAATATTTAAATTTTTAAAAATTATATAAATAAGAGATTTGTTTCCAAATTTAGTTGCCCTCTGTTGCCTCAAGAAACACGCAGATTTTTTTTTGTTACTCTTATTGACCTTAGATATGTTCACTGAACATATTTAACAGTTTCCTCATCAGTACAATTAAAATAGTTGTATTGGGGAATTGGTCTTTTGATCCATCATTTTGCAAGCATGTGTGTCATTCTTTGCCTGCTCCTAAACAATGTAGAGAATATGGGCATGAACTAAAAATCTACTAACAGAGTGAGTAGGCAAGGAATATGGAAGGGGTTGAAGTGGAGAGAGGAAACAAAGACAGACAGAGAGAAATAGACAGACAGACAGACAGACAGACAGAAAAAGATAGAAACAGAGACAGAGAGAACCAGAAAACCAAGCATCCTATTCTCTTCATGACATGAAACCAAGAGTTCATGATCTTACTGTTGCTTTGTCTCTGTTATGTCTATTTTCGCTGTCTTAGGTGAAGGAGTGATAGACAGAAAAAAAGACTAGTCCACCTTATAAGCATTGAGTGAACAGCTGAACATGGAAAAATCAGAAGTTAATTGATGTAAAACAGTTAAATGATACTGGCTAGTCATCACTGGCAATTGATATTGGAGAGAACATATAGGAATGAGGAATTTTTTTAGCCTATATCTGTAAGCAGTTTATATATTGAAATTAATTGTTGAATATTTGATAGAATTTTCTTAAAAATCCCTCTAATCGTGTTTGATTTTCTCCTTTGGGAGTTCATGTATTTTTTTTATTCAATTACTTTTTCTTAAATTGGGTTCTTTAAGCTCAGTATTTTTCACTCTAGACAGTTTTATTTTTTATAAATCTTCTCTTATTTTATTTAAGCTGTCAGTTTTGTCAGTATATTTTTTGGAATATAGTTGTATCAAATATTTTTAAAATATTTTGGGGTTTATGTCATTTGTTGTAAATTTCTTGTTCATTTTTTCTATATTAATTTGATTTCCTGCTTCCTTTTCTTTAATAAAATTAGTTTTATTAATTTTTACCTTAATTTTTATTTATTAATTCAGTGCTGTTAATGCATTACCTTTCAGTTTTATCTTTCTCTTCTTTATCATCAGGATATGCACAAAAAGTTTTAATAAAACTTTGACACATATCTCTGTTTGAATATACCTAAATGACATCCAAATAAATGGACTTTTCCCTTAATATCATGTATAGTATCTATTTGACAATAATATCTATCTAAAACAAAGAATCATAATTTTATGTAATGACATAAAACAAAGAAAGATGCAACAAAAGGAAGGACAGAAGAAATCACAGGATAGCTTTAAAAGTTATATATTGAATTTATTATATATTTTTAAAGAAGCGTTATACAATGAAGATTCAGAGTTCCATGTTCTACAATGTATACAGAAATGCTCATTTTATTTCATGCTTAACTTCATAATTTAAAAATAAAGAGGCTATTTCTCCTTAATTTTTTTTCCTTTTTCTCTCACTATTTCACTTCAAATTCTAGTTGCCCTATATTTCTAAATGAATTTTGTTATTATTTTTCCTGATCCTTTGGTAGTTTGCTTGTTATAAATGAAAGTTATGTTAGTTTACTGAGTGTCATAATTAGTTTATTATATTGGTAGAGCCCAACCACGAATATCTTTCTCATTTCTTTACATGGTAAAGAGTGTTTTGCAAAATTCTCATATAAATTTGGGGTATACATCAGTAGGCTAACTCCCAGATATGTCATGCGTTCTTGTATTATAAATGTTATTTCTTTTTCTATCCTTTCCATGTGCTTTTTGTTATTGCTACATAATAATATTAACAACTTTTGTAGATTTATTTTGAATTGTGCTACTTTAGTAAAACTTTTTTTATATCTTATCCTCATAATAACTTTGTAAAACTGCCAAAGTAGGCATTATGAAGCTTGCTTTACACATCACAACAGTGAGGTAAAGAGAAGTGGCTTGCCTAAAGTCACAGAGAAAATCAGAGTTGATCCAAATGCAAGTTTTACAGATCTAGTGTTCTCCCCATTTTACTTTCCTGGTGAACATAAATTCACATGAGTTCATAGTTACAAGAGGACTTTTCCAAAATTTCAAACACCACCCAAATGCAAGGTATCATCGTTATCATTATCTTGGTTGTAAGTCTCTGTAATATGAACTTACATAAATGAGATCATGAAAGACATCATTAATGAAAACAAGCTTAAAAACAATTAAAAGAGCACAAGTATGACTCCAGCTAGTTAGTGTTATTAGGAACAAAAGTGGGCAGCTTGATAGCATAGTGAATAGAGCACCTAGCCTCTAGTCAGAAAGACCCATCATCCTGAGTCCAAATCTGGCCCCAGAGACTAATTAGCTATGTGAGCCTAGACAAGTCTTGCCTCAGTTTCTTCACTTGCAAAATGAGCTAGAGGAGGAAATGATAAACCACTTTCATATCTTTGCAAAGAAAATCCCAAATGGGGTCATGAAGAATTGGACACAATAGAAAATGACTATGTAACAAAGGCACAAAATTATTATATGCATATAAATACTTTCATGCTCTTTATCCCCAAGAATTCTCAGAAGGACTTTTCATAGATGTTTCATTTTTCATTTACTTTCATTTACTAAGTTACTAACATTTACTAATTGACTGCTCTGTTTGTCTTCACTGAAAATATAGGATGTGAATAAATGAATTCAATACAGCATAAATAACAGTCTTTTTGATGGAACTAAAATTTCCTCTGAAGTCACAATAGTAAGAGCACTTTAAAGCCATTAGCTGAGAATTGCTTAACAACAAATGGCCTAGGTGCTGTACAAAATGTTTAATGTCACTGCAGTTCACAAGGTAAACATTCTGTAGTGGTTTTACAAATAATGCACACACACACAAAACAAACAATGTCTTGTAATTGCTCAGTCATCTGCATGGCATAGGAGTGAAGTAGCTACAGCATATGTGAAATCCTCTCAGACCCAGACTTATGAGTCTGATCCTGTTTCTTACTTCAGCTCTCTTGGTCTTAAGATGAGGAAGAAGAAACAAGAAGTCTGCAGACAGACTGGTACAGTGCTTTCCCATATGTCACTCTGGAGGACAAGGCAATATTAATGTAAGAGTGGTTAGTTCCTTTCAAATACAACTAATGTACTGGAAAGTCTTCCGCAATCCATGCTTTTCTTTATGTCTCAGGACATCTAGAGCTAGGGTACTTCCCCAGAAGAACAATTTAGCCTTCTCTTAGAAATGCCCTATGGGCTGATCATTGTTAGGTTATGTTATGTTTTAGTGGTAGATACTTCAATGCTAGTTTTGTGCAGTTGCTGCAGAAACAGGAGGCCTAAACAAATAAGAGGGCCACTGGGGCCCTTTCATTTATCATGCTGTGCTGACAAAAGTACCTATCTATTGCTTACCTAGGCTGAATTTTATGTATCTTTTGCCTCCAATTTCTCTCTTATTCTAAAATAAGTGCTTATACCATATAGCCACCCCTTCTCTCATATATAAAAGTACGTAATATTTTATTGCTTAGAAAAATCATTCTGAGAAAAAGTAAAATACAAGAAAACTTCAAGGGAAAGAAAGAAAGAAAGAAAGAAAGAAAGAAAGAAAGAAAGAAAGAAAGAAAGAAAGAAAGAAAGAAAGAAAGA
>JAJPUD010002572.1:145343-165147 GCA_023553655.1 Myrmecobius fasciatus
GAGGGAGGGAGGAAGAAAGGAAGGGAGGGAGGGAGGAAGTAAGGGAGGAAGAGAGGAAAGGAGGGAGGGAGGGATGAAGGAAGGAAAGGAGGGAGGGAGGGAAGAAGGAAGAAAAGAAGGGAGGGAGGGAGGAAAGAAGGAAGGAAGGAAGGGAGGGAGGGAAGGAAGGAGGAAGTAAGGGAGGGAGGTAGGAAGTAAGGGAGAAAAAAGAGAGAGATAGAGAAAGACAGGAGGAAAGAAGAAAGAGAAAGAAACAAAGACAGAAAAAGAAAACCATCATTCTGGCATATTTAACATAAAACAACTTGTAGTAATAGACAAAACAGTAACAGCATCATGGAAGAAACAGCCTATAGCTCACTCAGAATGTATGCTTCCCAGCTGTATAAATTTACAAGGATATAAAGCAAATACACCAGCACAGGTGAAACATAAGATATTAACTCTCTTGAAATCTAATAGGGATTTAATGCAGAAATCCAAAAGCATGACACTTCTGTATGTATGTATGGTAGGAGAAGGGAAAAGGCTTTAATCTATTAAAATATGTTGGATTTTAAATGAATCTCAATAAATTTTTTAATCAAGAAATAGGGAGTCATGTAGTAAGGCTATTATTTGGTTCTGTTGTGCATTTTTTTTAATTCATTGAAAGTATATACAAAGCACAGTACAATATTGGCTTCAGGTCTTCTGTTGCTAATATCATCAATGAAATAGTTTTCGACTTCAAGGAATTAACTTAGTAAATTATAGCTGAAGAAATTCATTTCAGAATAAAAAGAATACACTTCAAGTGGAGGGAGAAGAAAATTCAGATTTCATTCCACATAAAAGTGCCAGTCTGAATATCAAAGTTTAAATATTTAAGGATATGGCATTCAATAATAGTGGATCAATATCATAGGTTTTAGCCCAGATTTCATTTAGGAAATAATATAAACTTTAGATACTCATGAATTTTGAAGAAGGCTTTGCAAACTAGGGTCATAAGGAAAGCCAATCTAGACCTGCTCTCAATATGAAATACTCAGCAATGCTCATTCTCATCCAAAGTCTGAAATGAAACTCATAACCTTTGGCTTTAAAAACACTTATTACTAAATGGTTCAGTTACACCAGAGCACTCTCTATAGCTAGAGTTAGAAATGATTCATCCAAAACATAGAGAATAATTGCACTACATTTTGGTATGTAGCTTGGGGGAAGTGATGGGGTGTGGAAAGACAATGCAATTTTAAGATCGGCATGATCTTAGTAAAATTGTTTTTGATAAGAGAAAAATGTAGGAGAACTGTCTCGCAACATTGTGGCTTTAAAAATCTGCCTTAATTAACTCTTCTCTTGAATGGATCAAATTTAGTCTATGGATCTCTGCCTACCATCCTCAGCACAGTTGTGGTTCAGTGCTATCAATAAAGAATCAATTTGGATGTGAATAAAAATAGGATTAATTTATTTTAGTCAATAGTCATAATGCAGACAGAAGGATGTTGCTTTATTGAAGGAGGGGATTATACCATTGAAGAATTTCCTAGTGAATTAGATTGTTCTCTTTCACAGCATTTGTTTTACATAAGCCAGTCAATGCAATTAGAAAGTGAGATCAATAAATAATGTTTTCTTACACACTATTAGTTCAAGTCATCAGGTATTTATTGAACACCTACTATATACTAGAAATTGTGCTAAGCATTAATCTTTAATGAAAGAGAAATTAAGTATATTCCTAAATATACCTTTTCATTTGAAATCTTTTGATATTCAGAGAGATAAAGTGATATGTTTTGGAAGAGGTGAGTAGATTGATTTTCTAATGGAGTTGGAATAATTAGAAAAGGTCAAAAAAGAAGTCAGCATATTTTTCTTTACAGAGAGAGAGTATTCAAAAAGTTTTTGTGATCAGCTATTTGAAGACATGATTCCAAAAGATTAATTGATCAAAATTGAGGCTCAATTTAACGATTAACAATTTATCTTAAGAAATAAGGAATGAGGGGCAGCTAGGTGGCGCAGTGGTTAGAGCACCAGCCCTGAAGTCAGGAGGACCTGAGTTCAAATCTGGTCTCAGACACTTAACATTCCCTAGCTGTGTGACCCTGGGCAAGTCACTTAACCTCAATTGCCTCAGCAAAAAGCAAAAAAAAAAAAAAAGAAAGAAAGAAAGAAAGAAATAAGGAATGGGAGCAGCTAGGTGGCGCAGTGTATAGAGCACCAGCCCTGAAGTCAGGAGGACCTGAGTTCAAAACTTAACATTCCCTAGCTGTGTGACCCTGGCAAGTCACTTAACCCAATTGCCTCAGCAAAAAAAAAAAAAAAAAAAAAAAAAAAAAAAAAAAAAAAAAAAAAAAATATAAAAAAAAAAAAAAAAAAAAATAAAAAAAAAAAAAAAAAAAAAAAAAAAAAAAAAAAAAAAAAAAAAAAATATTAATTTAAAAAAAAAAAAAAAAAAAAAAAAAAAAAAAAAAAAAAAAAAAAAAAATAAAAAATTTAAATAAAAAAAAAAAAAAAAAAAAAAAAAAAAAAAAAAAAAAAAAAAAAAAAGAAAGAAAGAAAGAAAGAATGATGTCAGTGACAAAAGCACGAATACATCAAATGAGTCTTTACTAATGTAAATAGTTGTGTGTGTGTTTATAGAGTCTTTCTATAGTTGTATGTGTATGACAGGTGCCTAGGTAACTTACATTTGCAGACTTTAATGAGGGGAAAACTGAAATTACTGAATCTAGGTTAACTCGTAGACCAGTTTCCAGGTGCCCCTCTCAATGGAAGAGTTCAAAAGGATTCCAGATCCCACATCAGACTGGACTCCGTAGTTTTGCAACATTTTTTGACATTTGGGGGCCTATGTAACAGGCCTCCCAAAAGATCTGAAAGACAAGAATGAAAAAATAATCATAATAATCATAATAACATCGGAAGCTCAGAGCATTTGCATTAGATTGCTAAGATTTTCCATAGAATTATCAACTTAAGGATAAAGCACATCTGGCCCAGCCACAGAATGGACTGACAGATTGATGACTCTCTCTCTGTGCTGTGGGTGGTTGTGCATGGACGTCCTAAGTTGATGCAGTGATTTGTCTGGTTAATTCCAATAACAAATGAGACTCTGCTGTGCCAAATATTAATATAACCCCTGGGCTATCTCTTGAATCAGCCTCCTCCTTTCCATTCCCACTACCTCTGCCCTAACTTGGGCCTCATTATCTCTTGCTTGAACTATTGCAAAAGTCTTGTAACCAATCTGCCAGCTTCCAGTTTCTTCCACCTCCGATCTATCCTACACATTACTCCCAGAAAAACATCTTTAATATGTTCACGTCATTCTCATTTGCAAATCTTTAAGGACTTCACATAGCCTACCATATGATTTACTACAAGATTTTAGCCAAATATTAAAGAACTTTTCTCTAATCAAGTTTCAAACTCTGTCACTTTACCAATAAAACTTTTCTTTTGGTCAACTAAATTTCCCATAAATGTATCCTCTACTTTTTGGCTTCTTCACTATTATTCATGTCATTTCAAATGTTTGGAGCTCCAGTCCTTCATCATCATATGGCAATGATAATTATCAAAAATAGAAGAAAAATGACAAAAGTAATAATAATCATAATAAGAATACTCTCTTACCACCCTTCAAGATGCATATTAGAAGTCATGTCCCCCATTGTTATCTTCCCTAATCTCCCTTCATTAAAAGGAATTTTCAGATTATCTAATTTATACTTAAATGTATTTAATTTCTACTTTTTTAGGATTATAATAAATTTATTATATTCCTTGCTAAATTCCTTAAGAGTAAAGTCTTTGACTTTTTCATATTTTCATTACGTACTTCAAAGCACATGTTTTTATCTGTAGTGATAATGCATGATTCTTGATTTTCCTTCATTATTTTACTTCATGAAAATTGTTTGTGTGTTAAAAATAATAAAAGCAGTACTTTAAGACATTAGTTAAGAAAGTAGTACTTCATAAAGAATTAGCAGTTTTGAAGCCTAAGATTTACTCAGGACTAACTCGAAGCAGATTGCATAGTGGGTAAATTTTGTGCACTCCACCTCTTCTTTCAATATGCAGTAATCTATCTAGAGTGAGGTTGGTGACTTTACACAGCTCAGTCCCACTTAAATCCAATTCACTTGCAAGTCATGACATCACTTCCCTGATATGGTCCTGTTCATGAATGAAGGACAAACAACAATGCATCTGACTGTATCAGCAATGTCACTCAAGTCAGTGTTTTTTGTTGTTGTTATTTTAGGCATCAGAAGGTGAAGCAAAGGACGTGACATCAAGGAATACTGACATGCTAATGGTTTCAGCTGACATTTATACAGGAATAAAGTGTCATTTCTTGTATACAAGGACACTCTAATTTCTGTGGTCCTAACACTCCTGAAATCTGGGCTTTGTGGAGACAGATATTAGGGCTTTTTCCAGCAGAGAAAAGTCTACAATGGATGTTGCTCAGGACCAATGGCCTAATATTTGTGCAATTTGAAGAGTGATAGCTGGTGCAAATCATTCATAGCATAAGTAAACATGAGTCAATCAATCATAACATCAAGAAATAGTTGACTAGAAAAACATCCTGATACTGGTTAACTTGAAAGCATGACTAATTAAAGAAGGGAAACCAGGTGCTATCACACCTGCATCATATAAACATAGGAGATATAAGGTAAGAAGTAGTGTCCCACCCCTTAATAAAGAATCAATGTTTTTACAGGTGACAAAGGTTGTAGAAGAAATAGAAGTTTATGGTCCATGTCCTAGGCCTTCTTAGTCTTTCCTTAATGTATGCATGCAATCATCCTTGTATAGAGCACTGAAATTTGTCCCTTCTGTTGTGCAAAGGACTTGGATTTCTTCAACCATAAAACGTTGTTCCCTTTCCATTCTTTCAAAACAACAAACAATTATTGTCCTTATGAAGATAACATGAAAAATGGAAAAAGAGAGAAGGGAGGGAGGAAGAAAGGAAGGAAGAGAAAAGAAAAGAAAGAAAGAAGCAAAGAAAGAGAGAAAGAAGGAAAGAAAGAGAGAAGCAAAGGAAGAGAAGGAAAGGAAGGAAGGAAGGAAAGAAAAAAAGGCTTATAAACTTTTATCCCTGAGACTGGCATTAACAGTACTGATTGTGTTTTGGGTTCCATTTAAAGATCAGTCTACAACATAATAAATGCCAAAATAAAGAGTTTGCATTTCATTCTAGAGACAACAGCGAGCCACTGAAGATTCAAGAGACATGGGAATGTTGTCAAATCTATTATTTGTCAATTATATGTCCATGAGGAGAGGGACTGGAAGCAGAAAAGCAATTGAGAAGCAAATGCAAGGGCTAGATAAAAATTTAAGAAGGTCTGAAGTAAGGTAATGGTCATGTGAATGGGAAGAAGGGAAATAATGAATAGCGAATGACAAAGAACAGAAAAGGACCAAATAAAGAAATACACCATAGGAGAAAAGGAAGAAGAATGTATAAAGAAAGAAATTATGATTAATATTGTGGGTGCTAGATAAAGTTCAAAGATAAAGATGACTGGAAAACTACTGTACTATGGCAGGAGAAATATCTTCACTTCTACTCCCTACCATGCAAATTAGAGTTGGTTTTTGTTTTGTTTTGTTTTATTACAGGTTTTTTTTATAAAGGTGTTGAGACTTTCAAGATTTTGTTAGCTCACGGTTAATGTCATTTTGTGGATGTCATTTCCTCATCACTTCAGACCAAAGCAGACACAAGACACTTCAGAGGCACTCTGATTCTTGGTTGGTGGATTATATTGAGTAATTCAAGCAAGCTTTGCCAGCTTAATTAACTTAAACTGTCCTTAGAATCTATTCTTGTTGAATATCTTTTCCCTTGACTAAATAAATCCCTTTTTTGTTAACTAATGAATGACTTTTGAATGTCTCATTTTGTTACAGTGTCAAACCTAGGAACTATATTGAGTCAGATCTAGACCAGAACAACTTGGAAATTTGGAAACTAAAATTCAGAAAGATATTTGAAGAGAAGCTGGATTGCCGGAAGTTGGAGGGAGAAAGTAAAGAGGCAAGTTATATACTTGAGCAGAAATGCTGAGCAGATTGAATGCAGAATTAGAGATTTCGAAATGTCAGTGGAGAACAAGAAGTATGTGTAGTCTTCTTTCTGCTCCTGTGCATTTAGAAATTAAGAGAGAAGTAGCCAGCACTGAAGAAGATAGCAAGGGAGATTCTATATTTCAGGGAAATTTGAGTTTCAATTAATTCCAGGAGACAAAAGAAATGTGAACAGAAGTGATTGAAGACAATGGTAGTCATTAAGAATAGTGTGAAAAATCCAAACAACAGGGAAGAAGACAGCACCAAAGAATGGAGAAAAGGAAGGTAAGATAGATGAGGATAAAAATATATGAAGAGGTAGTAGAGCAGGTGAGAGGAGTTTGTATCAACTCCAGTGATTTGTATTATAACAATTAAGTGAACCTGATGCCAGTAGATAATGTTAGAAATAGACCCAGAGCAACTAGTAAGCAAAAGTTTATAGAAGACATATTTCAAATTAAAATTGGAAGGTTGATGAGTTAGATTCCTAACAAATTGTCTTCTATGGATTTTCAGTGCTATAATTTTATCAGGATGGGCTATTGCCTTTAATAATTAATAACAATAGCTAACATTTGTATTAGCACTTATTATAAGCCAGGCAATATGCTAAGAATTTTTAAACTATAATCTCATTTAATCCTTATAACAACTCTGGTATGGAGAGGAGGTAAATGCTATTATTATCCCCATTGTGCAGATTAGATAACTGAGATAAGTACAATTAAATGACAAGCTCTGGGTGATACAGCTGGTAAGAATCTGAGATTGGATTTGAATTTAAGTCTTCATGACTCAAGAACTAGCTTTGTATTCACTTCACTATCTAGCTAATCTTTAATAAGCTGATCAGCTCTGACACATTAGAAACCCTGTTCACTTACTGCTTCTGCAACCATGAGAAAACTTGTGAAGTGAAAATGGACTATTCCTAGAATATACTATTGTTATCCTGCTTGGGGAAATTCCAAAACTTCATCATATGTCTGTGTCTAGTGACAGATATATAAGAAACAGCCAATGAGTAGTGATCTAGAAAGTGGGCCACCCTATGTTCCATGAACAGGACACTCTTACCTCATGGCAGTGAACATTTTCTCTGACTGGTCCCCATTCCTGGAATGCTCTCTCTGTTTGTCTCTATTCCTTGACTTCCCTGGTTTATGTTAAGTCCAAACTAAAATTCCATATTCTTTTTTTATGGTTTATTTTTTCTGGTTATACATGTACATTATTTTTTAAAATAATATGAATTCTTTGTGAATCATATTGGGAGAGAAAAATCAAAACAAAAGGGAAAAACCATAAGAGAAAAAAAAAAAAGAAAAAGAAAAAAAAGTGAAGACAGCATGTGTTGATTTCCATTCAGTATCCATAGTTCTCTCTCTGTATGTAGGATGGTGCTTTCTATTCAAAATTTATTGGGGTTAATCACTGAACCCCAGAGAAGAACAAAGTCTTTCATAGTTGATAATAGCACAATGTTGCTGTTACTATATCCAATGTATTTCTGATTCTGCTTGTTACCCTCAGTACCAATTTGTGTAAATCTTTCCAGGCCTTCATAAAATCAGCTTGTTCATCATTTTTTAAAGAATAATAATATTCCATTATCTTCATATACTATAATTTATTCAGCCATTCCCTATCTCTCTCATATTTACTCATAAAGTTCTATCTTCTTTAAAAAACTTTTACCAACCCCTCTTAATTCTGATGTCTTATCTTTTGACATTTTTTTCCTATATTTCCTGTTCTTAGTTTGTACAATTTTTTCCAATTTTTCTAATCCTTCCCCCCACTCCTCTAGACAGCAAGTAATCCAATATATGTTAAACATGGTTAAAAAAAATATATGTTAAATCCAATTTATGCAGATATATTTATACAATTATCTTGTTGCACAAGAAAAATCAGAACAAAAAGGGAAAAATGAGAAAGAAAATAAAATGCAAGCAAACAAAAAGAGTTAATGCTATCCTGTGATCCACCCTCAGTTCCCACAGTCCTCTCTCTGGTTATAACTGGCTCTCTTCATCACAAGATCACTGGAACTGACCTGAGTCATCTCATTGTTGAAAAGAGTAACATCCATCAGAATTGATCTTTGTATAATCTTGTTGCTGCCATGTACAATGATCCCCTGATTCTGCTCATTTCACTGAGCATCAGTTCATATAAGTCTCTCCAAGCCTCTGAAATCATCCTGCTGATCGTTTCTTATATTCATTCATATCTCATAACTCATTTAGCCGTTCTCTAACTGATGGGCATCCACTCAGTTTCCAGTTTTTAGCCACAAATATTTTTGCACATGTGGGTCCCTTTCCCTCCTTTAAGATCTCTTTAAGCCCAGTAGAAACACTGCTGGGTCAAAGGGTATGCATAGTTTGATAACCCTTAGTTCCACATTGTTCTCCAGAATGGTTGGATCAGTTCACAACTCCACCAACAATGTATTAGTGAGAGACTCCCTTTTTAATTTTTTCTTTTTAATTCCATTGCTTAGCATAGTGTCTGGCGCATGATGGCTGTTTAGCAAATAAATGTTTATTGACTGCCTGACTGATTCTGAAGAACCAAACCACATTTCAAAGCATTGGTTTCCTTGGGCTTATTTGACCCCATGCAACTGGAGACTTTCCTAAGGCTGGTAGAAGTGACTCCTCAGCTTCAATTGCCCCCTTCTTGTCTCCAGACTTCAGGATATTGTAAGGAGAATGACTTCCTCAGAAGCTTCTCCCATTTCCAAAATTATTGGCCATGGGATTGTCATTTGCCTTTAGTCTTGTGAGGAAAGGGGGAGGTTATGGTTATATTAGGCCAAGTTGAACAGTGTCCATTGGTCTCTGAACACTTGGACAGGTTCCCTTGACCACACCATCCTTTGGCCTACTTAATTCTTCATAAACTGACTCAGACTTCTTCCAGGAAATGGGATAGGATTAGGTGTTAGGGGACAGGTTGGACTTTCTGGCTTTGCACTCATTATGTTTCACTCTGGCTGTTTCCTCTGAATTCCACTAGCACAACAATCTGCTTACATTTTGCTAGTGAACATACAGGATCAAGGGCTAGGGGATGAGAAAGTCACAGAAGAGATCCCCTCTCTCCCCACAAACTATGACTTAAAACTTCTTTGGTTTAAACTCCTTTCATTTAACTAAAATCATTTTCCCTCTACCAACAGTAATGATTTTACACTACTAAAAAGTCCTTCCTGTAAGTTATTGTAAATAACACTATTCAAGCCAAGAAGATTTGGCTCTTGGTGGGATAGTGAGAGGTGTTAGTATAAAGAACCATCAGTGTCCCTTTAATAAATTGTTATTTGGGGAAACTACCAAAAAAATTCATTGTGGTACAGTACCAGCTTAGTCGTCAGAGAAGCTGAGATCAGATCCTGGCTCTGCTTACAATTTGTATTAACTCAGAAAAATCACTTAAACACACTAGGTTTCAGTGATATGAGGAGCTTAGACAGCATAGTCCAATGGCCTTAAAGGGTTTTTGGAACTTTGATTATATCATATCATAAAAGTCCTATGTTATCCATATGACTTTCAGAGGTTTAATTGTACCCAAACAGGCTGGTATTTCTTTCACTCCAGAAAGAAAGACTGAACCATTCCTATACCTTTATTCTTTTAAGGATAAAACACTGAACTATGGTAGAAATTCAGTGTTATATTTGTGAATTTCAAGTGACCATATTACTTTAGAAGGAAATTTGTTTTATTCCCTTTATTTAAAATTTAAAATGTTTGTAGACTCTTTGGAGATCTCATAGCAATAACCTTATTCTCTAGAAACTATCTCAATTTAAAAAGAAAAATTAAGAATAAAAGGTATTGTTAGTACTCACAATTATACTACAGACTTGGCAGTTCTTAGGCATTTCCAAGAATGAATTTCTTCATATGCAAAATGATGGTGGTGGGAGTAAATGACCTCTCCAGTCCATCAATACCATCCTATGACCTTTTCATTTTTAGTAGACAACTGGACAATCAATTAACAAGCATTTATTAAGCTTTTACTATATGTACTGTGTTAAACTTAAGACAGAGCCTCTGGTAGACATGTCCACATCCAAAAAATACTGGTTTCTTGTTTCTGTCCAAGTCCCAGAGGGCCTTTGAATCAAGTACTGACAGGAAGTACCTTATTCTGGAATGCATGCACCAAGTTCCAGGTCAATAACACAGTTACAAAGGTGGTTTGGCAGGCAGATAGCCACTGATACAGGACTGAACACATTCGGGAAGTTTCTGTTTTTTCTGGCAAGACTAGTAATTATATCTCCTCTGCTCTGAATCATCACTACAATGCCATGGCACTTCCTTATTATATGGGACTAGATTTTGAAACTTGAACCTATTGCCACGTGAGGAAGGACCATACACTGCACTTGTTTCATTTAACCACACAGAAAAAGCAATGGCTTTTTAACCTTCCACAATAAAGTATCCAGACATCACATCCCTTACCACCTGCAACCCCTGCAGTATCAAACTCTCAAAAACTGGACCTTTTATCATCGTGATCTTGTCCAGAAAGAACACATCAGACACAAGCCCTATATCAGACACAAGCATATATTCACAGGGTATCTTTTTATTCTGCATCTTACTGTAGAATGTACAGCTAGGAATATAAGCTCTTTGGGAGCTTCATTTATATTTTGTCTGGTCTTTACTTAGCACAGTGCCTGGCACAAAGTAATTTTGTCACTGTACTTTTTGACTGTGGCAATCTAGGACCTGCAAGGGTCCTCCACAAAACCTGGAAGCAGGAAAAAAAAAAAAAAAAAAACATAGAAGCCATAGTTCCATTTGATGTCTGGGTCTTATCAGTAGAGTGACCAATGCCAAAGATCAGGGAGAACAAAAAAACAAATAAAGCCAAATAAAAAGAAATGTATTCCTGGTGTTCCATTCTGTCCCTCCCTGTTTGACTTTCATATATACCAGTCAGCAATAAAGACATTAATGCTTCAATCATCATTGACATCTATTTCATTGATACACTATGGTTATTTTTTTAATAAAGTTTGAATACCAAGAGTTTTCAGGTATTCTAGTGTTTAACATGGCTTGTATTATTACAAATGAGTGGGATAGGGAGTAATTAAGGACTCACCTATAAGTTATGCTGGCAAAGGACTTTATTGTTTTATTGCTTTGCTTTATTTTTAAGAGCTACTACTGTTTCCCTCCAACAAAGTCAACCATTTTCCCCTTTAGATAGGGATGAGTGATAGTATCCAATGAATATGAACTACAGTTAGCTGAGAAAGAGTAACTTTTTTTCACTTGAAGGCATCACAGAATTTAAACTCTTCAAAATATATATGAACAAGAATCCCCTCCAGTAATAACTTATGTTTATATAAAATTTAAGATTAATCACCAATTCTCTTCACAATAATTCAAAGGACTAAGTCATGTCACTTTTATTATTGCAGTTTTGCAGATGAGAGACAATTACTTTCTCAGAGCTGAACAAATGAAATATGTTAGAGCTTAAATCTTGATCTGAGCATATCAACTTTATACCCAATGCTCTTTATAGTACATGTATTATGTTGACTCTCCATAATCACCGTCAACAAGTAGTATTCATATCTCCAATGATAATGAATTTACTACTCCTGAGTTTATTATACTTTTGGGTAACTCTAATAATGAAGGTGTTTTTTTTTTTCATTTCTGCCCTCTAAAGCCAAATATAGGAAATTATAAATCAACTACCAACTCAAGTTTCAACTGAAAACAACCACTTTATACTTCTTATATCTTCTTTAATTCAGATTAAACACTACCACCACTTCCTTCAATTCTTTCTTGAAGGACTTCTGGGGAATCATCTATGATCAATTAGCTCCTAAGTTAAATTGACTTAAATTTCCTTATGTTTCACTCTAAGGCAACAAGCCATGCCTTTCCTAAGCATGTTGAATTTAATGGAATCAGAAAGCATTAAGGGTACCTCACAGATTAGGAATAGCAGAGCCACACCTCAACCCCACCTTTCCTCATCCATACCTCTGTGCTCCTTCTTGAAACCATTCAAGAGAGACAAAGAATGAGGAATCACAATCAGCCCTACAATTGTGGAGTTATCAATCTTGGATTTCTCAGTTGAAAGTCAGAGACTGAGGGATGTCAGGACTGGCAGAAATTATGGACAGGTTTAATAGTCTTCCTTCCTTCCTTCCTTCTACCACCTATCTTTCCCTTTTCTCCTGAAGTTAGTTCCTTCACATTTCCCCTTTTAACACATCTGTATCTCAATACTGTTTGGTGAAGCTCAGCTTCTAGCAGGTTATATAGAAGGGCTAGGAATTTCTGCTAAAGAACAAAAGTGTTGGGAGTCTGTACTTATGGTGATATTGCTATTGTACAGGACAAATAATCTCTGCAACTGTCACTGATGGTTCATACCTGTTCCTCTTTCTAACCAAGAAGGGAAAAGACAGTGGTATTTCTCCAAATCTGTACTTCATTTGTAGGAAAATGTAAGCTCTTTGTGCAGAGGGACTATATTCAGTTTTAACTTATTTATTTAAAATTTCAAAGCAACAGTGTATATAAGGAGATGAGATACCAAAATATCAGGACTTCTCTTCAGTTTGTTAAGTCAAATAAATCAGATCGGTGTTACCTCCTAAACATCTGCCTGTTTACCTCCTACCATTTAAAAATTTAATTTATGAACTGATGTTGAGTGAAGTGAGCAGAACCAGGAGAACATTGTACACAATAACAATAACATGGTGCGAAGATCAACCTTGATAGACTTAGCTCTTCTCAACAATACAGTGATCCAATTCCAAAAGACTCATGATGAAAAATGCCATATACATTCAGAAAGAAAAAACTGTGGAGAGTGAATGTAGATTGAAGCATACTATTTTCATATTTTTTAAATCTTTTCTTTCTTGTGGTTTTTCCCTTTTATTCTGAATATTTTTCCACAGATTGGCTATTATTAAAATATATTTAATATAATTGTATCTTTATAGCCTATAATGAATTGCTTGTTATTTTGAGGAGAGGAAAGAAGAGAGAAAAATGAAGAAAAAATAGAAATTAAAATCTTATAAAAGTAAATGTTGGATATTAAAAATAAATAAATAAATATGAAAATTTTTAAAAGAATAACAAAACAAAAAGTTAATTTGTATGCCCTTGGTGAAATTGACAGTTATGGATCTACCCCTAAATAAGGATCCAAATATTCTGTCATCTCTAATCTCTAGCTGTTTATCTACATCTGTCTAGTGCTTCTCTGTTACTCCTGATCCTTGACTATTCATAAGATTAATATTATCACATATGAATATCACTTTTTCATTTAACATTTTTATGTTATGTATGAAAATAACAATGGAAAAATTAGGACATTTGCAAATATCACAACTATCCTTTTTGAAAAATAAGGCAATTTTAACAAAATAAATTAAAATGCAATGAAAAAATGGCTTATTAAAAAAAGGCTTAGCCTATTCAGCCTAGAAAAGGGAACAGGATAGGTCTACAAAAGGGGAGTTACTCAATCAAGTGTCTAGACATCCCTTAGTTAAAAATAAGTAATCAGGAAGTCTGAGCCATGACCATTTGAATAAACTAATCTAAAACATGACCCACTAGAAAAACTGACATCACAGCTTTTTATTCTAATGATGTTTGTAATTTCATGTATGTAATAGCTAAATATCATCATAATTATAGTATTTATTTCTCACCATATCGTGCAGAATATTTTTTTAAGTTGATCATATTTTTAGAATGAGATACCCTTGGAAAATGAAAAAAAGTTTAACTTACTAGATTGGAATGACAGTCTAATGGTTAGTTGGCTTGAACAAACAACAACAACAAAAAAAAAAACCAATAGCAACAACAACAAAAATCTTTCTTTTCTATTTTACACAATTAATTTACCCCTAACTCTATCCAGCTATATATATTCTACCAGTCACAGGGTAAATAGATGTCATTATGGATAGTTCATCAAAAAGGTAGTACCAGTTTTTGGTACTACAGATTTTGGAGAAAAATCTCACTTGATCAAAATAAAGCACTTTCAAATCTCTAACTAGAATTATTTAATGTAATTAAACATACAATAAATATTTAGAAATGCTTAATTTTATGTATTATGGTTACCATAATATCTTGTGATTAGCAGTACAAAATAAAATAATGGACTTTTAAAAAGTAGGTCCACAGCAGTGACAGCCCAAAAATGGTTGACGGGAATACAAAACATGATCTAGGCAAGCCTCCAAAATCAATTAAATGGAAATTTAATAACTTAAGACACTGAGTACCAATTAAATCATCAGTGACTAAAACAATAAATATCTTACTTTATATATATATATACATATATATATACATATATACACATATATACATATACATGATTCTATACCAAGAAAATTTTCTCTCTCTAAATGTATTTTTCACTTGAAATTAACTTATTTTATAAATTCCAAAGTGGAAAAGATAGACAAGATCTAGACTAATTTATAAAAAAGCAATATAAATACAGTATTGCAAATGCAGAGTCCTGCTTTTCCAATTGGATTTATTGACATAGGAAGGATATATTTGGATAGAAAACAAGTCACCCAGATCTGAAGCACGTTATGCACTTCTTTTTCACATGTTCTTAACTGAGGTTCCAATAACAATAAATCTTGTATTATTGTCATATTTGGCCTAAAAGGAAGCCACCTAAATAATGGTATAGGGGCACTGGGATAACCTCCTTTGCTCCCTCAAAATACTCCAACTTTAGCTCATTGAGGTCTGTAATTCCATTTCTAGAAATTAATTTCTTTATCTTAAGAGTCTGTCTCCTATTAAAATGAAATTTAAATAGTGCATTAAAGCTTCCCAAGTCCTTAGACCTTGGTGTGATATGTTTACTTGATCCTTTTTTGAAGACAGAGTTCAAGAAAACAGATGAAGATACAGAAGGCTTAAAGGAGTGGTAGAAGAGAAAGAGCAACATAAAGGGAAAGGACAATGAGAAGAAACTGGACAACATGAAAACATCCTTGTCAAATTTCACAATTTCACATAGGACTAATCCTGAATATTTATATTGTACTGATTGTTGTGCTAGATCCTCAGTCATTCCCCTGACTTTGTATTCTTCTTTTTTTAGGGCTGAGGCAATTGAGGTTAAGTGACTTGCCCAGGGTCACACAGCTAGGAAGTGTTAAGTGTCTGAGAGCAGATTTGAACTCGGATCCTCCTGACTTCAGGGCTGGTGCTCTATCCACTGCATCCCTAGCTGCCCCTATGTATTTCTCTAGAATCTTTCCCATATGAAGCTAATTAAAGGGAGAGGGGGGGTCATCATTTAGGGAGGAGGAAAAATTAAACCATTGCTAACCTCTATCTTTCTCTGCCTCATGCTGATATAACCAGATTTAGAAAACAAAGCAAGATTCCTTTCCTCCTTTCTCTCCTCCAAGAGTGCTGGCCCAGCTTGCTATGGCTATGTTCCTTAAGTCCTTCTCCTCATGGGCAGTTTTGACATCTTAATAGCCCATCCTCAATTCATAGCACTTGACACATTCAGGAAGAGAAACTCACAGATATTTCAAAGATGGCCAGAAAAATAGTGTCATCCTTGATGTCAGCAAGATGCTGTGAACTCACATTTTTGTATCATGTACTATTTCTTTTGGTTTTGACATGATTCAGGAGCTTGTAGGATTCTGTGACCTACAACCATCCACCCTCTGAAGAAATTTGGTTTCTGTGAACCGTGGATCTGACACATCTTCACAAACATGGCTCCAGCCTCACGCTTGATGAATGGACAAGTGCAGGGTCATAAAGAAGGTTATTAAAATAGAATATGATTTAATACACAATGGTTTAATAGGAATAACATTCCACTTTCCAAGAACAATGTTAAAATCTCTGTGCATTTTTTTCAAAGATCAACAGCTTGAGTCATCAAAATGTTAGTGTTCCCTGGGATTAATATGCTCTGTGTTCAAGAGTTTATGTCTTATATAAACTAAAATTTAGCCAAGATGACATCTAATAGTAACAGAAGTATAATTTTGAAAAATAAACTGATTTTTCCCAGGTTCCCTGGTTTATTGATAGGGGAAAGAATTAACTCTAAGGTAAGACATTGAAGCTCTGTAGACTTCCCTTTCCAGCACCTTGATTCTAACACTACAAAATGGATACAAATGCAAGAGATCTTTTAATTCAGTGATTTAAAAAGGGAGGGTTTCAAATATATGATTTCACTAGGGAGAAAATCTCCCAAATAATAATTTACTTGTAATTTGTAGCCTCTGAGGGCACTTAGACATTAAATATCCTGCCCATGGCCATAAAGTTAGTTTATGTCAAAGGCAGAAATTAAATCCAACTCTTTGACTCCAAAATTGATTTATTTTGCCATATTAGTTCTTTTAGTGCTTAGAAGTAGATAGCAAAAAATTAACATTGTTACAATCAAATCATTTATTTGCTCATCCTGTACTATTTTTTGATGATGCTATGATAATGAAACTAATCACTTCTAATTCAACATCGTTTAGCCTTTTGTTAGCTGTAATTCTGTAATTAGATGATGACTTCTGAAAGATTAGGGATAATTGATTACACAAAATTTCTATAGTATGAGTTTGAGGAACATGAGTAATCAATTTATATGTGTAATGTTGATACAGTGTTCCATGCAGTGAATTGTACTAGGTAGTATAGGGAACAGAAGTCTAAGACCTCAAGCAATCTATTTGGTGAGCGCAAGCTTAGTGTGAAAAAAGTGAAGTGAAAAATAGAATAGTGAAAATAGAAGTGAAAAAAAATAACAAATATAAGGCAGTCTGTAGCAAGAGATAAGTGAGAGACACCAATATAATAGGAGACCCAGCAATGAGAACCCAGTCTTTAGAGCATTTGCATTTAGAGCATTTCTAATATCAATTCAATATTGGCCAACCTACTTTAGTAATATATATATATATATATATATATATATACATATATATATATATGTATATATATATATATATATATATATATATTGGAGAGTCCTGGGCCCTTTTCTTCCCTTATCCAGAACATGTGTGGGAATCCTGACTGCTTTCTGTCATCTTAGTGCATGGTGATGAAAAGCTTTTCAATTAGCTGCTGAATCAGAATTGTGTGTACATTAAAAAAATGAATAAATAAAAAGTTTGGACAATGAAAACTCTCTGCCTTTTTTTCCCTGGTGACCTTCAAGTTAGAAAGGAAGAATTATTGTTGGTCTCTGGATTGGGAAATGACTTAGACCCCTCTCTCACAGAGAATTGTCATGTGATTATGAATGTATGGAATTATTGGTTTTTTAACTCTGTTGTGTTTATTCTTTGCTTAGGTGAATAAATGCTAGAGACAAAATGGACTAGGTTATCACCTTGGAAGATTCAAAATGTTTGAGGGGCCACCAGAAGTCTAGCAACTAGAAATCATAATGCAGTCTATGAAAAGCACCAGAGACTGTGTTGAGGAAGCACTGAGGTAGGGAGCACTCAGCACTGAGGAGCAACCTACTTGACTCAGCCTGGCAATAAAATGATCTAGCAGCTAAGATATTGGCTGTGTCATGAGAGAAATGAACTTGGTGGAGGGTACAGCTAGGGCATAATTAAAAGTAACCATAAAAATTTAAGGTCACTTTCCACAGGGAACAAGATGATGCAGAAGTGTAGGCTCCTACTTCTTATATTAATAAATAACCCATTTTAAAAGCTAATTGATGATAATTGAAGTTATAGAAGTATATTAATCACTAGGAGCACAACAGATCAGATCTTAAAGGAGACAGCTTTCAAAAGATGCTTCAGGCCTTTCAGGGTGACCCTAGAACCCTGAGAGAAAAAAAGTAATTGACCTCTGGGGAACCAACTTGCCAGTATTGGTAGGTTTTGGAAGAGTGAGGTCAGAGCCTATAAGCTATACAGATAATTAGTGTTGTAAGAATTTAGAAGAAGAGAGAACAGCTTGGGCTGGGGTAATCAAGCTTTACAAAGGAAAATGGGATTTGAATAAATGAGTGAGTGGATGAATGTACAAGTATTTATTAAATTCTTACTATCTATGGAGCACTATATTAAGTGTCAGGGACACAAATACAAAAAACAAAGATAATCTTTACTCTCAAAAATCTCACATGGTAATAAGGGAGACAACACATAAAGAAAGCTTCAGTTGTAAGTCAGATGGAAAGATCACATGACCTGGTGACAAATGTGGTAATGAGTATATTATAATACACAAAATGGAGTGATGATTGAGAAAAGGCCCTTTAATTAAGATAGTTAGAGGGAGGATGAATGTGACCAAAGGAGAGTAGATGGACACTACATTCAAAATATGGCAAAGAGGATTTTTGTCATAGTTCATTTTGCTAGAATCTTGGAAGAATGGAAGAAAAAGGGCTTGGCTAGGACTTCATCTGAAATGGTAGTGTGTAAAAGGCCAATCAGGAGAGTAGGACCCTAAGGCAGGTATTTCTTCAGGGTGTGAAGGTGATTGGTTGGGAAGTAATAGAAGTTGTTTGCAGACAAATTGAGAATCTCTCAAATAATAATGACATTTGAACTTTATCTTGTAGGGGGCGGAGCCAAGATGGCGGAGTGAAAAGGTGACTTTCTGCCTCTCCTCCGATCTTCTCTCAAATCAACAATAAAATAAGCCTCTGAACTGATCTTCAAGTCAACGAACTCAGAAATATTTGGGCACGGCTCTTTGGAGAACTTCATATCAGGTTAGTCGGACTCGGACAGAGAGATAAATAGACTACAACTGTGCAGGCCGGAAGTGAGGGTGGGACTCAGCTCGGCTCATCATGGAAGAAATTCCAAATTCCAAACTCCAAATTCCAAACACCTGGAGTTTATCTGAGGCACTCGAGACACTCTGCCCTGATTGGGGACAGGTGTTCTGGCAGACTTGCCTTGTTTAAGGAGTAATTCGGACTTAGTCCTAGCCCCCACCGGCCCAGCACCTTAAATCAACTTGCCAAAGTGCCCCAGGGCAAAGCGTCTTCAGCCGAGGTTTTTTTTTCCCCTACCTTAAAGAGATATCCACTCTGTCTAAAAAAAAAAATGATGAAGAAGCAAAAGAGAGCTCTCACCATAGACAGCTTTTATCAAGGCAAAGAAACGACCTCAGATACAGAGGTTTCTTTAGACAAAAATCCAGAAAAAAACAGCGACCATCACTGGTCCCCGTTTCAAAAGGCCTTTCTGGAAGATTGCATAAAGAACCTCAAAAGAGAGCTGGAGGATAAATGGGAAAATAAATTGAAATCAGTGCAAGAAGGATACAGTATCTTGCAAGAAGGATATGATGCTCTGCAAAAGAGATATGAAAAAGACACCAATTTATTAAAAAATAAAATTAGTGAAGTGGAAAAAGAGTGCAGTGAACAAATTGGCCAGTTACAAAAGGAACTTAAAAAGGTAACTGAAGAAAACACCTTAAAAATAAGAATTGAACAAATGCAAGTGAATGACTCACTAAGACTTGAAGAATCATTCAAACAAAAACAAAAAAATGAAAAATTAGAAGAAAATATGAAATATCTCCTAGGAAAAACAACTGACTTAGAAAATAGATCTAGGAGAGACAATCTAAGGATTATTGGACTTCCTGAAAGCCATGAT
>JAJPUD010002572.1:177024-216947 GCA_023553655.1 Myrmecobius fasciatus
ACCATTCTTGGTGTTAACTATGACTAATGTTATTTAATTTAGCAGTGATTTCATGATGACAAAACATCTCAACTAAAGCAAGTATCATCCATACACACACAGACACACACATACACACAAACAATAATAGCATATACTCTTCTATGGCATACTTTAATGTGAATATTGCTGCAATACAACACCATGCATTTGAATGCTTCTTTAATTTTCCCCCAAATTACTTTCAAGTGTCTCCTCGTACCTGATCACTACAATAACTCTAAGAAAGTGATTGTTTTTGACAGAGAGAAGCTAGAACTACTCAGCTCTTATTTTATTTTTTTCTACTAAGATCATTCTTTGTACTGGAAAGGATATATTGAAAAGGCTAACAAAGAGTTAATAATCAAGTAGTAGTAAAGGAGTTGGAAGAGAACATTGAGCTGCCATCAGTGAGTTCCAAACACTTGGCCCATGGCATTGAAAAACCTAACCATTGTGGCTGCTTTCAGTAAATTTTGAAAAGTCTTAGAGAATGAGGCAGGATATACTAGAAATCCACACATGCTTTTTTCCAGTTTTCAAAAATGGAAAGAAGCTGAATTCTTCAAACTCTAGCTGACTTTGATTTCTGGAAAATTTATAAAATGAATTTTTCCACGTGGATCTCTCAAAATTGCAAAACTACCACATGTCCATTCTAGGATTATGATTTAGTCATTTATGATCAGGCAAGGAAACATAAATCAAATAAGCAGGTTCCTGCTTGCCTAGTTAGGACTCCTTGCTCAGGCTGCTATATGGAAGTCATTGCTATTCCTTCTTGGGTTTGGAAAAAGATAATAGACTTCTTTCCGCATTCCTTTATGGATAAACTTAAATAATCCTGGCAATCTGAATATGGGGAAAGAGAGCAAATCAGAGTAGGCTATTCCTTTTTAATGATCTGCTGAGTCAATAGCTTTCCCTCCTATGTGGTTAATAAGAGAATTTCATTATTTTAGAGTGCTCACATCTTTCAGTATTTGTAGCTCCATGTGGTCAGTTAGAAGAAGGGAAGTCAGATTTATAAATGCCACTTGAGGATGTTTCAATGCAATTTCTGTTATATGGGTAACAAGATCCCTTTCCATGGATGATATCATCTGTGAAAAAAAAAAATTGTGGCAAAAGATTCTGATAAGAAATGAACAGTAGTCAGTCTCCATTATATCTCTCTTGCCAACTTACTACTATAGAGACTTTAGCAAGTTTCTTATTGGGTGAGATTCAGGACACCCTCTTGGTTGAATAGGGTTATCTCATTCCTAATGGGACAGCTTCTCCATTTTATGTTATCTGGTATATATTCTCCTATGTGTAACTTCTCTGATTTCTATCTTGCTGCAATTTGGATAAATGGACTTCTTCACTATTTGGTATGCTAGTAATCATTGTGGAAATAGTACTAGTTGGGAAAGGATTGAGTCTTGGATACAGAACTTTAGGTCTCCTTTCCCCATCAAAATGGCAAAATTATCAAAAGTTAGATGCAACCTGATCATATCTGCTATGTAAACAATATTTTAAAGAATAAATAGATATAATTCTAGTCTGTTAGATAGAAATGCAGAGTAGTCTCTGACTCCCAACTTCTTGTTTCCTCTTTTGGAGGGAATGAAATGTCCTTGGAAAAAATGGTGGGGGGGAGGCTAAAAATGTCTATTCTCCCTCCCTGTGAGTCATATAAGAACCGCATCCTCTCTAATCTTGGTTTCCTCACCATGCGTGAGCACTTCTACAGATGGGTTCATTCACACTTTTGCCTTATAGATTTTTAGTGTGGAACAAATATAGAAATTAGATATAATGAAGCAGTTGAGAGAAGGTTTTACCAGAGTGATTCCTTACCATTCTGCTACAGAACTGATACAACTGACCAAGAGTTCTAAGGATGGTTTTTGAATTCAGCACCATCTTGGGTTGGAAAAGATGACGATTTTTCTAAGGATTTGCTGCCATTTCTAACTTGTGAAGGGAAAGTGGAGGGGTTTTTGTTGTAATGTATTATTGTTATTATTGACAATTGCTGTGGTATCTGATGAATAGTCTTAAAGAGTGAATCTGAACTGTGTTCTTATAAATTGCATTTGGATTGGACAGCACTGAATCTGTGAGAGGTGAATAACTAGCTAAGCTGGTTTTTATAACCCAGTTTGATGAGCTTTACTGTTCTCTAAATTAAAGAGAATTGCTATTCACATTAAGAGCTAACACCTTCTTAATGCACTTTTATGGATGTTAGGTAATTCAGAGAGCTTATAAAGGCCATGTTGGACTAAAGAAGAGAAGGTAATTTCCCTAGCTGGGATGGTGAGGATCAAGAGTCAAGCAGTGAGAAGAAAAGCAATTTTATGTGGTGCAGACATGCCTGAATGAACCAATAATACTAGAACCTGCAGTCATGAGTTGTGAATGACCCTAACACAGGTGTTTTCTTCCCTCATGTGCTTCTGTGCCAAGTTTCTATAAGTGTGTGCCCATTCTTCATATTAGCTGGTAAATGTCTTGGTAGGAGAATGTGATCTGAGTTTATTAGGATGTATTTTATTACTTAAGAATTCATTATTGGTATATATAATTGTATATAATTGTATTTGAACAATCCTATTATAGGTGTAAATAGTAGCCATTCTTCTAGAGTAGGATCAGGGGTTCATTGTGGAAATAGTATTAGGTGGGAAAGGGATCAAGACTTGGATATAGAACTTTGGGTCTCCTTTCCCAATCAAAATGGCAATTTTGTTTTTTGTACCACAGGCCCTTTTGACAATCTTACAAAGACTAAGGATCATTCTCAAAATAATGTTTTTTTTAAACATAATATGAAATGCCAAATTAAAAAGGAAATAATAATAATAGCTAACTATTAATGAACTATTTATATAGTTCATGAAGGTTGGTAGTACACTTTGCAAGACTATCTCAGTTAATCCTCAACAACAACCCTGTGAAGTAGATGCTATTATTATTTTGACTTTATAATTGGGGAAACTGAGTCAAATAGAAGTTGATTTGCCCAAAGTCCCATAGCTGGTATCTGAAGGCAGATTTGAACTAGTAAATTCCTTACTCTAACTTCAGTATTCTGTCCACTGAGACACCTATTTCCCTGGCATCTGGTACACTGATAAAAAGTCTGACATAAAACATGTGTTTAATAAGTGCTAATTAACTAGCACTTATCAAAATATTTTTTTAAAAATAAATTTATGGACCCCAACTTCAAGAATTTGCATCTAGGTCATCTCTATTCTACCAGTTTCAATATCTATGATTTTCTGTTTGTTGTTGTTGTTGTTGTCTAAATGCCCTTATACTACTTTACTCTTTAAACCCAAACTATAGAAGTAACTCTGATATCTCTTCTAACTGTTTTCTCTACCATCATCTGATTCATGCCCCTGGATGGCATGATCAATGTATTTACAAAAAAAGCCAATGTATAAAGCACAGAGTCTATTACTATCACAAAACCGCACACTCTTAATGTCACAGGGTAAAATGGTCCCATATGACTAAAAACCAATTATAAGATAGCATTAGCATTTGAAGATGAATCTTTCGATTCTGTAGTCACAGCCCCAAATTTGGGCATCTTTGAGAATCATGGAAATATGTGCTTAGGAGCATCTGTTTACTATTCAAAAAAAAAAGTACTGCATTGTACAGCTCTGAAAGTTCTGTTTGAGAGTCTTAATGGGTATTTACACATATATTTAAAATATAAATATTTAAAATGTAATTAAAAGATTTAAATCTATTTTAATACTAAAGGGAGACAAACAATAATGCAGGGTTGGGTCATTAAAGTTCTTAAAAGAATTGTTTTCCAATATAATTCATTTTTACTAAGGACAAATTCCAAGGATTATCAGTGAAAACTCTGCTCTTACTGAAGCCAATGACCACTGACCACGTGAATTCATTGAATTTATTCCATTTAAAAAGCATTTATCAAATGATCAGCATGTGCCTGACTCTGTACAAGGTGTTAGAAATATGAAGAAAAAAGACAAACGAACAAACTAACAAAAATACCAACTACCACTACGACAAGTTGGTGCCCTGCAAAGAAACTATCGTCTATTGGGGTTGATGAAGTGCAATGAGCACTTTGCCTCTAGTGACTTTAGGTAAATTATTCATTCTCACCTCTTCCTTCACTTTATAAACTGTGAAATAAACATATTGGACAAGAAGATCCTTATGGTCCTCTATAGCTTTTAAATTATATGAGTACATGAATTTTGATGTATAGTAGATAACTGACTTTGATTTTGAGATGTTACATTTTTATACAAAAGTCCATGTGCAAAGTGGGGGGGGGGGGCATTTCCATGTGGACTTCGAACATAAAAGGAGTGATTTTTCAAAACAAAAGGGAAGCTACAGTTTTCACAGCAGGTAATAAGCATATGGAACTCATTAATCAAGAGGTGAAAGTGACCAAAAAATTTAAAGAAGAATGGTAGAACTGGCAGGGACTTGAGAGATCCATATGTCCACTTCCCTTATAAAGAACTGATTCTAACAAGGTTCAAGTGACTCACCCACTACTGTGTCAGAGTCAAGATTAGAACTCAGATTTTGTGAGGTCGGTTTCAGTGAAGTATTTATTCTCAATATGGTGATGGAGGTGAAATCCACGTGAATTTTGATTTTTTAGTGTTTTGTTTTTTAAGGGCAAATGGGACTACTTAGAGTATATTCCCAAACTTCTCAGGTAGTGGTTTTATAAAGCAACTATGTCCTGTTAATAACCTTATTTTTTTTTCATCTGCAAATGAAGGGATTGGACTAGATGACCTCAAAGGTTGTTATTCTAAGTTTAATATTCTACTTTGCTACGATGCTAAAGGACTGGTGACTTTCCTTAAATATTGAAGGAATTGTTGAGTGACTTCTGTTGACTTTGGGATTGTCCTTAGATGAGTATCACATTAAACATAGTACAGATAAATATGCTGATTCTTTCATCCAAGGTCCATTTTTTTCAAGCCCTGAATTGTTTCACTAAAAGTTCCATACATATGAAATCCTTTCAGTGATTTCCCCTATTCAAATCTGTATACCTAGGTTTCATCTTTGTCTTAAAAAAATTCTCAGTTTTTTTTTAATTGCTATCTTATGTTTTTA
Source organism: Myrmecobius fasciatus (assembly GCA_023553655.1). NCBI lineage: Eukaryota > Metazoa > Chordata > Mammalia > Dasyuromorphia > Myrmecobiidae > Myrmecobius > Myrmecobius fasciatus. The sequence goes on from JAJPUD010002572.1 coordinate 182,182, forward strand.
TATCACCTTTATGCATACCCAGAGAAGCATATTTTTGGTTTAAAAAAAGTAAAAAGAAAAGATGTGTTTCTGAGGAAGTTCAGAAAAATTAATCAACATAGTAACTGAGCCTGATGTTAGATGCAATATTTCACACCCATAATTTCCTACCTCTGTGTATAAATATGGAAGGAATTATATTTTTTCTGGCTTATCTGTTTCTACTAATTCTTTAGATGAGTTAGTTGCTTTTCTCAGAATATCTTCAAAAATCAATACCACAATGCTGCTGAGGAGGACATATACACAATTTGTATAAGAGTTGCACATTATTCTACTTGCTCATTAAAGTAAGTTCCTTAGGACCTTACTTAGGCAACATTTTGTTAACTTCACTAAAGTTAATGGATATACCTGAAAGTTAAACAGTTTGCAATTATTTTAAAATATTCTGCAACTCATTTTTCACATATAAATCAAGTTAGTAAAGTTTTATTTTAATCTCCAAGTTTCCATTCCATTTATTTTTTGTATATTTGTGTGTTTGAAAAATAAATAGTTTTCTTTGCTTTAAATTATATTTTGCTACTGCTAAATACACAATTTAAAATATTTTGTCTTCTCCTAAAATCTCATTGCTCTCCAATCAATAAATGGTCAAAGGATATGAACAGACAATTTTCAGATGATGAAATTAAAACCATCTCTAGTCATATGAAAAGTTGCTCCAAATCACTATTGATCAGAGAAATGCAAATTAAGACAATTCTGAGATACCACTACACACCTGTCAGATTGGCTAAGATGACAAGAAAAGATAATGATGATTGTTGGAGGGGATATGGGAAAACTGGGACACTGATACATTGTTGGTGGAAATGTGAACAGATCCAACCATTCTGGAGAGCAATTTGGAACTACACTCAAAAAGTTATCAAACTGTGCATACCCTTTGACTCAACAGTGTTTCCATTGGGCTTATATCTCAAAGAGATCTTAAAGGAGAGAAAGAGACCCACATGTGCAAAAATGTGTGTGGCAGCCCTTTTTGTAGTGGCTAGAAACTGGAAACTGAAAGGATGCCCATCAATTGGAGAATGGCTGAATAAATTATGGTATATGAATGTTATGGAATATTATTGTTCTGTAAGAAACGACCAGCAGGATGATTTCAGAGAGGCCTGGAGAGACTTGCATGAACTGATGCTGAGTGAAATCAGCAGAACCAGGAAATCATTGTACACGGCAACAATAAGACTATATGATGATCAATTCTGAAAGACATGGTTCTCTTCAATAATGAGATGTTTCAGACCAGTTCTAGTTGTTCAGTGATGAAGAAAGCCATCTACACCCAGAGAGAGGCCTGTGGGATCTGAATCTGGACCACAATATAGCATTTTCACACTCTCTATTGATGTTTGCTTGCATTATGTTTTCCTTCTCAGGTTTTTTTTTCCTGTACAGCAAGATAACTGTATATATATATATATATATATATATATATATATATATATATATATATATATATATATATATATAAACTTTAATAAAAATTTAAAAAGTAAAAATAAAAAAATAAGACCTCATTGCAAGGTTTCATCCTGGTGTGGAAGTAGCTCTGGGTTCTTCAACAATATGCCAAGAGAGCATAAGCTCTGGCAGGTCTCATCAAGCTGGAATGGCTTCAAGAACAGCCCTGGCAATGATGTCTGTTGCCCAAAGACAATCCCAGTTAAGTCCAGAGAGTCTCATCTCCAGAAGATTGGCTACTAAGTCATGATTTTTGGAGGGGAGTAGAGGAAGAGGTAATATATACTTAAAACAGCTATTTATTAAAGCATAGTTGTAATCTGCTTTGGTGGAAGCAAAGACTCCCATCAGTGATATTTTTCATCTTTTGAGGTACTATATCAATACCATCTGGTGTCTGTAGTTGTTGAATTTACCCCAGGGGTTCTTCATTTAAAAAAAAAATATGGACCTTTTGGCAGTCTGGTGAAGCTGAAAGACTCCTTCTCTGAGTACTGAGCATGGAATCAAGACCTAAGTTTAAATACAACAGCAAACACTTGTTTCTGTGTGAACCTGAGCAAGTCATATAACTTCTGTCTCATTTTATTTATCTGAAAAATGGGGATAACAGCATCTACCTCACAGGATTGTTGCAAGAATTGAATGAGATAATATTTGTAAAAATAACTTGCCACAGTGCCCTCTATATGGTAAATGCTATTATTAAAACATTACTTGTTTTGTTTCTTTGTTGCTTGTCTTCATTCTCAAAGAGGACCAATGACATCAGGAAGGGGATTGCTTGACTTGTAAGGTTTTTTGGGTTTTTTTGGGGGGGGGTTGATTTTTGTTGTTGTTGTTTTGGGAGGGTTGAGTAGGTAAATACTTCAGAAATGTGGAATGGAGGTGGTACAAGCTAGAACTTCAATTCTCAGCTAGTTTTCCTTTGTGGACTTTTCAAGTAGGAGTGCCTTTTCAGAACTCTCCAAATGAGTTTCCAGATTCAAGGGGCAAGATGGAAGAGACCAATAATTTACTTCAATTTATTTTTTCCCCTTTCATTGGGTCTATATTCCAAAGAAATCATAAAGGAGGGAAAAGGACCCATATGTGCAAAAATATTTGTATCTGCTCTTTTTGTAGTAGGAAAAAATTGGAAAAGACTCATTTCCCATCCAAATCTAGCCTCAGGCCTTTATTATCTGTGTGATCTGGAGAAGTCTCAACCTTGGTTACATCAGTTTCCTCATTTACAAAATGAGTTAAAGAAGAAAATAGTCAACCACATTAGTATTTTTGTCAAGAAAACCAAAAATAGGGTCATAAAGAGCTGAACACAACTAACCAACAAAATAATAACAAATGATGTGTGTGTGTGTTCCCTTTATAACTACAGTGAATGTATGCTATTATCCTACAACCATAGCTGAATTGTTTATACATGAGGACCTTATTTACAAAATCACTTTGCTGAGTACTTTTATTTTTAAGAGTTTTAAAGTTAACCATTTAATACTGAATAAGAAACAGTGGTGGGTCAATGGGATAGATTAGATACATACAACACAATAATCAAGGCTTATAACAATCTAGTATTTGATAAACCCCCAAATTCCAGCTTCTGGAATAAGAACTTACTATTTGACAAAAATTGCTGGGAATACTGGAAAACAATATATCAGAAACTTAATATAGACCTACATCTCACACACCATACCAAAATAAGGTTAAAATGAGTCCATGATTTGGGCATAAAGGATTATACCATAAACAAATTAGGAGAGCAAGTAATAATTTACCTATCAGATCTTTGGAGAAGAGAGGAATTTATGACCAAAGAAGAACTAGAGAACATTATGAAAGGCATTATGTTTGGACATTATGTCCAAATATTATGTTTGGACAACTTTGATTGCATTAAATTAAAAAGTTTTTGCACAAACAAAATCAACAGAAACAAGATTAAAAGGGAATTACAAAGCTGGGGAAAAGTCATTACAGCTAGTATTTCTGATAAAAGTCTCATTTCTAAAACATATAAAGAACTGTGTCAAATTTATAAGAATATGTCATTCCCCAATTGATAAAAGGTCAAAGAAAATGAACAGACAACTTTCAGATGACAAAATTAAAGCCATCTATAGTTATATGAAAAAAAAATGCTCCAAGTCACTATTGATTCAAGAAATGCAAATTAAAACAATCTGAAGTACCATCTCACACCTTTCAGATTGGTGTGATCTGATGATGATATGATAAGGTGATAAGAAAAGACAATTATAAATGTTAGAGAGGATATGGGAAAACTGGGACACTAATGCATCATTGGTGGAGTTTGAGATGATCCAACCATTCAGGAGAGCAATCTGAACTATGCCCAAAGGGCTATAAAACTTTGCATATCCTTTGTCCCAGAAATGCCATTAGTGGGTTTATATTCCAAAGAAATCATAAAGGAGGGGAAAGGACCCATATGTGCAAAAATATTTGTATCTGCTCTTTTTGTAGTAGCAAAAAATTGGAAAAGAAGTGCATACCCATCAAATGAGTAATGGCTGAACAAGTTGCGGCAGGTGAAGAAAATGGAATATTATTGTTCTATAAAAAATGATGAACAAGCTGATTATAGAAAAGCCTGGAAATATTTACATGAACTGATGCTGAGAAAAACAACCAGAAACAGGAATACATTGTAAATAATAACAGCAAGAATGTGTGATGATCAACTATGAAAGACTTGGTTCTTCTCAGTGGTTCAGTGATCCATAGCAATCCCAATAGACTTTGGACAGAAAATGTCATCTGCATCCAAAAAAAGAACTAAAGAGACTGAATGTAAATCAATACATGACATGTACACTTCTTTTTTCTGTTTTTTTTTTAATCTCTCTCATGTCTTTTATCCCTTTTGCTCTGATTTTTCTCTCCCAACATGACTCACAAAGCAATGTGTATTAAAAATAAATATACTTACTACAATAAAAAAAGAAAAAAAAGAGTTTTAAAGTTCAGGAATGAGGCATGAGTTGATGGAAAGAGCATGGGGCTTAAGTGAAGATATAAGTTTGAGTACTGGTCCTTCGACTTACTTATTAGCTGTAGAATGTTGGAGAATGGTTATTTATTCTCCTTGGATTTTCTTCTATAAAATAAGGGGCTTGTGTTGGAGGGGATGTGGGAGGGCTGGGACACTGATGCATTGTTGGTGGAGCTGTCAACGGATACAGCCATTCTGGAGAACAATTTGGAGCTACGCACAAAAAGTTATCAAACTGTGCATACCCTTTGACCCAGCAGCATTTCTACTGGGCTTATATCCCAAAGAGATCTTAGAGGAGAGAAAGGGATCCACATGTGCAAGAATGTTTGTGGCAGCCCTTTTTGTAGTGGCTAGAAACTGGAAACTGAATAGATGCCCTTCAATTGGAGAATGGCTGAATAAATTATGGTATATGAATATCATGGAATATTATTGTTCTGTAAGAAATGACCAGTAAGAGGATTTCAGAGAGGCTTGGAGAGACTTACATGAACTGATGCTGAGTGAAATGAGCAGAACCAGGAGATCGTTATACACGACAACAACAGTACTATATGACAATCAATTCTGATGGACATGGCTCTCTTCAACAATGAAATGCTTCAAACCACCTCCAATTGTTCAGTGAAGAAAACCATATACACCCAGAGAGAGGGATGTGAAATGTGGACCACAACATAACATTCTCATACTCCTTGATTGGTGTTTGCTTACATTGTGTTTCCTTTATCTGATATATCTTTTGTGTAGACAAGATTTTTCTTGCACAACAATGATAAGTTTGGAAATATATATACATATATTCGATTTGCCAATATTTTAACATAATTAACATTTAGTGGATATCCGGCCATCTAGGGGAGGGGTGGGGAGTTGGGGGGAAAAATTTGTAACAGAAAGCTATGTAAGGGTTATTGTTGAAGAATTACCCACACATGTTATGCAAATAAAATTAAAAAAATTTAAAAAAAATTAAAATAATAAAGTAAAATAAAAGTAATGTTATGAAAAGCAAAATAAAATAAAATAAGGGGCTTGAACTAGATCAGATGTAATTAGCCTTTTAAACATATTATAGACCCTTTTGGGAGTGTGGAGAAACTTATGGACCCCTTTTCAGAATAATGTTTTTAACTACATTAAATAAAATACATAGGATTACCAAGGAAATCATTTATATTAAAATAAAATTATCAATAAAAAAGTATATATATTTGTCCATCCTATATTATGAACCCTTATTTTACATTATTTCTAGGATTAATCTTCTTTATGCACTAATCTGGCTATTTTACTCCTTTGCCACCAAACCTTTAAATAATTTTCAATTTTCTACAGGCTAAAGTAAAATTCCATTTAGTCTTCAAGACTCTCTACTATCCAAGATCATTGCATCTCTACAAATTCATCTCATGTTACCAGATATTTATTCAACAAGTCATTTAAGAAGCATTCATTAAGTTCCTATCATATACCAGGCACTCTGCCAGGAGTTGCAGATTCAAAAGAACAAACAAGGTGTTTGACTTCAAGCAGGTTACATTCTATTAGATTCTACTTTGCAACTAACACTCTTCAATATTTGTAAATGCCCAGAACTTTTTTTCCATTCTTGTTTTTGCTTTTTCTCTTCTTTGTGCCTGGGATATTCTCCCCTCCCCAATATTTACCTAATAGAAGATTAGTCATCCTTCAAAATACAGTTCATATACCTTATACATCAAGGCTTCTTAAATTCCCCACTTCCATTAAAAATGATCATTAACTTTTGTTTAACAATGTAACAGAAATGCAAATGGAGACAGAATTTTTTTGCTATTGTTTTTTGGTTATTTTTCAATCATGTCCAGCTTTCCTTTATGGTTTTCTTGGCAAAGATATTGGTTTGTCATTTTCTTCCCTTAGTTCATTGTACAGATTGCAGTTAAATGACTTGCCCAGGATCACACAGATTAGAACTAAGGAAGATGCATCTTTTTGACTCCACATGCAGCACTCTTTCCACTGAGCCACCTGGTTAACATCAGGGGCAGAATTAGGATGGGGTAATTGCTATTTTCCTCCTGGGCACTGGTAACGCTGATACCCTTTCAGCAATAATGAATTATTTGTCACCAAGAATTGTTAAAATGTAAAATTAGGTTGGGATGAGCAATTTATCTTAATGCACTCTCCTCCCCTTTACCTCATACTCAGTGGTGACATATGCCCTTACATCAATACCCCAAGGTTCTCTGCCCCCCATATGACAGGCTGTATGATGACCTATTCCCCACTCTTTCAAATGAAAACATACTTCATATCATTTGATTTGGAAGCTGGTTTGTGAAAGTTGTCCAAGGTGCAAAATTCTTGCATAGCAACAACAACAGAGCAGTTAGGTGGTATAGTGCTGGATAGAATGCTTGTCAGATCTGTTGTCAGGAAGACTCATCTTTTTGAATTGAAATCCAACCTCAGACACTAGCTGTGTGGGTCCTGAGCAAGTCACTTTACCCCGTTTGTCTCAGTTTTCTCATCTATAAAATGAAATGAAGCAGGAAATGGCAAACCATTCCATTGTCTTTGCCAAGAAAACCTAAACTGGATCACAAGAATCGTACATGAATAAATCACAATTACAGCAACAATAAGAGATATTTCCCTCTTTACTGCTCCTCACTTTCCAGACTTCACACCACATTTCAATTGGAATTTTTCCTTAGAACTTCCATCAAAGCCTGGAGAGTCTTTACCTGGAACATTCATCCTCCATTTTGCAGCCTTTTCTATCTACCACATTCTCCTGCCATGCCAGTCCTCTTCTTCCATTGGTAAATTCCTTCTGGTATTGGGAAATACCTTCTGGTGTGGTATGGGGGTTTCTATTTCAAGGAAGGATATAAACAGCCAATCTTCATTCCTTTGATTGTTCAGACTTTCTGGACTTCAATATCATGCTCTTACGGAGGTACTTTTATATCCCATTAACCTGTTTTTCTGCTCTCTTTTTTGTGTTCTCTTCCTTCATTAGAATGTAAACTCCTTGAATACAAGGACTAACTCTTTGTTTATACTATATACCCAGTGCCTATATATACTCTATAGGTATAGTGTGTGTATATATATATATATATATACACATACCTGTATACCTAGAAGACACTTTTTGCCTTACCTTTCCCAATAATAATAATAATACTTATATATCCATATAGATATGTGTATGTGTATGTGCATATGCATATATGTATATTTTTTCATTTGATCTCTACCTCTTAAATGTTTTTCTTTTTTTTTAACCTATAATTTCATTAATATAGGAAACACTTGAAGAGGAACCTCCCTCTATAGCTGCAAGAAGAATAATATATTAAAAGATAAAACAAATACACATAGATTCATTCAAACCCAATTTTCCCAAATTGACTACATTATAAGATTTCTAAAACCCACTAATTATGGAATATATTATGACCCTCCAAGCATATTATGTAAATTATAAACCCTGATAAAAATAGGAATAAATTCCCTCTTTAGCCCCCTCCCCAAAAAAAGTTGAAATAATTTCAGTTTTTGGTGATACATGAAACTTTCATAAATCATCTTTCAACACGGTGTAGTTTTTTTATGGAACAACAGCTTCTGTTACGAGTCTTTGGATAGACAGAATGACATATCAGTGATATCTGAATATATTCGGGAATCCTGGTTTGGAAGTACTATCATATTGTCATTGAACAATTGAATAAATATTGCTCCCTTTCACCCACTGCTCTGCTTATATTTCCCTCTGCCATCAACAGATGAAGGTTCCCCAAGTCTCATGACTCCTGGCTCTTCATCTATTCAAGAGGATTAGAAGGGATCACCATTCAGGAACTGAGGGTTATCTTGGTATTGAATTCACACAGTCTTATTTACCTTCTCTTGGGTTCAGTTACACAGGTGATACTTAGAGCCTGATTGGGAGTTCTTTGAGAAAATCCCTACAAAGTCATATGACATTGAGTTGATCTTAATTCCTCGACCTGACTTCTAAGAAATAATTATTACAATCTTCTTTCCGGATTCAGTGGTCATAAAATTTCCATGCTTATCTACTTTCTAGAACTGACAAATTACTCATAGGCCCAAGGACAGAAGAATACCTTGGAACTATTGGCAGTGACAATTTTCCCAAACATTGGCTGTCAAATATTTACCGGAGTCCTGTACTGCTACAAAAGTTATCTTAATAGAACTTTATTACTAAAATGAGCCTATCCTCTCTATAATAACAATTGAAATAAAAAAAAAAAAACCTAACCTTTTCCCCCTTCTTATGATGATAAGAATTCTCCCTGTGTTAGAGGAAGATTTAGTTCATATGTATCCAGATCTCTAAAAAGGGATAGAGCAGAAGGAAAATAAATCTGAATTTCTTTCCTAACCATTTGGTGTGCTGTGCAATAGGACAAGAAGTTCAACCTTGTGTATTCTGCTATATTCAACAAAGGTTTGAGGACAAGCCTCATGGCTGCTTGTCAGTGGTTCACACCTACCCAAATTCACAGGCTGTCTTATCCTAAACATTCTAAACAAACAATATCTAACTGGGAAAGGAGATAGCAAACACTAATGTTTTAGTTTCAAATAGTTCATCCTCTCCCTTCCTTTTTTTTGAGACAGCTGACAGACTGTTGTTTTCCCAATTTATTTACTCTACTAATTGGGTTACAAAATAAAATTAACAAGAACAGTAATAAACACCCTCTCCCAAGTCTTTAATTTGTACTTTGCACCTAGATCCAAAAATAACTTTAGGCTGGAATATAATTATATCCATGGACAAGAGAAAGAGTAGAGTTAACAGAACTAGGAAGGGCTTTCGAATTTCAGTCTTACACAATACAATTATTCTTACATGAAATATAATTAATGAAGAAAATGCCTCAGATGTGTGGGCTAGGAAGGCAAATATAGCTATCCTTTATTGTGCCTTCAAGGTTAGAATTATTATAGCACTTATAATTTTATTATAATTACCCATAATGAGACTCCACACATGTGATACAGTCTACATGCTTTTGACAATAGAAGTTTTCAAAATGCCTCATTAAGTATTTTACTATATATTTATGTGGTTTTCCCTCCGCCTCCCAATTTGGGTAGCTATATAGTCCATGTAAAGGCATACATACATATTTTAATAAAAAATACTACCATCAAAGATCATAAAATGATTACAATGAATAGATATTAAGATGTCGCAGCTGTATAACCTATTCCTTTTATGTACTCCCATGCTGAATTGTTTTATGACCTATCATAAACCTATTAAACTACTGGTAATAAAGGATTGTAATTAGTGATAAAACCTTGTTGCTTAGTGAGCCAAGACAGTCATCCTTACTTTGAATTTTATTGAAAGTAATCAAGACAAAACCTTCAGCAATGTCAAATAACAGTCAGGGGAACAAGGTTGTCCTTTTTAGTAGGGACTGGTAACATTTAACCTTTAATGTAATTTTTAGTTTAGCTATATTTTGCCATTTGAAATGGATTAACTATGAGGAGGACGGTTTTGTTTCCAATAAAGGCGTTCCACAAGAGTTCATTCAAAGACTGAGATAGCCATGAGCAAATTGACCCAAATCAGCCCAGAGCAATTTGACTCCAGTCGCTGTTCTGCTTGGGATTGTGTGTGGTACATGGAGAAATGTGGCCCTATAGCTTGTCTCTTGGCAGGATGCAACATGGACTATTGCAAAGGATAAATCCTCAGAACTAAGATGCAGTTGAACTGGAGCAATCTAGTTAAGAAGAAACCATGCAAAGAGCTGAACAAAATGTGTGACCTTTTCGGTTATCAAATCAAATTAACTTTTTTCCTAGTCGGGCTGGGTTGAATGTGAACACAGCTTCCAGAGACACAAAGCCACTGCATTAATCTACACTGTACCATCCTTTCCCTCTTAACATTTGCACGTTGGCCTTCCAGAATACATTAGTTGTGCCCACATGCTCAGAAGGTTGGCTCTTGATGTTGCCTTGTGAAAGATGACATTTCCCCCATCTTTAATGTAAATTTTCCATATCTTCACCTCAAAATTCTGGGTGGAGCAATTTTATCAGAGGATAAGAGACCAGCACATGTCTTTTGCAGAACATCAAAAAGGTAGCGCATGTCTGTGTGTAAAACAGAAATTTGCAATCTAAATTCTAGAGGAATAAGAAGGCAAATCCCCAGCATTGTCCCTCAAACACATAAATGTGCTCTACCAGACCCATAAAAATAATTAGACAACCTTAGCTGGAGCCTTCAAGTGTTTCACTTCATTTCTACAGTAAACCAGAAAGACTCTGCTTTAAGTGCTGAACAATTAACCCTCCCCTAATTCTCCTTCTATCTTGCAAACTAAAGAATACATCAAAGACTAGAGAACAGGTATCTTCTCTCTCATTCTTCACAACGTGGATTTATTTGTCCTAACTGGAGGACTTTTCAACCTATTGTGCTGGGCTTTTCACAGCCCTGAATTGAGCAATAGGGAAACTATAGTAACCAATAATCTGTTTTCCTTCAATAGAAACTATGTATCTTGGTGGATAACAAAGCCAGGGATAAACACTGAAAACCTCTGACAGGGTTTGGAGGGGGGAGATGGTGCAGTCTAAACGGAAGACACCAATGGTTAGCCCGCCACCAGCTAGGCACCTTCCTATTGGGAGATGAGGGGCACTACACTCTCAGTAAGCCGAGGATTTAGCTCCATTTAGTGGGGTTTAAAACACCGAGCTTGCAAAGTAATTAATTTAACATTAAATCGAAGGGTTGAAATTAAGTGCAAGAAATTGGTAGCGTATTCATGCAAGACAATAACGGTGAAAATGCATGCACAGCCAGATTGCACATGCTCTCCCAACCTAGGAGGGGCTGGAGTTAGCAATAGAATAGTTTTGGTTTTGGGTTTTTTTTTTTTTTACATTGCTTGTATCCCTGGGACTATAATTCCACAGACATAACAAACACGAAGAACATTAGCCATTCTCTGTGAAATTATAAATTGAAATGAAAACCAACTAAATCTCCACATGCATGTTATTGTGGTCAAGTAATTTTACAAGACTCAACAGCTATAGGAAACCAAGCCCTAGAAGCTGATCACTTTTTTCCACTTAATCAAAAAAAAAAAGGTCTCTCTCTCTCTCTCTCTCTCTCTCTCTCTCTCTCTCTCTCTCTCATATATATGTATATGTATACATATACATATATATATATACGTATGCACACAAATTATCTTAAATGTATACAGAATTTTATGGCTAAATACGAAAGCACTAGCAGTTGGTCATGCTTTAAGCTACTAGAAGAAAGTTAAGCTTCCACGTTGGCTGGCCGCGATATCAGCTCTAAGCTGACAAGTAATTAAACCGGCATATCTATAACAACTGTCATCTCTTATTTCTGTGCAACTTGGATGTAAACCAAAGGCGAGAAAGCCAAAAAAAAAAAAAAAAAAAGAATTCACATTACTGGGCAACTGCTGAGCCTCTCCTGCTGAACAGTTTAGCAGACCTGGGCATTTAGAGGATTGTAGCAGAGATCAAAAGGGTCAGAGATCCCTTTACCAATTAACAGCAGGGAGAAGAACATCAAATAAGGTGTAAATTTTAGCTCTGCAGTTTTGAGTAAGCCAAGCATGAAATGCATTCTAATGCTCCTGAGTAGCTGCAGCTTTGAGCCATCAGTGATGTCACTGTTGCACTAAAAGGAAGCTTAATCGCACTTAGAGTGGCATGTAGCAATCCTGCCCAGCTAGGTGCTAAAGCCTGCTGTTTCTTGTCTTTTTTGATAACACATGGGAATTTCCATCTCTTATGCTACTGGAAAGAGGAAAGTACTCCACAATAAGAAAAAAAGGGAAAGGGAAGGGAAGGGAAGGGAAGGGAGGGGAAGACAAGGGAAGGGAAAAGAAGGGAAAGAAAGGGAAGGGAAGGAAGAAGGGAAAGGAAGGAAGGAAAGGAAAGAAGAGGGAAAAGGAGGGAAGGGAAAGAAAAGGAAGGGAAGGGAAGGAATGGAAGGGAAGGGAAAGGAAGGGGGAAGAAGGGAAGGAAAGAAGGGAAGGGAAAGGAAGAGAAGGGAAGGGACACAGAGAGAGACAGAAGGAAGGGAGGGAGGAAGAAAGGAAGGAAGGAAAGAGAGAGAGTAAGGAAGTGAAATCAGATCTTTTGGAGATGCTTACATATATTTACATATATTTAATTTGTTTGAAGCATTTGAAAATAATGTTATGGGGACTATTAACACTAAATCTGGATTGCTCTGTACTTTCCAAAATAAACAACTAATTATGCCTATCCATTTTGGCACTGTAATAATGGAAAATCCAGATTAGGTCAAGAGCCTGACTGCATAGGACAAGAAACGATTTGAGGTGAAGGTTCCATTCATAAATACACAATGACACCCCTGCACTATTATCCCCTGCTCTCCATTAGTGAAGACATATTATAAGGAAACCACTTAGCAAAGAAAAGTTGCTACTATAATACCCTTAAAGAAGAAATAATAAAAGTGTTATAATATGTTTAAAATCACCAAACTTGCCTGTTCACTATATATATGTATATGTACATATCTACACACACACACACAAAACACAAGACAAATACACAATTTTGAAAGTTTTAAAATAAAATAATTATATTGCCCGAGACTGTAATAGGCTAAAATACAGGAAATTGGGGGGGAAAATAAATTTTCAGTGAAAAAGATTTCTTTAATGATTTTCTTTTAACAATCTTTTTTTTTTTTTTTTTGGTCTTAAGCTTTTCAGTACTTTAAATTTTGTTGATTTCTAAATGCCCAGCAATCTTAAGTAACCATCTCTGCTTTAAGTCGGATATGTGCATACTATTTGTTCTTAAAGATACGCTCAATCCCAACCTTCAAATTATCTGGCTTAAATTTTATGTTGTTTTTCCTGTACCATACTTTATCCCATTTCATCAAATGGAATGTTTTATGTTCTCCAACATAACGAATTATTTGTGCTGGATTTATTTCAGTGAAGTCCCATTCTCATTTGGGTTTCAAGAGAGTAAGTCCCTAGGTTTCTAAACATTATGAAAACAACTAGATCTGAGAGACATTCTCTCCACAACAAAGGGAAACTAGTGACCAGCACAGATACATTGTCTTTTGAACAACAAGTCAATGCAGACAGAAGTAAATGACAGTTAATTACAAATTACATTCTGGTCGGGGCTGGGAAGGCCTCTTGGCTGGAATAATAATCAGGCCCTCGGGCGCTCACCTGCCTGCAAACGAACATACGGAGACACAGGCTGGGGTGCTATACAAGTTTCAAAACAAGCTGCTAAACACAAAAGCTTATTGGATTACAGAGATTTAGGGGAAAGCATTCAGATCTCTGGCAGCAACTCTAGTACTAGGTTGAAGGGATTTCTAAAGGAGGAATTGCCACTCACTGTACATTTTTGAATACCATTCTCAGTTTTGAAGGAAGGGAATCAGTTCACTTGTTTCTGAACATCAGAAAAACTTTCCCTATTACAAGTGCAGTTTAGGAAACATGGCGGCGCAATGGGTCCATTATGACTAAGAGACCTATACTCTTTTCAAATGAGAGAAATTAATCTTGCTGCCATTATTTTAGTTCAATTAATAAATAGAGAGATTTTAACAGTCAACAGGGCTGAAAGCAAGATTTTTAAAATACTCATTGTTGGGCTAGTGTATTCTTTTGTGGGCATTTGTAGAAAATTGAATTTCAGAATCATATATTATACTTATTTTATTTTTAAAGTTGAATTTTAATTCTTTGTATTTGCAAAAATAAGACAATGTCTAAATTAATTAATGTCAGTGTTAGTGCATTGAAAAGACCTTGGCTTTTGTAATTCACTAAAGCAATTTCTATTCATTTAGTTGAGCTAAGTGCTTATTGTTAAAGACAAAAGGCCCAACAGTTTGACATTGAGCTCATTATGTATGTTTAAAACATTCTGCAATTCAAGGCCACACCACATGCAATAAAGAAGAAGCTGGTGGGTTCTGGGATTAAAATTCAGACCACACAGTTCTCCTCAATAACTTTCCATTTAGACCTGATTAAAACTTCAAAACAAAGCTGGTTAGAAACATCAGTAGGAAGGATTTTTTTTTTTTTTTTTTTTTTGTTAATTGATGGGGGCGATCAGTAAACTATGATGAGTTTAATGGGACTATCTGGGTCAGCTTAGTAAACCTAGACTACGTAAACCCTTTGCTCATTTTCAAAATTATTTAAAGTTCTTTTAAAGTGTTTGTAAAAATTTATCCAAGGTTGAGTCTTACTCTGAGGGGCACATGGTTTCAGAAGATAAATGTGTTTTTCACAAGAGTATCTTTAGGGATATATCCTAAACAAAAAACATCCTATTATATTATATATTACACCAGGCCTTAGGGTGTGATATTTCCATTTCATTCATATGTATTTCTCAGCTAAGGTGTAGCACTTGACCAACAAAGACTCATGCTGATGCAATGTATCAATAAAAGCTGTATTTCTGATATACAAAATCTAGCAAAATCTTCACATTTATCCCAATAATCAGGAAAAAAAAAACTCTAATTCCTCAATATTTCAGAAAGTTTCAGAGGTCATTCAAAGTTTTCAAGGTTTTGAAACCTAATCATGCAGTAGAGTTAGTTAGGTTTGCCAAAGTAAGCTTGAAATATTTCTTTGATCACAGAGGAGAATACGTGTGACTATTTTTACAGGTAGATAAAATAGCAAAATTTGGGATTCACAACATAAATTTAGGAACCTTACAGAAATCCAGATGGCAACTCTGTGTCCCATTTGTCCCAACCCTTTTCTGTAAATGTAATTTTTAAGAACTATAATTTCAACTTTAAAACAGCAACTTTTTCCAAGCTTGTATTTTCCTTCAAAATAAACAAGGAAGAAGCGTGTGGGTCCTTAGCATATTTATATTGCATACTGTTTAAATTAATTTTGGAAGGCATAGTTATTGCTGTCCTTTTTGGTGTTAAGATGTCCTGTTAAAATAAGACTCATCTTCCTGAGTCTTGACTTGGGGGACACTTGTAAGAGCTAGACCTTTAAAATTAGGTAGAAAAATAGCTTCATTCACTAGGAGTGAGGAAATGGGTCTGACTTATCAGTGGTAGAGTGATTTTGACTGTACTGACAATGACATGAGTAATCCATCATGTCATCAGCCCTGTGACGGATGTGCCCCGCACCTCATCTCGGTATGTGTGCAGAGAGGACTATGTAGCAAGCCAGGAGGCAAGTAACACTTAACCCCTGCAAGCTTCGTGTTCCTGCTGTGTTTCAGACAACCTCTGTCATGTATGAAAAGCCTAAAGAATGACAGTAAATCTATACAGACCTGCACAATCTACCATCATGACAAGTACACACCATGTAGCCTTATAACACTATTAAACTGTATCATGACAGGCATGTAAGACAAGGCCTTTATTATGGGCTTTGTTGATCCATTTAAGAAGTCTTCAGAAAAATTGCTCCTCCCCTTTCTTAGGAGAATGGGAGGCTCAGAATAAAAGTTTCAGGAGAATGAATTTTACCTTGACAGTTGATTATCTTTCATATATTATTCAGGCACTGCTAATGACTCTACTACTATCTCCAATTGACAGAGGACTTTTGCAGATTCCATTTCTAGGACAATTATTCCATCTCTCTAAAGTTGTGGAATTTTATGGCTATATGCCTGTTACCACCAAAATGTCAAAGGAGCTATTCAATATTATTAGTTATTACTATGATTATGAGTTAGAATTAATTTGCATGTATTTTTAAATGATATTCTTGGCGTTCTGTGTGAAAGGCAGTGGTATAGTGGAAAGAACATTGATTATGGACTTAAAACTTAAAGGAAGTTTTAAGGTGTCCTGTTTATTTATTCTTCACCTTCTTGACCTTAAGCAAATCACTTTTCTGTGAGCCTCAATCTCTTTATCTATAAAGTGAGGAGATGAGACTAGTTGATAATCCTACAAAACTTTCCTGATCTAAATCCTATAATTTTGTGGAATACAATGGTAGAGCTGGAAGGAGCCTTAGATACCATCTAATCCACCCTACTCATTTCACAGATGAAGAAATTGAGAGGCAAACAGGAAATGTGAACCTCTTAGTTTATTGGAAAGCAGAGTTTAAAACACACACAAAAAAAACCAACTTGTTCTTGGGAATATGTTAATACATCACCATCTCACCTGGAAAAAAGTTGAAACTATTCCCATCAGACAGCCAAAAACTTATACATGTTACTTTGAACAGTACAATAGGCCCACATTACATTTTATTGAATAATTAAAAGATAAAGTTACTTATTCTGACAAACATGAAAGAAAAGGTTCCTGTGACTGCCCAGTTGTGTGTTTTATTGTACTGACCCTAGTGTGTTTTAGTCATAGAACAACTATCATTTCTTATTTTTTCCAAAACAAGGTTTTTTATAATTATTTTTTTTCCTCTTTGTTAATAGAGAGGAAGCTTCTCTTGGGTTAAAAAAAGGGGGGTTGGATAGTTGAATAGTAATATGGTTCTTTCATGTATATGCAAGAAAAAGATCTTTTCACACCTTGATGAAATTAGCATAAATTTAAATACTAATGATTTGTCTGTGTCTGGTTAAGAATACCAAGAACTGCATTCAGACTAAGTTATATATCCCTCAGAAACATTTAATTTCTAGGGACATGTGACATGGTTATCATATGATTTTATTTCATAGGATTCTGATATTTAGTCCAAAGCAGTTTGAACTTGGCAAAAGAAAAATTTCTCTTCATCACAAAACATTACATTCAAAGTGGCAACACTTCAGATACAAGGGGGGGCAGAGAAGAAGAGAACTTTGTTTTTCTTTAAACACAATTGCTGTATTTCATAATCCTTTTCCTACAATTTAGTGGGATATGTCATTTTATTTAAATATGGACATTATTTGTTGTAGGACTGCATTGACAAATCTAAAAAAATGAGAGGGTCACTGAATAGCATTGAAAAGTGGTAAAGATCAGTATTCCTTTACTATTTAGTTGATCAATCTGTTAATCAACAAATATTCACTGAATGAAAACTTTGGGTAAGGCGCTGTGTTGAAAAGTTCATGGAAGGGTAATATCACCCAGAACTAAGTTGATGCTCTTGACTGATCCTTTTAGAGTTCAAAATACAACTATCATAGAGATTAAAAAGGAGAGTTCTTTAATATATTCTAATATAACAGATTTTAAAATGTTTTTAATTCCTTTTTGTTTGACAAAAATACATTTTGTGCATTTTTAAAGGTTCAAATGTTGAATAATTTAAATGTGTCAGAATATTTTTTAGATATATAACTTATTTTTTCCTAGTTGTCATTGTTTTCTTTCTCAAATTACTTGCTTAAAAAATTTCATAATGATTGTGGGTTTTAAAAATAGTTTTAATGAATTTCAAAATGCTTTAATATAGTTTAAAACAAAAAGGACTTTTGGACATACATAAAATGACATCCTGGCAAGATTCATAGAATTTAGAGAGCTGGCAAGACCTTAAAGATCATCTAATCTCATTTTAACTTATCTTCCTCATCCAGTTGAGCAGATGAAAAACTGAGTCTCATGGGAGGTAAAATATAGTTACTTGGTAGCTAATGAAGGAGCCAAACTTCAAATCTATGACCCTTTCCATTATATACTATCTTCTGATAAAACATTGTTACAAATATATAAAATAATCTTTGGAGAGCATATAGGTTAACCAAGTAATGAATATAAAACCACCTATAATTATGCAACCTATATTTAACTTTTTGACTTTAACAAGCTCCATAATGTATGAATCTCAATTTTCTCCATTGCAATTATTATTTTAAACTACTCTTATAGTAGTTTATAAATTAAAAAAAATTTTGCTAAGGCATTTGATACTGTTGGAAAAGTTTTAATAATCATCACCTATTTGAACACTAATGCAATTGTCTCTAAAGTCATAGGATCAAAGTATTTGTACCACCACGGTACATAAGGTCTTGAAAAGTTTGTCATATAGGCTTACCACAATATGGATTAGAGAGAGAAAATATCCTTTCTAGCTTTTGGTATCACTTTGCTACTTGACTTCATTGACAAGATTCATTTCAGTTTCTTCAAGTAGAAATGGCAAAAATATGTATATTTTTTTGTTTATTTTCCAACATGTTGCTTGGGGCAGAGACTTCATTATTTAAGACAGGGATTCTTTTCTAGTTCTCAAAATTTTTTACAAATATATATTTTGATAATTGTATTTCAATATAATTGGTTTCTTTTGTAACCCAATGTATTTTATTTTATCCATTTAAAAACATTGTTTTGAGAAGGCATTTGTAGGTTTCAATAGAGTATCAAAAGGGGCTTTGATTAAAAGTAAGATTATGAGCAGAACTGCTTTACATTTCACTTAAAAGCAATAGAGGGGTAAATAAACCTGCAAAAAACTTGGCATGAGAATCAGTTATGTCAGATTGTTAAGAAATCAGATATAGATGAATGGACATTACATAGACAGACATGTAGCAGGGTCTCATGTACCTACCCTTATTTTAAGTAAAGGGCAATGTTTGAAATTGTTTTGCTAACACTCTAAATTAGGAGTTTTCATTAAATCAATAAACCCTCCCTCAAAATCTGAGCTCTAATTTGTGGGTTGGGGGGGGCTGTTGTTAGGGAGATGGTGAGCAGATACTAAAGATTTGCCAAGTAAATTGCTTGATAGGAAATAAATACTTGGGTTGCTTTCCAAAGTAAACAAATTAGAGCTTACAATTTTACTTATTGTATTGAAGATTTTATGTGACTTTGGACACTTCATTTAACTGCTGTCTGCCTCAGTTTCATCATCTATAAAAATCTATAAAATGGTTTGTTTTGAAGTTAGAGTAAAATATTTGTAAAGTACTTTGCAAATCTTAAAGAACTACATAGATGCTAGCTATTGTTATATTACAAACATAAAAAGATATGAAGAAATAGGGTCAAAATGTACTTATAAGATATTGAGGTAATACCTTTCTTCTGTTTAGTGTCTAATCATAACCATTTAATGAATGTTTTGTAACGAACAGATGAATGAATTCATTTTGACACTTCATTTTAGTCTCTAAAATGCAACCTGTTGTCAGTTAAAAAATCCAATTAGTTGTAAAAATCTAGTTATAGTTAATATTTATAACTATTGATGAATTTAGGGAGCTGGGGCACTGTAATCTCTCATTAACTCAATGAAGTACCCCTCTGCTCTACTCATATTTAGTCTTGGGGAGTTTGATCTTTGATAACAGGGGTCAAGTCTCTTTAGTATTTAGTTTGTTACATGCCAACTCTAGTGTTCCAGGAACAATTTGATTGCATCTACTGGAAAATATCTAGAATCTCTTCAAAAAAGAGAAGGATTAAATTCCTAATATATAATAAAAATTGGGTTAAAAAAGACTAAAAAGAAAATATTCAAAATTGTGAATTAATAGATTTTAAAAGAATTCAATAACAATTTTTACATAGTTTTATGCTCTCTTGGGAGACTACTATTTAAATCGTATCAGGACATAAATTACTAAATAGATACTGCTACATTTCACTTTATTTCTACAGAGTGCCCTCAGAGCCCATGGTTATTGTCCCGTGAGATCAGAACATGGGCTCCTCTTGTCAATGGTAGTCTGAAGCTTTTAAAAAAGTCACCAATTAGCTCTTTCCAATAGACCCAGAACCTCCAGGCAAGTCAAACTCTGTAGGTGATCTCTAAGTACAGACAAGACCATTTATAGATCTCTGTGCAGTCACATATGCAGAAGAGCAAACAAGAGGAAGTATCAACCAGAGACAGAAGCTTGTTTGCCTAATTGAGGCCTGTCAACAAAAACCTATAGACCAAGGAGCCTCTATTCTAAAGTCTCTTCTTTGTGCTCTCACTGACCTGTGTCTCCACACAAATGTTTGACAAGTATCAGAAACATATCCTTCCTTTCTCATTCACAGTCTGTGTCTCCTTTGCAATCAATGATTTAAGACAGAGTGACCTTACAGAGGAATAAACTGAAGCTAGCTTATGCCTGCTAGCAAGAGCTGATTATTAAATTTCCAACATAGCATCTATACCCCAGAAAAAGAAAAATGCTACAAATCAGGGCTTAATTTATTGTTTTGTTGATTGTCTAGACTGAAGAAAGTGTTAGGAAAACTGTAAATATTGAATTTAACTTTAAAATTAATTATGAATATACTTACTCCGTTCCCCAGGAAGTTGGCTATTAAACATTTGTCCACACACTCCTGCCTTACAACTTGAATTTTTCTTTTCCCCCACCAGCTCCCAGACAGTGTATTTTCCACTTATGTCATTCGTCTCCAAGACCCTCAAATCAAAACCATATCAATTTCCTCTAGATTGTCTCCCAAGTCCTGAGTGCTTGAGTGTACGACTGGTTAGGGGCATTCTGCAAATTACCTGAAGCTGCTTTTTATTCTATTAGCCAGATACTTTTGAATGTTAGCCTGCGTTCAGAACATGGATGGTTAGGTGAGTGGTCAGAGTCCATGCTAAGTGTTCTCCTTTCAGTTTCATGTATTATTGCCGTCTTAATAATTTGACTTAATCAATTCTCATGCCAAGCTATTCACAGGCTTGTTTGCCCTTCTACTGCTTTTCACTGATGTGTGAAAAAATACTGTTCATACTCTCCTGACATCCTTCTTTGAGCTTTAAAAATGATCCTGTATTATTGTTAAATATCATTACTCCCATTTTTATAGATGAACGAATTGATCTTGAGAGAGATTAAGTAAAACAATTACAGTGCCATAGCTACCAAAAGGCAAACTCAGAAGTTAAATCCAGGCCTAGGACTCAGCTCACTATATTTTACTGTTTCTTGAAAGGTAGCTGATTTCCTCTGTCATGTGAAAAAAACAATATTTGATTCTTTTAAGTTTGTGTTAACAACATTCCATTTGACAATCTTGTGACTAAATGCAGACAACTTCATGAGATTGGATATTTAGTCATAAGGGATATAAGAAGTCAAAGTTGAACCCCTTCATTTGAAAGATAAAGAAATCAAATATTTGAAAATTTAAGTTTCCCAGATAGCGAAATAACTGGGATGCAAATGCAGAGCCTCTGACTCTAAATGTAGCACCACTTCCATTACACCATGCAGTCTCCATAATTGGGTCTACAAAAAAATGAAAACTTTTAATTGGCTGAATTCAATTTATTAGGCAGTGTTCATGGAATGCCCATCATATTCCTAGGACTTTATAACCAGATACCAGATGCAGTCTTTGCCTTCAAAGAGCTTGCTTTATCTCATTTTCATTGCCAAATACTACCATCATTAAATAATCACTAACCTCTTAAAGCAAAACACAAAGAAAAATGAAAAATTATTTAAAGATGTCAATTACTATTCAATACATGTGTAACTGAATCATGAGATAATGAAACAAAATGGAAACTAATGAAAAAAGAATTAATTTCAAAATATTGTGTAGTAAATGTTACACACAAAGTAGTGTCAAATATTTTATCTGAAATTAAAAATATTATATCAGTATCTTAATGACATCAGAATCCTCAGAATCCTAAGATAAACTGTCTCTTGTCTAATGTTATTCAAAATGGACCAATCTTTTCATTTTTCACATGACCTGAACACATTATCATGTATCTGATGTTTACTTGAATAAATGAATTTCCAGGGACTTTGCTATTTATTGATATCAAGTCCACTCACCTCATAAATTGTTTACCAGTGCTTATTCTCTGAGTGTCATATAAATAATTGTTGATGGTGTAAATGATGAATTCTGAACTCCTATATTTACAGTAAGGTTTAAGCATTTCTTGGACCAAGGCTTACAAAAGCTTCCAGAGTATTAGATTTTAGCTAGAGTACGTTTGGGAAAACAAACAAACAAACTAGAACTTTCTTGTTTTTTCTACCAAGCATAGATAATTGAGATGATTTAAGAAAGTAGGAGACATTTTGAGATACATTATACTTCAATAGATACAGATTTCAACTCCTTCATTCCTTTTTATATGTGATAGTGTCCTTTGTCCAAAGTGTTCTACTGAGTAGTCCACCAACTCAGTATACAGATGAATATAATGCACTGTGATTTGATCCAATCCTTCTGGAAAATAATTTGGAATTATTCTAGAAAAGTCATGAAATTTTCATACCCTTTGACTCAAGAGAACCACTTTTGGGCATTGCCAAGAGGATCAAAGACAGAAATAAAGGTCTTATATGCACCAAAATATTAATAGCAGCTTTTTTGTGGCATCAAAGAACTGGAACAAGGTGAAATATGCCATAAAATGTGGAATAGCTAAACAAAATATAGTGTATGAATGTAATAGAATTTTATTGCTCCTGAATATATACTGAATGTAAAGAATTCAGAGAAACATGTAAAAACTTATGTAAACTGGCATAAGATGAAAGAAACCCAACCAGAGGGAAAAAAATAATGCATGATGACAATAATAATGTAAACAAAAAGAATAACCAAATGAAGCCAGATGTTATACAATTATAATATTCAGTACTGGTTCATTTTCCTTTCATGAGAGAGGTGGGAAACCATGGGTAAGGAGTATTATATATCATCAGATGTGATTCAGTTGGTTTTCCTTAACTGTTTCTGCCCCCTTAGTTATAAGTGAAGAGTCACTGTGTAAGGTGGTTGAATAATTTGAAAATTACTATTATATGAATATTTTAAAAATCAATGAAAATTTTAAAAATCAACATTCCTTTATTTGATTTCTATAGTAACTTTTAGAAAGCTTTTGTTTCATTCTAACAATTCAGAAATCCAGTACATGACCACACTAATACTTAAGAACAACAACAACAACAACAAAAAAAAAAACCACAGAAATTCTAAAACTTTAGAATATTGGCAGTATATACCAAAAAATAATTTGTCATTTTTCTATTTATTCTTACCTGTAAAAATTCTTAGAACAATATATGGAATCTACTTATTTTCAAAAATGTTTATATAACATAATTCATCAAAAGTTCTTATTGCTTAATGGGTACTTAAGAAAGAATTGATAATAGCAGGAATGAATTCACTCATCTACATCTGTTCCAAAAACTACAGTACTTTTTCAAGGATAAATAGTTTTTACTGGGAGCTGACTTTTGGAGTTTAAATTGCTCACTTTAATCAAGAAAGAAATCTCAAAATAAAAGCTCCAAAGAACATTATTGCCTAAGTACAGAATTATCAGGTCAAGGAAAAAATAATGCAAGTGGCCAAAAAGAAACAATACAAAAAACAGGGAGTCATAATTAGGATTACACAGGACTTAGCAGATGCAACATTAAAGAATCAGAGGATAGGGAATATGATATTCTGGAAAGCAAAGGAGCTAGGACTACAACCAAGAATTGTCTACCTGATGAAATTAAGCATAATAGCTAAAAGGAAAAAAAAAAAGGCCATTCAATAAAATAGAAGGATTTCAAGCTTTCATGAGGAAAGGACCAGAGTTAAACCAAAAATTATGAACCCCAATAATAAGATGCAAAAGAAATATAAAATAAAAAAGGAAAAGAAAACATAAGGGATTTAATAGAGCTAACTAGCTTACATTGCTACAGAGAAGATCATATTTGTAAGTCTTAAAAATTGTATCTTTAATACTATAGCTAGAAAAAAAGATAATTAAGGGTTGAGAAAGAGGTATGCACAGCAGAAGGAAGGGAGAGGTAGAATGAGGTAAATTATTTCTCATGAAGAGATGCAAAAGACATATTATAGTGCAGGGGAATATGGGAGAGTGGATAATGGATTTTGCTTGAACTTTAATCTCATCAGTATTGCTTCAAAGAAAGGATAATATTCACAATAAGTTGAATATAGAAATCTACATTACCTGATAAGAAAGTAGAAGGGGAGAAAAATAAAAGGGAGAAAATTAAGTAAAAAAGTAAATTAAGGAATTAAGTAAAGTAAAAAGAAAAAGTAAAGTAAAGGACTGACAGAAGCCACAACAGCTCAGGGAAGTGGTAGATAGACGCGAAACACAGGTAAGAAGAGAAAGGATGAAAAAAGAGACAGGACAATCAGGATGAAAAATAAGATGGAGGGAAATACACTGCTAGTAATCATAATTGTTAATGTGAATGGGACAGACTCTCTCAAAAAATGGAGTTGTTAACAAGAGTGAATCAAAAACCAGAATGCTAGAATATGCTGTTTACAAGAAACACATTTGAAGCAAAGAGACACACACAGAGAAAAGATAAGGGGCTAGAGGAGAATCTATTATGTTTCAACTGAAATAAAACAAACAAACAAAAAAACCAAGGGTAAAAACACTGATCTCAGACACAGTAAAAGCAAAAACAGACCTAATTAAAAGAGATAAGAAAAGAAACTACATCTTGCTAAAACATGCCATAGACAATAAAGCAATATCAATACTAAACAGATATGTACCAAATAGCATAGTATCCAAATCTT
Organism: Myrmecobius fasciatus; assembly: GCA_023553655.1. Lineage (NCBI taxonomy): Eukaryota > Metazoa > Chordata > Mammalia > Dasyuromorphia > Myrmecobiidae > Myrmecobius > Myrmecobius fasciatus. The sequence continues at coordinate 207,261 of JAJPUD010002572.1, forward strand.
AAAGAAGTAAAGTGAGTTCCAAGAAGAAAACAAAAGCAAAATTGTACTAGTGGAGAAACTTCAACTGTCTCCTCTCAGAATTGGATAAATTCAACCAAAAAAACAAGCGAGAAAGAAACTAAGGAGGTAAATAGAATATTAAAAGAGTTAGAATAACAGAACTTTGGAGAAAATCTGAATGGGAATAGAAAGGAATAGAAAGCACTTACACAAAAATTTATCATGTATTAGAGCATACAAGTCTCAAAATGAAATGTAGAAAGGTATTCTTTTTAAATCATAACGCAATGATCTATCTATCTATCAATGTGGCTCTTTTCAACAATGAGATGATTGAAGCCAGTTCCAATGATCTTGTGATGAAGAAAGCCATCTACATCCACAGAGAGAACAGTGGGAAATGAATGTGGACCACAACATAGTATTTTCACCCTTTTGGTTGTTGTTTGTTTGCACTTTATTTTCTTTCTCATTTTTTTATCCCTTTTTATTTCTTATTTTTCTTTTTTTTCTTTTTTTTATTATTATTTTTTTATATTTGCAAAACATATGTTTGGGTAATTCTTCAACATTAACCCTTACAAAGCTTTCTGTTACAAATTTTTCCTCCCTACTCTCTACCCTGCCCCTAGATGGCAGGATATCCACTACATGTTAATGATGTTAAAATATATGACAAATAGAATATATATATACATATTTCCACACTTATCATTGTTGTGCAAGAAAAATCATATCTACGAGAAAGAAAAATCAGATAAAGGAAACACAATGCAAGCAAACATCAATTGAGAGCATGAAAATGTTATGTTGTGGTCCACATTTCACATCCCTTTCTCTGGGTGCATATGGCTTTCTTCAGTGAACAATTGGAAGTGGTTTAAAACATTTCATTGTTGAAGAGAGCCATGTCCATCAGAATTGATCGTCATATAGTATTGTTGTTGCCATCTATAATGATCTCCTGGTTCTCCTCATTTCACTCAGCATCAGTTCATGTAAGTCTCTCCAGGCCTCTCTGAAATTGTCCTGCTGGTCGCTTTTTACCTGATTTTTCTTGTACAGCATGATATTTGTGGAAATATGTATAGAGGAATTGCACATGTTTAAGATATATTGGATCATTTGCTGCCTGGGGGAGGAGGTGCAGGAAAGAATGAGAAAAAAATAGAACATGGGGTTTTATAAGGGTGATTGTCAAAAATTACCCATGTATCTATTTTGAAAATAAAAAGTTTAATTAAAAAAAAATCTTGCCCAATTATATGCCAAAAAATCTGACAAGCTAAGTGACATCAATGACTAATTATAAAAATATAAATTGCCCATCTTAACAAATAGGAAATAGAATGCCTAAATGACCCCATCTTTGGAAAAAGAAATTGAACAAGTCACTAAAGAACTCCCTAAAAAAAAATTCTTAAGCCCAGATAAGTTCACAAGTAAATTCTACCAAACATTTAAAGAATATTTTATTCTAATATTATGCAAACTATTTTTAAAATAGGCAAAAAGGAGTTTTACCAAATTTCTTTTATATCACAAAATATGTAAACCAGGAAGAGCCAAAACAGAAAGAAAATTACAGACAAATTTTCCTAATGAATATCAATCCAAAAATTTTGAACAAAATCTTAGCAAAATGATAACAGCAATATGCTGCCAGGATTATATACTATAACCTGGTAAAATTTATACCAGAAATGCAAGGATGTTTCACTATTATGAAAAGTATCAGCATAATTGATCATGTCAATAACAGAAATCACATAATTTTCTCAATAGCTAAATACAACACCCATTTCTATCTATCTGAGAGGCAGAGACAGAAAGAAAACACAGGAATAAAGGAAGTATACTTTAAAATGATAAGCAGTATCTATCTAAAACAATCAACAAACATTATCTGTAATGGGGCTAAGCTCTTAGCCTTTCCAATAAGATCAGAGGTGAAGCAAGAACGCCCGTTATTGCTACTATTATTCAATAGTACTAGAAATGTTAACTATAGCAATGTGAGAAGAAAGAAAAATTGAGGAAATTAGAATAGGCAATGAGTAAACAGAATTACCACTGTTTTGCAAATGATGTGATGGTATGTTTAGAGATCTTTGGAGAATTAATTGAAAATCTACTTGAAATAACTTTAGCAAAATTATAGGATTTAAGATAAAATCACATGAATCACCAGCATTTTTTTTATGTGACCAACAAAATCCATCAGCAAGAGATAGAAAGAGAAATTTCATTTAAACTAATTGTAAACAATATAAAATACTTGGAAGTCTCTCTGCCAAAATAAATTCAGGAACTCTATGAATACAATAACAAAACACTTTTCATACAAATAAAAAAAAATTCAGAGCTAAACAATTGGGAAAATATCAATTGCTCATAGATATATTGAGCCAATATAGTAAAAATTACAAATTGTGGCTACACTAATTCACTTGTTCAGTGCCATACTAATCAAACTGTGAAAAATTATTTGATAGTTTAAAAAAAAAGCAATAAAATTTATCTGAAAAAACAAAAGTTCAAGAATATAAAAAGAATTAATGAGAAAAAAAAAAAACAAAGTAAGATGCCTTAGCAGTATTGGATTTCAAACTATATTATAAAGCAACAATCATCAAAATTATTTAATACTGGATAAGAAATAGAATGGTGAATCAATAGAATAGATTAGGTACTCAAAAAATAAGTAGTCAATGTCCATAAAAACCTAGTTTTTGATAAATGCAAAGAACCCATCCTTTGGGGTAAAAAGTCACTATTTAACAAAATTGCTGGAAAAACTAGAAATCAAGGGGACAAAAACTAGGTATAGACCAACATCTCACATCATTTACCATCATAAAGCCAAAATGTATCCATGATTTAGACATAAATAAAAATTGATACCATAAACAAATTAGAAGAGCAAGGAATAGTCTGTCATCAGATCTGCAGCAAAGAAAAGAATTCATGGCCAAGCAAGAGATAGGAAACATTACAAAATGCAAAATAAATAATTTTGATTATATTTAAATAAAAAAAAACTTTTGAAAAACAAAAGCAATACTTAGATTAGAAAGAAAGCAGAAAACTTGAAAGCAATATTTACAAGTACAGCAAGCAAATAGATATTCCATTTCTCAAATCAATAGAAAACTTAGTCAAATTTATAAGAATACAAATCATTCCCTAATCGATAAAGAATAAAAAAAAATATGGACAATTTTCAGATGAAGAAATCAAAAGTATTGGATATGATGACAGAAAAGAAAAAAATGATAAATATTGGAAAGGATATGGACGAATTGGGACACTAATGCATTGTTGGTGGAGCTGTGAACTGAACAACCATTCTGAAAAATGCTGGCCAGGTCCTCATTTTGAATATTGCTTTCAGGTAATCCAATGATTCTGGTATTTTCTCTCCTGGATCTATCTATTTTCCAGGTCAATTGTTTCCCCCCATGAGGTAGATTTTCCTTCATTTTTTCATTCTTTTGAATTTGTTTGATTGACTCTTGATGTCTCATAGAATCATTAGTTTCCATTTGCCCACTTCTAATTTTTAAGGTGTTGTTTTCCTCAGTTAGCCTTTGTACTTTCTTTTCCATTTGTCCAAATTGTACTCTTTATAGAGTTGTTTTCTTCAGTGGATTTTTGTATCTCCTTTTCCATTTGACTAATTCTACTTTTTAAGCAGTTTTCCAAAACTTCCAAGAACTTTGACTCTTTTTTTTTTTTCACAATTCCCTTGCATCACTTTCATTTCTTTTCCCACTTTTTCTTTTACCTTTCTGATATGATTTTAAGCTCTTTTTTGAGCTCTTCCATGAGTTCTATCTGGCCTTGAGACCATTTCCCATTTTTCTTTAAGTGTTTTGACTTTGTTTTCCTCTGAGTTTGGAATTTTATCTTTCCTGTAACCAAATTAACTTTCTATGGTTAGACAACATATGTTGTTGTTATTTGCAAAAAAAATAAATAAATAAAAGGGCTTTTTTCTTTTCTGTTAAATTTTAACCCATTCCCATGGTGGTAGGACAACTGTCTCAGGCTTCTTGTAACATTGGCTTTAGGCCCTGGCTGTTTACTTGGTGCTACACAGAAGAAAACCTCTTTATCTGGTATTATTCTTAGGAGGTAGGGTGGAGTTGTAGGAGTCTGTCAGGTTGCATGACCCTAAGTGGGGTCCTAGTGGTGGTGACTGGCATGTCCTGAGGCCCAGTGGGATGTTTCTGCTTTTCCCCATGACTACACTGAAGTACTTGGAACCCCGACTGCTGGAAGATGCCTGCTTAACCAGAGCTATATCAAAGCTTTCCTAGAGCCGAAGTCCTCAGTCTCCCCTGACTGGTTCATGGTGGGTCCTGGTATTAGCATTCACCTGTTGCAGCACAGTAGAGATCATTTTCTCTTGTTGATTTGTTGAGGCAATGCTTGCTGCCACTTGCTGGGAAGCTTCCTATCCTGGATTACAGCTCACCATCTCCCTTCCTCTTACCTGAGTGAGATGGACCCTTCCTGCTGATCCTCCAAATTTCCTCTGCTAAAAGACTGTTTCACACCATCTCCTTGATGGTTCCACCACTCTAGTACCTATACTGTAGCATTACTTTATGGTTGCCTGGAGGTGAACATGGAAGAGTTACAGGGATTTACTGCTTACTCCACCATCTTGGCTCCCAGAAACAGTCTGTTCCAATCATTCTAAGGAACCATTTGGAATCAGAAAAACATTATACACAGTATCAAGAACACTACGTGATGGTATGAAGGACTCGGATCACCTCAACAATACAATGATCCAAGACAAGTACAAAGGATTTATGAAAGAAAATGTTATTCACTTCAGATAAAGTACTGATGGACACTGAATGTAAATTACATTTTTTTCACTTACTTCATTCTTTTTGCATGTCTTTTTCCACTTTTGATTTGTTTCTTCTTTCACAACTGTGACTTATATGGAAATATGTTTTACATATTTCTAATCAAATTATCTGAATTTTTGAAGAGGAGAGGGGGAAAAAAGGAGGAAGGGATACAATTTTGGAATTCAAAGTCTTGTAAAATTGAATACTAAAAATTATTTTGATTTGTAATTGGGGAAAAAAATGAAATACCATTAAAACAAAATAAAGTGAAGTGGGGCAGACTACTGTAGATAATTTCTGAAATACCTTCCAACTAAAATTCTCTAATTGTGTGACAATAGTATACATGAAAGGTTGTATCAGAAAGATATTGGAGAAAAGAAGAGACTGATATGTGGTTTTCTTGAATATGTTCGCACAGTATTTATATTTACCTACAGACATTGATTGAATGAAAAATATCATTTTATCTGCCTAATATTTGTGTATTAAAAGTATGTCATTTTTTAGCATTTTATTCTCTTATAAAACTCACTTATACTTGGAAGAATAATGTAAATATTTCTAAATACTATGAACTCTCTCCCCAAATGATGTTATATGTCCATTAATAACATGGTAATTATTATAGATATTCATGTTATAATTAGTAACATAAATATATTGTAAAAGACTCATAAATATTTATCATGTATAACATTCCAGGAAATAAAAGAAATGTATTATTATACAGACATATATTTTTATCACTAATAACATTTATCATTGAGGTTCATCAATGTTATCATGAGTAATATTACAGGAAGAAAAGAAAAAGATGTCAACATAAATGTTTTGTTATGTTGTGTGGGGAAAAACTTCAAACTGGAGGAATAGGTTTTAATCCCAGCTCAGTTGATTAGTTCTGTGATTTTAGACAAATCATTTTGCTTCTCTAAGCCTGTTTCATGTTCTGTATGATAAAGAGGTTGAAATAAATAGATAGATGTGTGTGTGTATAAAATGTGTGCATACATATGTCTATCATGTATCTTTTTATCTATCTATTATCTCTATCTTTCATCTTTATTTTTTTGAGGTCCTTTCCACTTTGTGGTAAGAATAGTCTCATAACCCCTATCTCCTTGGAAGTTGAACTATGTTTTTTTCCCTAAAAAGTTGTTGTCCTCTTAGAAGAGTTTCAAGCATTATGATATTTGTCTGGTGCATCATTACCAGCAATTTTAGCAAAGGAGCTTAATAGAATTTAAGTTCCTTGAGGGCAGCAACTATTTTGCTCTTGTCTTCATAATACTAAGCACCTAGCACAAGGCTTGACACATAGTAGATGCTTAATGAATAATTGTTAATTAATTGATCTTCTACAACAAATAAAATCTTATAGATTGTATTTGTTGAAAAAAAATCACTTGGATACAAAAGAACATCTTTTTGTATTCCAGGTGAATGATATTCAGTACAATATTTTCAGTGTTGAAACCTATCAAGAAATCTGATACCTAAAATTTTAGAGAATAAAGTAGCATGTTTTCCATAAAATTCCCAGATCTATTTCGTTTATCTCCACCCTTGTTTTAATAAAATCCACATCTGTTAGTTGTCAGGGCTGACAAAAGATTCATGTTGAAAGAAAATAATTGGGATATAGGCAATTAGATTCATGGTTCACAATTTGTTTAAATCGACGCATCAACCATTTTGTGGGAGAAAAAGAATCTTTGGTCTATCTATTTCCCATCTATTCCCCTCCCCCCAAAAAAAATGTCTTCCAAGAGACTTTTTTCCACAAGATACCAATAATGAATATGAAAATATTTTTAAATCATAATCACAACAAAATTTTAGACAGTTATAATACAACCAGAACACAAAAATCCAATTTTTCAGTTATCACTAGGTGTCAGGCCAACCTTTAAGAATCATTGTGCCAGCCTTTTTTATCTGAAAAAAAGTAGAATTTAATTGTCACAAAACTTCTTTCCTAAGAAGTTTAGAATTCTCAAAAATCATTAACATCAAATTCTAATAAATACCTATGGGATATAATAATTTAAAAATAGAAGAATAGTGACAGAGAACACATAGGTTATCTGGTCCAATTCAACCTTAGTTCTGGGAGAACTTTTTATCCTTGATGGAGCTATAGTACCCTAGAACATGCTAGATTTTTGCACTGAAAAAATAACTTAGGTGCTAAAACTCTCAAGTGTCAATTAATCAAGCTCTAACTCAAACTAAAGTAGTAATCTCTGAAAATCTACTTAAGACTATATTATAATTCAGTGGAAGATCTGGAAATAAGAACAAGTTTTATAGAGTCTCAGGACTTGCCATATCATTCACTCCATCTGGTGAAGAAAATAGATAATTGTGATGTGGCTGTACATAGGACCAGATAGTGAATGAATCAGATAAATCAATAATGTTGATGTTGATATCCATATGAGAAGACAGAAATAAGTCCATAAAGGTAAAAACAAAAAAACAACAAAAAAAAAAAACCCAAAACCTTGTAAGATTTAGATTTAGGGGAGAGGGAGAGAGGGAGGAAAGAAGGGAAGGAGGGAAAAAAACAGAGAGAGACAGAGAGAGAGAGAAAGAGAGAGAGAAGGAAGGAAGGAGAAAAGGAGAAGGAAGGAGAGAAGGAGGGAAGGAGAGAAGAAAGGGAAATACTAAGGAGGCAAAGAAAATTTTAAAATGCATTAGCTTTTGGAAAATTAAAATTTAAAAAAAAATAATAGTCACAACCATATCAGTTTTCTTCTCTCTCCATATTACCCCTGAAATGTGTAGCTTACCCTATATATTCAGCTGACTATCTGATTCTAGTGTTGGAAAGAAAAGGAGAAATCTTCCTTTAGCCTGAAATTAAAGTTGAGACAATCAATAACCAACATGAAAATGAGAAAGTAGAGCTGAAATATTTCTCTGGACCTGCTTCTTAGGCTAAGACTCTAAGGAGTCTTTAACATCAGTTGTACCTGATTTCAGAGTGATGCTCTTCTTTCTCTGCTTTTTTTCTCTCTAGGTGCTTTGCTGCTTGCTTTGCTAATGTATCTGGAATCCCTGAGGTACTGTTCCCCATCTTCAAGATGAACCTTGAAGAGCAGATTACCATTAGCACATTGGAGTCACCCAATGTCAAAACTGCCTCACTTCACCCCCTGTCATGTGGGATCTCTTTACCTTTCTTGGAGCTGTAATGTTCAAGAATATGTATGTGATTGCACTAAAAAAACGATGACCCAGGTATCAGAATTTCCAGAGCCAGTTACAGACAAATTCCAGCCCAACCTAAAGAAATGGCTCCTTGAAATTATGCTTAGGGTTACAAATGGGTGAAAAAGTAGTACAAAGAATGCTGACTGCTACCAAAGACAAATCACCCATCTTTTCCACTGGTTAAAGCTTAGAACTTTCCTTGCTAAAGCTTCTCTGCAGCGCTTAGTACCAATTGAAGTCATTTAATTCCTGCCAGAGTTATCTACTCCCTTGAGTCCCTGGTTGTATTAAAGGGTAGAAGATCTAATATTGATTCTGAAGAAGTGTAGAGTATAGAGGCACAGGGAGGCAGGTGTAGCATAGTGACTGTGGCTTGAACATTGTGCTTGTCAGGAAAGATTTGTGGTCATGGGACCCTCATTCCCAATAATTCTTGGTACCCTCATTTCCACCCTGAAAATACAGTTCGTTTGAAAGGTTAAAATCAGACACCCATTTTACCAGATGTGCACATCTGTGTAGCTGCCACAACTAATCTATATAGAGAAGAGACCATGCATGATTTTTTTTTCCCAAGGTTGTTTTTTGTTTTTTTGTTTTTTTTAAACTAGGCAAGGTTTCTCTGGTTCATCCATCTCCGTTTATAATTATGTATGAGATATATGTTGTCCCATGCAGTTTAATAAAGGAACACATTTGTTTTTAATAGCGGCACCAATAATAAAAGCTTAAATCTAACTTTCAAGTTTACAAAGAGCTCTTTCTAAGGTCAATGATTAATGTAAATAGTTACTGTATTTTTTTTTTCTTCAGAGAGCTATTTTCACATTAAGGTGAAGAGCACAATTGTTTAAATGAGGAAGCTGATTTATCATTCAAAAAGTAATTCTTCATAGGGGCACATTTAGGTGATAAAAATCAATGACAAGAATGGTAAATTGCCTGGGAGGGTTCAAAACAGATTCAAGATAAAGGAGAAAAAGATTAAGTCAAGACAGCATCTAATGCTTTTGCCAAACACTTCAGCCTCACCTTATTTGACGTTGATCTAATAGTCAGCCAGTTAATTTCCAGGGCATAGGGCCAATCTTTTGTCACCTCTGTAGCTCCATATCAAACTTTCAGGAAACAAAACCCCTGAAAGCAGACAATCAATAATGAGATCAGTAGATTTTATCTTAAGAGAAACAGGACTTGCCGGCTTTGTTTGTGGAAGGTTGTTTCACTGAATGCTTCCACCCAGGCTCTTGTCAGTAAGTGACTGTGATGTGCATAGCATGATTGAATGAGTGTAGATAAAGTCACAAGAAAATGTGGCACTGGGAAGCAAAACATATAAACTAAAAGGTGAAAATGAACTCCACCATGTGTGGCCATCCTTTTCCTACAATAGTCTCTCAGTTGCTTAGCAGGCCAAACATATTTCTTATTTACTTTGAGATGTGACCACTTCCTACCTGCATCATTCTTTGATTACTCTTAGACTTCTATTGCTATAAAATGCTAGAAAGAAAAGCACTGGAAATAATGGGACTTTTATACATACTGGCTAACCTATCTTCTTTAACGAACTTTCTCTCTCTCTCTCTCTCTC
>JAJPUD010002572.1:221957-253967 GCA_023553655.1 Myrmecobius fasciatus
ATTTTGCTTCTTGGGATTTGTTATTATGTAGACATGCTGTTGATTCATGAGAGTTTATTCTCTAACCTGCAACTTTGCTAAAACTACCGTCTCAATTAGTATCATTGCCCATTCTCTAGAATTTTTGAACTATACTATTTTCATTAGAAAATAGAAATAATTTTTTTTTTTACTGCTTTTATGACTTTAATTTCTTTCTCTTGTCTAATTGATATCATTTCTAGAAATACATTAAATGATAGAGTGAGTTTATTTGATTCACTCCTATAGTTATTGAAAAGTTATTGAATATATACTATATTATTTCTCTAATACATCCACATCGCATATGATGCTTGCTTTTGGTTTGAAGTAGATGTTTGGAAAGAGCTAAGGTTGTTCCTTTAATCAGAAATAAAACATGTATAGTGATTTTATTTTTCTGCTCTGATCACCATTAGCTTTATAGTCATAAAACACTAGATGATCTTTAATCTAGAGGAAATTGTAAAAAGGCTTAAGAATATATCTTTACTTTTCATATTATTAGGGAAGATGAAGTGCTGGAAGACTAGGAATTTAGGCAAAGGAATGCTCAAGGATTTTGTCCTTGGATGCTCTACTGGGAACAAGAAACAGGGACTTTAGTTGGAGGTATAGTTCTACCATGACTATAGTCTAAGATAACAATCTCACCATGCTCACCTTACCCACAGATACTATGACTGACAGAGAACTGAGCGCTCTGGTTGTAGCATATCTTTTGGGAATGCCTCATTCCTGTCATCTTGAGATGTAATTACTTCGGTAGAGATAGGTATTAGTTCATGTCATGCACAGAGATTTCTGGTCCAAACTTTCTGTGCCCACCTCCACTCAACTCCTTTCAATTCAAAGGGAACTGTGGAATCAAGCAATAGCACCTTTCATTAATTCAGAACTCAACCCATCAAGCCCCTTATCAATTGGCACTTTTCTAATGTTATGGCTAGCAGATCTGTATTTCCTTTCCTCTTAATCGCTGTTATCCATCTTCTAAAATGAATTATCCCTTTCCTGCTATTTTTCCCATCTCTATTAGTCCCACCCTACTACTATTATTTGATTCCTGTCTTCTTTTGCCTCCAGCCTCTTTCCATGATGCACTTGGGAAGCTCCATTCTATAATGAATAAACTTCCCTTTATATATGGGATTCCTTCTTTTCAAACTTGTTCTTCCCTTTTGATTCATAATAATTTATATTTATTAAAAAAAACATCAACCCTGACTTCCCAGTTAAATGTCCATTATAATTTTTTTTCATGACAATTGCGAGGACAGAACGAAGATGAATTAAAAAGAGGACTTGACATTAATCAGTCAATTAACAGATTTTTTTAAAGCATGCTCTATATACCGACAACCAAGAATAAACTAGGGGGTAAAAAAAAAAATGATAACAATCTCTGCCTTTAAAAAGCTTTCATACTAATAGAGAAGACAACATGATACACACACAATTGTGAGTATGTGTATATATATATATGTATATATACACACATGTGTGCATATATGTAACACAAAGTTACATATAAAGTAATGTAAAGTAACCTTAACAAGGAAGGTACTAATAGCAGGAAGAGTATCCTGCAAAAAAGTGATAGGAGCTGAATCTTGAAAAAAGTCTGGTATTAAAAGAAGTGAAAATAAGGATAATGAGCATTCCAGGAAAAGAGGTAACCCATGCAAAGATACAAAAATGGAAGATAAAGTTTTATTTATAAAAAACAGCAGAAAGAGAACCAAGAAAGAAGGAGGAATCGAACTTGATACAAAAGTTGTGAACCTGCTCAAATGGAAATGTAAGTGTGGACTGAGAAAAAAAGGAGTTGAGTTTAATACAAATGTTGTGAACCTGTTCAAATGGAAATGTGCATATGCTCTTGATAGTAATAGAGAAGAATGCAATAAAACTAGGTTTAAGGATAAAAGGGAAAGGAAAAAACATGAAATGCCTATGATGTGGCAGGCACTGTTTTAAGCCCTTTAAATACTACTTCCTTGAAACAGCCCTGAGGGATAAATACTACAATTATCTCTATCTTACTATTGAAGAAACTGAGGCAGGCAGACTTTGAATGATTGTTCTAGTCCACATAGCTAAATGTCTGAGACTGACTGCCTCAGATTTTAAAAAAGGAAAGAAAGAAAGTTAATGAGTTCTATTTCAGACATGTTGAATTTGAGTTTGAGTTTGAGGTGGCAACAGGGTAATGTGAAAACTCTGACGATAGATTTGAAAAAGCTGTTCTAATGAGAAGATTAGGGAATCAATTAAAAGAAGAGTCAAAGGATTGCCTTGCCTCCTTGATGACCTTATTGAGATTAGAAAATATAAGTTTGTAGTGAACTATTTTGCAGCATGTGACCAGATGGTGGGAGTTGAGATATGGCAAGTTGTGAGTGGTAATTGAACAGGAAACAAGGGATCTGAGAGTTGAGAATTGTGTTAACTGGTTTGCTCAGAGATTGAACAGAAGCAGGAGTGATAACTTCAGAAGTATTAAAGGATGAATTCTTAATTTGGGACCTGTGGACATATATCACATACATGTGTGTATGTATACATGCATGTGTGTGCATGTATATACATACATTACACATGCATTATAGGGAGGTATGTTAAAGTTACCTAAAATGAGAACATAAGTTGGTGGAGGGGGGAAGGGGACAGAGAACAAGAGAGAAATAGGGACAGAGAAACACATATACAGCACAGAGAAAATAGGGCAAGATACAGTGTCGGTCAATCACTGAACTCATTGAAAAAAGAACAGAATGTGTTGGGGTTGGCCAATTACTGTGTCAAGGATCTTGATTAGGTGATACATTTGGATACAATAAATCTCAAAGAGGAACCATTCCTAAGTGATAGTGGTAGAGGGAACATCTAGAGCGGTAATGGAGAGCAAGAGGTACTCTAATTACCCATCATCACCAGTGAGTCAGGGAGAATGAAAGACAATGAAATCAGTGCTGGAGAGTATGATAACTAGAAACTAGGGATGCAGGAGCCCTCAGCTCAAAGAAAGAAAGAAATCTAAAATGAAAGAATCATACATATTCCTTGCTTCTGATTACTATTTTCATAATTTATAATTTCATTATCTCCCAACAAAGGCTTTTCCTTTGAACTTTTCTCCAGTTAGCTATATTGTTCATCCATTTCTTTTCAGAGTCTACTAACTAACTTGTTATCCTTCTCTCTACCCCAAATCCTGTGCTTTATTTTGAGGGTTCAATATATAGATTGTTCATGACAAATATAGAAATATGTGTAAAAGGATTGTACGTGTTTAACATATCAGATTGATTGCTATAGGAGGGAGGTAAGGAAGGGATTGCGAAAAATTTGGAACACAAAGTCTTACAAAAATGAATGTTGAAAACAATCTTTACATATATTTGGAAAAATTAAATACTCTTACGGTAAGTTTGGTTAGGATTTGCTTTGATTCCCGCTAAGTTCCCAAAGTAAGTTCTCTTACATGGAATCAGAATGAGCACATAATCCAATGGGCAGTAGAAATATAATTGTGCACAAGCAGGAAAACAGTGTTTTAAAGATTGGTGCTTATATGTTTATAAATGTATGTGTGATGGAGGGGCAGTATAGTCAAGAGATACATAGTATCAAAATATATTTGCTTTACCATATTTGAATAAATGTTTGAGAAGTCCTAGACTGACATGAAGCTCAGGATTAGAATGGAAGAGGTTTTTTCTGACTTGATTAGAATCTCACTTTTTTTCAGATTACTGTGGGATTGAACATATTTCATGAGGCATTGGGAAGCTGTATTTAGCTTTTAGCTTTTATCCTTTAGTGCCTATTCAACTTTATTTATTCAACAGTAACAATAAATGCTATTATAGCAGATTGCTATTTGTCATCTCATTTTCACCAAGTCCAATGCATGTGGACTCTAAGATCAAATTCACCTTCAACACATCAACTTTCTCAACTCTTATGAGTTGCTCCCTCTCACGTACACATAATGATGGTTATAGCTTACATACCATCATCATTATCATCCATAACTAGTATACTGCTATGATTTTGAACTCTAAAATTTCTCTCTGATTATAATTCCCAAGTCAGAAATCTCTCTGCCACATTCCTCCAAAACTTATATTCCATCTTTTCTGCAACCTTCATTACCTCCCTGTCTTTTGAGTCTATCATCTTTCTTTTCCTTTACTTTATTCCTTTAATGATCTTGACCAACTTAATTTTACTTTGCTTTCCCTTTTGAGTTTCTTTTCCTATCGGATATTGTGCCTTAGCCTCTGAAAACCCCTCTAAATGTTCTTCTCTTATTTAGACTCCTTAGTTGCTGGGTACTTTTAGAGACAGCCATCAGCTGGTCAGTACAAATTCATATTATCTAATCATTTGTTTTTCTTTAATTGATTCTATCTCACTCCCTGACGAGACTGCTTCAAAGCTTCTAGTTTCTTTTTAAAGTGCCAAGAGTACCCTTATCCATTTCCCACAATAGTCATTCTCACCTCCTATTCGATTAAAAAACCAAAATTATTCATGAATTGCCTTATTTTTTCAGTTCTGTATTTTTAATTTATTCTATATCTTTACTCAAAAAACAGCTCATATTAAAGTAGCATTTTAATATTTGCAAAACAAAATCTAGCCAAACTAGAGTTGAACCTTCTTTGAACTTCTCAATAGCTCTGAGGTGAATATTACTTCTCCATTTTACAAACTGAAGATGAGAGAAATTAAGTGCTTTGCCAATGGACACGTAGCCATTGACAGAGAAGTGAATCAAACCTAAGTCTCTCTTTTCCAATGTCAATATTCTTTTTCCTTATCATATTGACTTTTTAGCATTGAGTCAATGTCATTTTGGAGGAACATTTATATTGGGGTGCCTCAGTTATCTGTTCTTGATACTATGCTATTCCACATTTTCATCAATTAACCAGATAGATACTTACCAAAATGGAAGATGATATGAAGCTTAGAGGGATAGCTAATTCAAAGAATAACCAAATCAGGATTCAGAAAGGGCCTGACAAGGTAGAAAAATGATAGGATAGGACAAATCTAATAGAGATAGCTGTCACTGAGTATTTGAAGGACTGTATGTGGAAAGACTTATTCTGCTGTGGCCTAGAAGGCAGAACTAGGAGGAAAAGTAGAAACTGTAAAGAAGCAAATCTAGACTTGATGTTAAGAATATCTCTTCAATGATTATAGTGTCCCAGAGTGGAAAGAGCTGCCTTAGGAGATAGTAAGTTCCTCTGCACTAAAAGTTTTTAGGCAAATGTTGTCTGATTAGTTATTGGATATGTTTTAGAGAGGAATTTTGTTAGGTATGCCTGACATTCCTCCCAACTTTGAGATTCTGTGACTCAATGATAAGATATTCCAGTGTGGATAACACAGAGTGCTGGACCTGGAATCCCAGACATGGCTTCTGATGCTTTCTCTAACATTTGATCTTTTCCCCTGTCCTTCCCACTTTACCCCTTCCCTACTTTCTCTCTTCCTTCAATTTTCTATTCCTGCCTTCCATAAATATTTATTGAATGTCATTTAGGGTTATTTGTATATAAAATGATGCTTTGGTGACTTGAAAGTATCAGTATTTTTCTCAAAGTACCTTACTCTAGAAAGTTATATATATGAAAGAAAATATGAAGGAAAAATATTTTGCTATTCACGTTTTTCATGACAATGCATAGGGGACAGAGGTCAAGGCTGGAAGTCTATTATTAATATCTGGGGTAACTATCAATGTCACCTTTATGTTTCTTAGTTTTTATGTTTATCAAATAGATGTAATAATACCTCCCTTGCTCAATTCTATAATCTGTACTAAAAGATCATTGGGAGAATTCAGTGAGCCTAGTCTGCAATATGAAGTGTTGATCCTAGGCACACTGAACTGCCATGGGATACTTCAAGATGAAGCAAACATTGGATCAAGGGACAAATGAAGATAGGTCAAGGGCACATGCTGATGAAATTCACTGAATGAATTTATCTGTGGATACCCCATTGTGAGCAATCAGATGGTCTATGAAAAATGGCAAGGGAATGATGTCAGGATGACTCAAGCAGGCAAAAATCAGTAAATATGAAGACATCAAAGTTGCTTTGAGAAGACAATTGCCCCTTTGTCAATTTGCTCTGATGGCATCTGGCTCCAGTTTTCCCTCTTCTCTCTATTTCTATTCTCCTCTCTCTGGGTTTTCAGGACACCCTGGTTCTCTCTCTACCTCTCTAATCGCTACTTTGTCTCATTTGTTAGGCCCTTTTACAGAACAAGAATACTGATGTCTTTCATCTGTCCTAGACTCTCTTCTCTTTTCTCCCTATACTTTTTCACTTGGAAATCTCTGTAGCTTCCACAGATTTAACTACTAATCATACTGATGATTATCAAATTTACTGCCTCAATGTCTCTGCTGACCTCCAATCTCACATCTCCAATTGTTTTTCAGACATCTCAAACAATATGTTCAGTAGATATCTTAAACTCACCACATCCAAAATGGAGTTCATTGTCTTTCCTCCTAAACCTTCCACCTGGTCCTACCTTTCCTACTTACTGTAGAGAGTAACACCATCCTCCCAATCCCTTAAACTCAAAATATGAGACTTCCTAAACTCCATTATCTCTCAATCTCCCTTCCTTCCTACCACTAATTCAATTTGTTTCCAAGGCTTCTTGATTTCAACTCATACCATCTCTCAAATATGCCCTTTCTCTCCTCTGACATTGCCACTACTCTATTGCAGACTTTTATTAACTCACACTTGGATTATTGCAATAGTCTACTAGTGAATCCACCTGCCTCAAATCTAATTCATCCAAGCTTCATTCACCAAAATGAGTTACCTAAAGTACAGGTCTGATCATGTCACCCCCCACTAAATATACTATAGTGGTTCCCTATTACCTACAGAAACAAATACAAGATGTTCTGGCATCCAAAACTCTTTATAACCTAACCTCCTTCTAACCTTTCCAGTCTTCTTACACCTTATTTCCTGACAGGTACTCGTCAGTCTAGTGACATTGGCCTTCTACTTGTTCTACAAACAAAACACTCCATGTCTTTGCTCTGGGCATTTTTTTTTTTTTGACTGTCCCTCATGCTTGAAACACTTTTCTTCCTTTAACTAGTAATCTTCCTTTAGTGTTCTCACTAAAATTTCTCTCTCCAACTCCTTTTAATCCCAGTGCTTTCCCTTTTTAAATTATTCCCTGCTTATCCTTTATATAGCTTGCTTTGTATATATTTATTTACTTCTTGTCTTCCCCATTAGATTGTGAACTTCTTGAGGGCTGGGACTGTCTTTTTCAATGCCAAACAAATCATTTTACATTTGTTCCTTTTGTATCCCCAGCATTTGGTTCAATGCCTGAGACAAAGTAGTAGCTTAATAAATGTTTACTTATTAATTGATTAATTCTAGTATTTTTAATAGCACTCATGGATACAAGGAAATAGTTGGAAACAATGGTGCTTTTCACTGCCATCCTAGATTGTAGTCTTGTTCTCTTTCTGAGAAATGATGTCATAGATATAACTGAAAACCAAAAAACCAAGCCTTCCCAGAACTATTGGCATAATAACAGTGGTCCAAGATAGTCAGGGCTTTTATTGTTCTATATTTGGAAAGACAAAGGGAGTTGGCACCTTTTACAAATTAAGCATAAAGAGATCCACAATCATAACTACAATAGGGTGACCAAGTGCCCTAGGGCACTGTAAAAACACGGATAAATATTATCTAAAGAAATAAGAAAGCTTAGCATATTTCATTGTCCCATAGCTAGGGAGAGGTAAGGGACCAAAAAAAAAACTTCTCTATCCATGTGGTTAGTATATGTCTTCAGGTACATTGGAGTTAGTGAAGTCTTGGGAAATATCAGCATCAACAGACCACATGTAAATAGTCCTAAGGGAGCCAGAAATATCATGTAATATGGATTAATCCAATACCCTTTCCCATCTACCCAAAGACCTCTCCCTTCTCTGCTATCCAAGTATCCACAAACACAAATGATTCTAAGGTTTACTTCTTTAAGATGATCGTAGGAGAGGTCTAACACTTAGAAGGAGGTAGAAAATGCAGAAATTATGCCAAAGCTACCTGTGGTAAGAGTTTATAGTGCCATCACAACTTATAGCTAAGTAGATTCTCTCTTCCACTGACACTAATGCATGAAACACACATATAGATGGAAAAAAAGAATCCTCGTATATCCCAAAAGTCTTTTTCTCATTAAGTGTATGGGACCAGAAGGGAGAGGTTTCTATTTATCTGGAACCAGTCAAACAACCTTAAATGCTTTAAATCTAGTACTATCTTCTCTGCCCCCACATTTAAAAATTGATTTCAATCAATAAACCAATAAATATTTATTAAATACCTACTGTGTCATATATATTGTGCTAATCACTGAAAATAGAAAGAGGAAACTGAAATATTTCCTGCTTTCAATAATCTTATATTCTTTTGGAGAAAATAACATGTATGTATGTAGGAATATATGTGTGTAAATGCATACACAAACATATATATATATCTTTTATTTTGCAAATATTACAAAGATATGTATGAAATATTTGCAAAATAAATATAAAGTCATTGTGAAAGAATAGTAGAAGCTGTAGAGATCAGGAAAAGCTTCAGGTAGAAGGTAGGATTTGAACTTTACTTTGACAGAAATTAACAGGAGTAGGTATATAGATAAAGTAGGTAAATATACATTCCAGGTATGGGGGAGAAAGCCAGTGAAAGGATAAAAGATGGGAGATGGAGTCTTGGGCATCAGAAACAGCAAGAAAGTAAGTTTGGCTGGACCAAACAGTGTGTGAAGGAAAGTAAAAGGTAATAAAACTGAAAAAGTCTGATTGTGGACAGGATGAAGGTTTTTAAATGACAGAAATTATTTTTGCTCCTATAAGAACTAAGGAGCCACTGAAATTTATTGAATAGAAGAGTGTCATGATCAGGCTTTGCTTTATCAAAATGACTTTGGTGGCTATGTCAGGGATGGATTGGAAAGGAAAGATTCATGACTGGAAGAAAAATTAGAATGTTATGCTAATAGTTTAAGTAAGAGATAATGAGACTGAACAAGGATGGTAACTGTAAGCAGAAGGAAGGGGAGAGAGAGGAGAGATATTGTGAAAGTAAATATGAAAAGATTTGACAGCTAGATATATAGAGTGAAAAGTTAAGTATGACACTAGATTTGAGAATATGACTGACTTAAGGATGGTGGGGCTCTTAACAAAAATAGGGAAGTTTAGAAGAAGTTTGGACTTTGGGAAAAATGTGTTCTATTTTGGACATAATGACTCCTATGGGATATCCATTTTGGAATGTCCAGTAAGCACTTAGTTATATGGGACTAGAGATTAGGGATGAATTGAAGAGTCTTCTACATAGGAATAATTAGGCCCATGGGAGCTAATGAGGTGACCAAATAAGAAAGTACACAGTATAGAGCGAAGAAAAGGGAAAAAAGAAGAGAAGAAAGAGAAAAGAGAAGAGATCTCAAGACAGAGTGGTGGGGTGCACTAGTGATTAGATTTGATATTGAAGATGATTGAACAAAGTAGAATAAAAAAAATCAGTTAGATAGGAATGAGGACAACCAAGTGAAAGCAATGTCACAAGAACCACAAGAAGAGAGAATATCCAGGAGTGAGTGGTCAACAGCATCAGATGCTGAAGAGAAGTTAAGAAGGATGAAGATTGAGTAAATACCATCAGATGTGGAAAATAAGAAATCATTAGTAACTTTGGAAAAAGAAGTTTGAATTAATTGAAGAGGCTGTTTTTCGTAATACAATTTTCTTTGGTTCTCCTGTTCCTTCATTTCTCTTAGTTTTCCATAACAGGTTGTTATCCAGCTCATGGCCCTTCTTTAGCAAAGAACAGAGATTTTTTTTCTGGATCCTCTTCTTTTCTTTATACTCTCTCATTTGGGGACATCTTTAGCTCGCATGGGCTTAATTATCATCTCAAAGCAGATGACTTCCAGATCTGTGTATTTGAAAGTAGGTTTTATGACGCTTGCCATGAGTGTGCTTAATGTTCATTCAGGCACAAATATAGATATCTAGGAATATAGCTGGGAAGATCCCAGACACCTTTGCATATTCCAGACATGCATAGACTTTTTGAGGATAAACATAGAGTTAGCAGAATTCCCTGGGGTTCAGCAGTCAGTACTTATATATTCATGAAAATTCTTTTTTTCTTTTTCACCCATTTGACCCCTTCATTCCAACACACATCCTTCTTTGGCAGGAAGGGGTCCACTCTGTCTAGGTGGAATCCATTATGAACTCTAGTCTATCTGTGTCTTCAGAGACCTGGTCTGCAGCAAGGGGCAGACCTAGACTGGATAATTTTTTTTGAGAATGGAGAATCCAATAGCACTAAAGTGGCTCCTGTTTTTTCATAATTGATACAGAGACCTTCATTGTAGGGAGTTAGGAATATGGCACCTCAGAGTCTCAATGCTTAAAAGCTCAAATGAGTCAAAATGTGCTTTGGAACTATGAAAAGTGTAAATAAACATGAGGGATATTATTATGATTATGAAAAACCCTTATATGATTAGCATTTATTAAAATAGATTTTGCTAGAAAACAAAAAAAATTCCCCTTAGAGATTATTGGGTGTCCAAATATGAACCACTGCTCCATATAATATCATCCCAACCCCACTTTCCATTTCAATCTACCTCCTCCAAGTTTTGAAGTGAAGAGCTAATTTTCCACATTGGAAAATTTCCAATAGTTTAACATTCCAAAGCTGTATTTTGAATATTATTTGGTCTCTTCTGTTTGTTTATGATCAAAGTTTAAACACTATCTCACAAAGCCCCAAACTATTCAAAAACACTTTTCTCTTCATCCAAAACAATGATACCTTTATCCTCACATTATTAAAGTTGCAGCACTGCTCTCCCAGATCGACATTCATTTGCACACACTATAAACAAATGTGTCATGTTTGTTGAGACATCATTAAATATGAACCTGCAATTACATCTTTATAATAACAACTATAAGATGCTTGTAGAAATAAAGTTGCAATCAAGTCTAATCTATGAAGACTAAGCATTGAGATGTAATCAGTATCACCTTTGAAACTCAAAGCTAGTGGGGATATTACATTGTCAACCAAAACTCAAACAAGGGTTTCATTGATAAGGCTAATTATTTTATTATTCAAGTTAAAACACCTCCAGAATTTTGTATTCATAGTTATTAATCTGAATCATTAAAGACAATGAGGGAAATAATGTATTTTGACTTTGCAGTTTTTAATCTAATTATCTTATTGGATTTTCTATGAGATATACGATTATGTCTTACAAATAATTTTGATTAATTGCTCACAGAATTTCAAGATTAATGACAATTGCTTGTCATATGTTGGTATCAAACCACATTTTGCTTTTCTATGTTTCAAAAATGGCTTCCACTATTGATTACTGCTGCTACAAAACTTCTAAAGTTAATTTTCAGGCATATATCTTTTGGCTGTCACCCTAGTAGAGATAGAAAAACCAGTTTATAAATTCTAGGTGAAGACAACAGAGGGGCTATTCAGAAAAACTCAACTGGCATAAAACAAAGCTCGTTAGTTCTCCTTAGAAATAAAACAGTCCTCAGGCTGATCACCTGGGAGGCCCAGGGGAAACAGTGCTTGACATGTCATATATTAATGTTTATGTTTCAAAGGGATTTTTATTAATTTGAAAAGAAACTTGGGGCAAGTCAAGTCAGGATGAGCCTAAGTATTCAGAAGACACAGAATGAAAGGCAGCATAGCTATATCTTTGATTGAACAAACTTACAGAAAACAAATTAAGATATTAAATTATATTTATGGACATTTAGTTGATGATGTAAATTCCTCTTTAATATTTGTGCACTAACATTTTCTGACAGGTAGTGACAGAAAAAATAATCCAAATGGGGAAGTGAATGCATCATAACAATATAATTCTGTAAACTATAAGCTTTTTAAAAGGTTAAATTGCTAATATAAACTTATTTAAATACTCAGAGATAGTTACTGCCAAGTGTCATGCTGCTATTTTTTAAAATGTCGAACAAAACTAGGTTTATTATCAAACACACTGTTCTACAAAAGTCCTATTACTTGCAATAATTTGTCAGGGTATAGTAGTTATCCCATGGGCCATGGAGATAATCTAGGAGAGTTCAAATTATTATAAACTATACCAAACCAGGCTCCAATCCTGAAGCCAATCTGATCTCTTAATTACTTCCCAATTATTATCATACCATGTAAAAATGGGTGTCCTCTCTCCTTTCAAGCTTTACTTAGATATTGTCTTAACCCTTTGGAATGTAAACTTCTCTGGGACAGGGATTGTCTTGCTTGTTTGTATTTGCATTCCCAGCTCTTAGCACTATGCCTGGCATTTAATAAACAGTTAATAAATGTCTCCAAAGTTCCCTCAATCCTACCAAATCTTGGCTATCCTGCCTTTTGAAATCTGCTAAGCATCAAATAAGGTGTATATGGCACGAATCCATGTTTTAAGTTTAAACTTTCCTTTCCTATATACTTATCTACCATGAACCCTAAGGTGGAGAATCTATTTTCTCCTAAGGAGTCAATCACTTCTAGTTTGTCAGTCAGTTTCTCTATTTTGATCTATAATCAGGTCTAAAATAGCAATTCCTCAAATTAATTCTTTCAACTGAAGAAGGATGAAATACCACTTTAGGGGAGTAGTAATTTTTCCTCCACATCTGGAAGAAAGAATGCTCCGATATACTTCTAGATAGCTGAGGTTTCCTACCATTACAAGATGATAGATTATAACCATTGTCCAATATCCAATCTAGTATGGTGTTGTTCACTCATTTCAGGACTGTTTGACTTCTCATGACCTCAATTGAGGTTTTCTTGGCAAAGATACTGGAATTATTTGTCATTCCTTCTCGACCTCATTTTATGGATGAAGAAACTGAGGCAAAAAAGTCTCAAGTGACTTGTCTAGGGTTACATAGTTAGTGTCTGAGGCTGGATTTGAAGTCAGGTCTTTCTGACTCCAGGAATAGTGCTCTATTTACTTTACCAACTAGCTGTCCAGTCTAAATATATGTACAGAAAAAAAAATCTCTCCAACTCACCCTCATGCATATGTGCTCCCTGTCCCTGGGATCTTGCCCTCCCATTGGTTGGAGAAGGTGGAGGGTAGTAAGCAGAAACCTCCTCGCATACAAATGTTGGAGGGAATGTAGGAAAATCAAAACACTAATACATTGTTGGTGGAGTTTTGAAGGGATCTCACTTCTGGAGAGCAATTTGGAACCATACCCAAAAACCTATAAAACTATGAATACATTTTGATTCAGCAATAATAGTTCTAGTTGTATAACCTAAAAAAATCAAAGGGAAAAATGACCTATTTATTGAAAAAAAATTTTCTAATGATGGCAAAGAATTGTAAATTGAGAGATGCCCATCATTTGGGGATTGAATGAACAAGTTGTGGAATGTGATTGTAATGAAATACTATTGTGTAATAAGAAATGATGAGCAGGATGATTTCATAAAAATCAGGAGAGGCATGAACTGGTATGAAGAAAAGTGAGCAGAACCAGAAGAATATTATAAAAGTAATTTTGCATGAAGATTAATTGTGAATGACTGCTTTCAAAGCAATACAGTGATCCAAGACAATTCCAAAGGAGACTTTTTTTCTTTTTTTATATCCCCAAACTTAGTACACTGCCTGGAATACAGTAGGTTCTTAGTAAATATTTTTGACTCACTGATACTGTCTAATAGGCAATAAATTATTCAACCAGGCTAACTTATGATACTTCACTATCTCAAACTGTTTTTTATTTGTGAGATTAATTTCTTTATTGACACAGTTTGTAACTTGTCTAAAACTTACTAAATGTAAAAATTTTTATTGTTTTGAAAATAACTTGGTTCATTATTGCGATCACATTTGAAACATAACCAGATTTTGAAATGCAGAATTTATAGAATTTCTTCTTAGAATTGAGGAGCATCTTTATGACACAATGAACTATGTCAGCAGGTAAATTAACCAATTAAGTAATGAAAAAACAAGACATTCTTTAATTCTTCTGTAGTGTCAGTGGTAGAATGATGGAAAGTGGCATCAAGAATAACTAATGTCACAAGATTTAAAAATTATCAAAAAATACCATTGGGCACTTAGTTTTCATGACTTTCAATATTCATGAAGCAAATGATGATGAAGATCATTTCAATTCATATGCCAATAATCTGTTGTTGAGGATAAGGAAGAAGGCAAAAGGATAAATATTTATTAAATACCTACTATGTGTCAGGCACTATTCTTAAATGTTTATAATTTTTATCTTATTTAATCTTCACAGCAACCCTATTAGATAGATGCTACTATTATCTCAATTTTGCAGATGAGGAAACTGAGGAAGGCAGAAATTAAATGACTTGTCCAATTTCATACAGATAATGAGCATCTGAGGTTAGACTTAGAATTGTCTTCCTGTCCCCAGGCCCAGCTCTCTATCTATTGTACAACCTAGGTGTCTAAAGGAAAAAAAAATTTAAACAGAGAATTAAAGAAGTACAAAAATACTTTGGAAAATTTTATAAGATTTTTCAACTCAAATTAAAAATAGATGTAACTTTATATTTAAAAACATCAGTACATAGATCTTAAGAGCTATGGTTAACAAAATGCAGTTCCTTGGAAAATTAGGCTGTCAAAGGCTTGTAAACTTGATAGACATATAAAATGGATACTTCAAGAAGAGAGTCAAAAGACTGATAAGCAGGTTCTGGCCATGGGAAACAAGAAATGACTGTACTTTAATTACACATAAAGACAAATTTTGACATTCATTTGAAAATTTTTGAGTTTAAAATTTTTCTTCTCTCTCACTCCTGTTCTTTCTAAGATGGTAAGCAAATTAATTATTATTATTTATATATAACATGTTACTAATTAATTGTTAATATTGGTTATACATATACAATATTGTAAAACATATTTTTATGTCATGTTGTAAAATAAGAAATAGATCAAAAGAAAAAATCCACCAAAAAATATAAAGTGAAAATAGTATGTATAGCTAAGTGATACAGTAGGTGAAGCATAGATAGATTCTGAAATCAGAAGGACCTGAATTCAAATACAGCCTCAACCATTCACTTCGTGATTCAGGACAAATCACTTAACCCCAATTATCTAAAATAAAGAAAGAAATATTTCATCAATTAGTTGATATTAATATTAGGCAAACCATTTTATATACACTGTTGTATTTGATGCTCATGGCCATTCTCAATGGAAGGCAATACATAAACATTATCTCCATTTTGTAGATGAAAAAACTGAAGTTTAGAGAAATTGAGGTCATATAGCTAACAAGTATCTAAAGCAAAATTTAAGCCCAAGTTTTCATTGACTTCAAGTCCAGAACACTTTTTTTCACCATACTGCCTATATTTTTTACCAATTGGAAAAAACTGTTTACAATTGTAAAAGTCATTTCAGAATTAGCCATCTGTCTAATCACATCATCAACTAGTTAGAGAAAAGGTCAAAAGCAACATCAAATCATAAGAAAATATAAACTCCATATACAATTACAATATAGCTAATGCAAGCTTTTTAAAATAAGGTACTGACTTTGAAAAATGAAAAATAAATTTAAAAAACTCTACTTGTCACCATTTAGAGAAGTCTAACAATTATAAAACATCACTATAACAAGGAGGTCAGAATATTCAAGAAAATCCTAGATAAGCAAACACTTTATCTCCTTGTCAAATAAGGGAGATCAAAGTATAAACTTATTTGCAAAGTATTATAAAAAAGATAGTGGACATTTATTAGCAATAACATCTATAGTGAAATGCAATAGTGAATAAATAGTGAAAACATAGTGAAAAACAGTGAAGGGGAAAATGATCTCTGAAAATTTGGCATCAGACCTAAATACCAAATAACGTCAAGAATAGTTTTAGATAAAAATAGGACAACAGACAGATATAAAATGGAACAGATTTGTGAGTATTTCTATACTGGCCTGTTGTCACTCTCAATGACATTGGAAAAATAATATTTAAATTGGTTTTTGGGCATAGCTATTCATCACATATAGCATGAAGCTTCTTACTAGTTTATGAACCTTTCTTCACCCTTTTTCAGTTTTTAATCTGTAATCATATTTTTCCAATATATTTTCACCATTATTTTCTGTGCTCACCTTAAATTTAAAGTCACTGATTATCAAAGTATATAACTTTGTTTGGAATAGCTTGTCAAATTATTCATAGAATTTCTCTACTTCATCCTCTGCAATGATTGTTGGTGCATAAACTGCAATTATCTTGATGGTGGTCTTTTGGCTTCTGCTCATCATGAATACTGTAAGATGAAATGACTAAGTGTTCCATGAAATGATGTTTCTTCTTGCCTTTGGGTGGATGATGAAACCAGCCCTACTAGCTCCTTTATTCACCTCTCCCAGGTGAAAAGATGAAGCAGTGAGGCATTCTTTTTCCATTTACTTGTCAAGGCTAGCCTGTCTACTTTTACCTGGGTTTCATTTATTTTGAGAATGTTGGTATGGATGTGATTCAGTTTTTCTAGTGGTGAATTCATTGTTGGTCATTGTACAAAGATCATATCTTTAGAGTACTGACAATGAAATTAGTATTTGTGGTCAATCTAAGAACCTTTACAGTACTGACAATGAAATTAATATTTGTGGTCAATCTAAGACCTTTCTGTGCCTCTCTCTAACACTTTGTCAGTGTCCATGAAGAAGTAAAAAAATGTTGCATAGAACATAAGATAATTGTCTATTTTTATCCAAATCATGGATTACTATGGTGTATAAAATAAGATTTCCAATATTTGTATGAATAACCTTTCTGAATTTTTCTAGGCTTGTCTTCATACAAGAAATAGAGCTTATCCCTGAAACCTTACTTTAAAACATTTCAACTTGGTTGAATTTGCCTTAGTTTGCTTAGTTCTGGGCAAGGAGATTGACAACTAGCATAGTGAGAATTATAATTTGAAGATGTCACTTTGCATATATAGAAGTGAATTACAAATCCCTTTTTAGTTTCTCCAGAAATATTAAGACATAATACTTTTTTTTTCTAATGTTCTTTACAGAATCCTGGGGAAAAGTCCCTTGGAAAGGTAGAATAAGTCAGGGAAAAATAAAAATGTTTTTTTTAATTAGGTGACTGTATTAAGATTGATAATCAGAAACCAAAAGTTTCTCTTGTTTAGATAAGAATATAATTTTTTCCCATCCTGTATGTGACCAAGATATCAATTCATCTAAGGATAGAATTTTCCAACTATCTTCTTAAGGGTATAAATTTGCAGAAGGAATCCCACTACCCAGACATTCCTCAAGTAGAGTGGTTCAGAACAAAAGGAATATTGACTTGCTTGCTCAATTATGGAATAATAACCAAAACTGTATTTTAAGATATCTTTTCTTAAGATTCTTATAAATGTTGCCTGAAATCTTCTTACTACAGAATCACGTTGAATAGTATGGGGTATTATGACAGTTTCAACATGTCTCCAAGGTAGAAATCACTTGGATATTAGATTCATGATATATTAAATAAAACTATTTCTGGAAGACTGGTGACTATATGCAGAGTATAAGATTAGCATTAATATATTTTTTTCTTTAGCACATGAAACTAGAAAGATAGAAATTTAAAAATTTTCCTGAATTCTCACTCAACTGTACCTGACCTCTTATATCCCTACCCTAATTAGCTACATTTTGTGTGAAGAAATTATAAAACTCCTCCTGGGTCAATTCTAAACTCATGTCAACTTCAGGTGAAAAGTGCTTTTCCTCGTATTTTTATCATTTTACTGACCCTCTATCATAATTACAATGGCTAGTTCAGATCACTTCCCTTCTCAATCCACCTACTCCATGCCCATCGCCCAAGATCATCAGATGATCTTTTCATTTCATTCATCAAGCATTTATTTTAAAGTGTTTATTATGTGCCAAATAATGAAATATAGCATATGGTAGAGGATAGAAAGCTGGTCTTGGGATAAGGAACATCTGGGTTCCAGTTAATTCTGATATATTCTCCTGTAAGACCTCAAGTCTCTCTCTCTCTCTCTCTCTCTCTCTCTCTCTCTCTCTTTCTCTCTCTCTCTCTCTCTTTTTCTCACTTGGTCAGAAAAGGTATTTATCACTGAAGATTTACAAATGAAAAAGTACTGACCTTCAAAAAAAAGTAATTCCTATTTTATTGAGATGAGCTACCTAAAATTTCTCCTACTACTTCTCAAAAGTACTCAAGTCATGAAATCCTTTTTCCACTTCATCATGATTGGCATAGTTAGTTGACTGCAGCTTTCCTACATTCCCTTAGCTTACAAGGTTAGTGATTGTAAACAAATGAATGAACTCACCCTCTTGCATGCAGCTTTGCTTGGGATTCCCAAACTTAAAATCATTTCTCATGCATCTTGAGTATCTTCTCTCTCCTAAATAGTTCTTTCCCTATAATCAGAAATAGGTTTTGATCTCCCAATCCCAAACTAAAAGCTTTTCCTTGACCTTGGAAATTCCCTCAAATCTTTCTCTCCTTTCCTTCATAGACAAACTTCTAGAAATAGCGGTTTCCACTTCCTCACCATCTTCTCAGCCTGACTTCATTCTTCACCAATCTATTAAATACATTTTCCAAGGCCATTAATAACTTTTTAAAAATCACTAAATAAAAATGATTTTTGTTTAATTTTTTTGCCTCATTAGTATTTAATACTATTTACTTGCTTTTTTCTTTCTGGCTTTCCTTAGTTGCCTTGGATTCCATTACATTATATTGTCATGGATTTTCTTCTTTGTCAATATTCTTCCTCTGTATCTTTTTCTCCCAGATATTTTTTTCTCCCAGACCTAACAGCAGACATTCCTCGGAAGTTCTGTCCTTTGCCATTTTCTATTTAGTGGCCTCATCCATTCCCATGACTTCAGTCATCATTTCTATGTGTCTCAGATAGATATTTTTACTTTCAATTCCTCCCCCAAAATTTGAATTTCATATTTCTAATTATTTTATGGTTGCATTAATCTCAATATATCCAAAATTTAATTCTTATCTTCCCCCTGAAGTTAACATCTCCGACTCACTAATTTTTTATGTGTAAATAGCACTGGCATCTTTCTGTGGCCTCTCAAGACTATAACTATAAAATCATCTCTGACTCTTCTCTCTCCCTAGCCATCTCCAACAAATAATGCATTTGTTAAAAATCCTTTTGATTCTCCTTTTGTAATTCTCCTTTAAGATTTTTCCTTGATAAAATTTTCTCCTTTTAAAATTTTCCTTTCTACTTTTATTGCAGCTGTGATTGTTGAGGTCATTTAATTCCTAATTAATTTGACATTATCATCTAAACTGTAGCCAGAAAGAACCATAGGGATTATCTAGTCCAACACTTTCATTTTAGATATAAAATCCTCAGAAATATTTACCCTGTAGTACGTAAGTAGCAGAAATTCAAAAACAGAATTCAAACCCAAATACTTCTCATTCTAAATCCAATGTCCTAGGCGAAAAACCAGGGAAAGGAAGTATCTCAAAAACCTAGAAAGAAGAAAGTATCTAAGAGAATAAGAGGTTATAAACAATGTCAAAGGCTATAGATAAGTCAAGAAAAATAAGAATTGAGAAAAGAACATTGAATTTACCACTTAAGAGATCATTGAAAACTTTGGAGAGAAAGTTTCAGGGGAATGATGAAGTCATAAATCAGCTTGCAGAAAAGAAGTGAGAAGAAAGGAAATGGGGGCACCTATTGTAGAGTTTGGACACAAAGGGTAAAAAAGCTGGATTAAGTGAGAGGTTTTTGAGGATGGGTTATGACATTGAGGATGGGGGGCATATTTGTAGGCAGTAAAGAAGAAACTAATAAACAGGGAGAGATTGAAGATAAGTGACAAAGTGGAGATAACAGAAGGGATGGGATTACTTGTGCAAGCAAAGGGGTAAGAAGTAAGGTTCCATCTTCATGTAAGAAAAAGGAGAAGGAAGAAATAGTGACAGAATGCATGTAAGTGACATAAGATGAAGAATAGAAGTGGGATCTCAGTGAATGGACTCTATTTTTTCCTTTAAAATATAATGAAAGGTTTTTAGCTAAAATGGTGGGGCTAGGGGAAGCTATAGAAAGTTTGAGAAGAGATGAAATGGTTTGGAAGATTGCTATGGAGAGTGAGATAGTGAGTTAATAAAGGAGTTGTAGAAGGTTTGCCAAGCAACAGTGAGGGCCCAGTTCAGAGATTGTGTAACAGATTTGTACTAGGCCAGTCCTAGTGTCTTTATCTTTCTCTATCTTCATTTGGCAGGAAGTGTGTAGGAGTAAAAGTGATAGATAATAGTAGTGATGCAAAGTGGAACCTTGGCAGGATTTAATCTGTGATATGATAAAGGAGCCAGGTATTCAAAAAGAGAGTATAGAATTGAATAGTTCATTAAGAGGTCAAAATGGGGAGAATAAGAGAGAATAAGAATACAATAATTATGACCTGGAAAAGAACTGAAGAGTTGAGAAATTGGAGTCATTGTAAGGCTGAAGAGTTGGGTTTAGGAAGGGAATGCAGAGGGAGAGAGAGGAAAGAATTAGATAGGAGATTTCAGAATTTTTGAATTCTAAGGTAGTTCATGTATGGGTGACAGCAAGTTCAATGGTATAATTTTCCTTTTTCTAGCTGAGGTAGTATGATAGAACAGGTCATAGGAAGTGAATAGTTTGAGGAATTAAATAGTGAGTGTTTGAAAAAGAGTCAACATGGATGTTTGAAATCCCTTAGTATGGAGGTTGAAGCTGGGGAGGAAAAATACCTTTGTTGAGAAGGGAAGGGGAGTGACCTATAGATATACAGAAAACAGCTACCTGGATTTTGATAGGGTTAAAAATAAGGATTGCATGAATTTCAAAGGTGGGGGCAGTTCCTGAGTGATAGAGATAGGAAAACCTAGGTAGAGCAATTAAAGTAAAGAGCATTCCCACTCTCCTGATGAGGGCAATTAGTGACGGATAGCTAATAGTGGGAAAAGTGACCAGGGAGACTGTGTACTCAGGGAGGAGTCAGATCTCAGTTATGGCTATAAAATGGAAGGAGTGAGAGAGGAAAATATTTAATCTGAAGAGAAGTTTATTTTCTATTGGCAAAATTCCAGAGGGCACAGTGAAATGAATGAGTGGAATTTGTTTGGGACTTTGGAGTGGGAGAGTTGAGGGAGATAAGAATAAGGTACTGTGTGGTAGGGAATAGGGAATTGTGTTTGAGTGATGATCATATGGAGTTGTAGGGTGTGCTCAGGTGTGAAAATATCCATCATTTAAAAGAAAGACCATTCCCATTCAGAAGAGGATCAGGAAGGAGATAAGAACAGAAGATGAAAGACATAGGGTCAGATGGACAGCTTAGTTTCATCTTTACTCTTCCCTTGGAAATCTGGAGATTAGGTGGTTGACCCTGAAACAGGACTCAGAAGTCTTACTCGCCACGAATTTTCCATTTCCTCCTTCTTCAGGGAACAGGTATGGTAGAAGATGGAAAACTCAAAATCAGAGGGAAGGTGGTACTGCATTCACTTCACATACTGGGAGGCAGGAGATCAACCTAGCAGTAGAAGATGGAAGTTAGCTTAGTGCCAGGCTGGACCCTGGCAGGGTCCTTCAGGGGACATGAGCAATAGGAGATGGATCAGAAGTCTCCTTCCTCTTCTCACCTGCAGCTAGAGATCACAGCAGGTGGTGGAAGTCTGGCATGCATGGGGAAGTCAAATTGGTGAAGAAAGAACTCTGCCTGACCATTTCTGTCTTCCTTCAGGGACACAGCAGGAGATGGAAGGCAGGTGGTCAGAGAAAGGTCTTGTTTCTCTAGCATTTAAGGTTTATAAAGCACTGTATATTTTATCTCATTTCATCCTTACAACATTATATGAGGTAAGGGCCAATATTATCCCTGCTTTATAGATGAGGACACTGAAGCTGAGAAAAATTAGATGATTTTTCCAGGGTCATACTTATAGTTAAGTGTCTGAGGGAGGATTTGAATTTATGTCTTTCTGTGGGCAAGGCACCTAATTGCTTCTGGGATTATTGGCAGGGAGGAGAGGATGGACTAGATTACATTGTATCTCATTGTATCTAAGATTTGAGATTACATTTCTGCATTTCCATGGTGGTGGGGATTTAGCTGGGTGGTACAGTGGATAGAGAACTGGACCAGCAGTTAGGAGACCTAAATTTAAATTCCATCTCAGATACTTATTAGCTGTGTGACTCTGAGCAAGTCATTTAACACTATCTCCCTCAGTTTCCTCATCAGTAAATTGAGTTGAAGAGGGAAATGGCAAATCACTCCAGTATCTCTACAAAAAAAAAAAAAAAAAAAAAAATCACAAATTGCAGATTACAACTGAAAAAGGACTCAACAATTTCAATCAACATGTGGAGCAACTTTAACTCTTTTGTAACATAATGGTCTTAGAGTATTGCCTTGTGAGCAAAAAGCTATGATTTGTCATAATTCCTGCATACTAGAGGGAAGGGAATAAACATTTGTCATATCCATTAAGTGCCAGGCACCATGCCAAGTGCTTTTCACAAATATTTCATTTATTACAGTTGAGATAATCAAGGTAAACAGAGGGTGAGTTGCTGAGACTCACATTGCATTTAAAGTCTGAGTCTGTACTTGACCTCAGGTCTTCCTAATTCAAGGCTCAGTGCTCTAACCACTTTGCCAGTTTCCTGCTTCTGATGGAGTTAAGATTTAAACACAGACCTATCTCAGTCTAGCAGCTACTATGCAGTGGCTGAGGTCAGAACTGAATTCAGGTCTTCCTCACTCCAGGCTCAGTACTTTATCCATTGTGTAACCCATTTGTGTGTATATACATACACACATGCATAGACATGCATGCATATAAACATACATACATGTATGTATACTCGTGCATATACATATGTGGGGGAGAACATTTGAGCCTTATTTGTAGGACAAGCCATACAATCAGAAAACATAACCTAAGAAGTTCATCATTCTAAATGTTAATAGTGCTTTCCCCATTTCCGGTCTGAGAAATGAAATACACAAGAAATATAGAAAACTAGGGAGAGAGTGAAAATGAACTCCAGTTTCTATGTTTAAAGTGAATATTTTCAAAATGAAATTTCTAGCCCCTTGTGGATCAGAATGAGTTTCCTATTCAAGGAGTTAAATTAGGAGATGTTTCAATTCTCCCAAGTTACTATTTTTTCAAGGAGGAAAAAAAAGTTTAAAAAAAAAAAGTAAAAGCTTGCAAATCTGCTGGTAATCAGTACTCCTGGAACTTGCATCTGGCTGACAGATTTGGAGCACCAGGAGAGTTGAAGAAAGAAGAGGAGTAACCAAGCAGTGGAGGGAGATAGGGGGTGAGCCTGGGGGAGGGGGAGAGATAAGTGAGAGAAAACATCAGGCAGAGGCAATAACAAGAATCCAAAGACCAGGAAATATTCTCAGATAGTTCCTTATCATTCATAGAGCATCTATTGGTGAAGTATATTAAAGGATGCTTCAAAACCCTGTACTTTGAGAGAACTTTCAGAAACTTCCTGATCTGAAAACATTTCTAAGGAATATGATTACATTATCAAAAATACTAGCATTAATATTGGGTTTTAACAATTTCTAATCCATGAATCACAATTTTGATAGACTAAACAACTGAAAAATAGAAGAATCACTATTTAGGTGTACACAACAACCAAAAAAAATGATCTTTCCAACATTAAGTTTTTAAATGTGAATTAATACATGTAGAGCTCACACAAACATCTTTTTATTAAGTATGAAACTGTCCGATAATTAACTAACTATTTTATTTTGTACAGAGAGGAGTATTGCAAAGCCTGAGGGAATTTGTTGAAGCTAAGGTCCGTCAATCCTCATCATTCTCAGTTCAGAGACTCTTGAGGCCTGAGCTTGAGCAATTAGCGTTGCTAACTTTGTTGAAAGCTGTCTAATGCAGCCCTCAACATTGTCAATTTGTGACAAACAGTTTAATACTGTGTCCTTATCCCAAAGCTGTTCATATCTGGGTTTTATCAGTTTTATCACATAGGCAGTTCTCAAAATTTGAATATATTCTCTTAGGGATTTAACAGAAGGAAAGGCTGATGATAATGCAGAATCATAAATTTTGATTGTCGAAGCAGATAATCCAAGATTAATTTTACGTGACAGTAGAACTGTTATTAAAGTATCAATCACTTTAGAGAAACTAGAAAACTCCAGGTTAAGCCCAACAGAGAAATTCCTTACATGAACAAGAATATTATAGGGATTTTTCTTTGTTGTTGTTCCTGAAAGATTGAACACACCTGAAGTCAACAGACTATAAATTTTAATAGTTTCTATGAATTTGGGGGGGCATTAGATTTAAGTGAAATTAAAAAGGTACTCACTATCATTGGAGAGTATGTTCACTTTTAAAATATTACATCTTTATACATGACACTTAAGAAATTTAGAGACAGAAATATCTAGATCCTAACAGTGACTACTTACCTTTCCATGCTTATTTGATTAATGAAAAGGTAGTGCCCAGAATTTAAGCCAAAAACTAAAATAGAAAATAGTACCAAAGAGAAAAATGTTAGAAAATCCAGAGAAACTGTGCCTGATATGGATCAAAATATGCATTATTGCTGAAAAGTGGTATATTATAATGGACATATTTCTTCATACCTACTTATGTGCTGCTTTACAAAGTGGAGAAAATCAGAAAATTATATTGATGTGATTTGTTACAGGTTTATGTTACAGAATCTCATCTGGGCCCTCACTGTAGCCTGGCAATCCTTCTGCATCCTCCTATTAGATTTACTATTCCACTTAACACAGTGGTTTTCTTGAAGATTTTTATCTATCCTCAAACCTTCCATGTCTTTCCTTACTCCCAACCTCTAAGCTGAAAACTTTTCCTCATTTTTTTTTTAAATGGATGCTATTTGTGAGAATTCCCATTTCTATTCTCCTCTGTCTAACATCACTCAAATGCCTCCCACTGTTTCTCCTTCTTCACCCATATCTCATATGGAAAGGTAACCCTTCTTCCCAAGGAAAACCCCTCTGTGCACAAATGATCCCATTACTTCCTGTTTTCTCTGGCAGATTGTTCTTTATCATCCTCACTAATGACACATCTTTAATTTCACCTTCAATGCTTCCCTGTTGCCTATAAACATGCCCATGTTTTCCCCATCTTCATAAAAACAAAACAAAATATTCTCACTTGATTTACTCATCCTTGCTACCTCCTCCTATAACTCTTTTTTTTTATTTTATGGATAAACTTGTTAAAAAGGCTATCTATGAGCATCTCCCCTTCTTTCCTTTTATTCTCTTCTGAACATTCTGATATCTGGCTTTTGATCTCATCATTCAACTGAAACTATTCTACCCAAAGTTACCTGTGATCTCTTAAATGCCAAAACATAATGTTTTTTTTTTTCCCTCCATCTCCATCCATTTGCATCTCACCAAAACCTTTGACTCTTTTGATCATGCTCATACCTTTAATAATCTCTTCTCTCCAGGTTTGTGTGACCTTGCTGTCTCCTATTATCTGACCTCTCCTTCTGAGTCT
Organism: Myrmecobius fasciatus; assembly: GCA_023553655.1. Lineage (NCBI taxonomy): Eukaryota > Metazoa > Chordata > Mammalia > Dasyuromorphia > Myrmecobiidae > Myrmecobius > Myrmecobius fasciatus. The sequence goes on from JAJPUD010002572.1 coordinate 247,707, forward strand.
TCTTGGCTTTATTGTCATCCAGATTATGTCTTCTAACTGTGGAGGTCCCCACAGTTTTTCTCTTCTTTTTCTGAACTATTTTGCCAGATAATCTCAATAGATCCTAAAGATTCAACCTTTACCTACTTATCTAGCCCTCACCTTTCTCTTGACTTTCAGTGTCACATCTCCTAATGGATAGTTTGAATTGGATGTTGCATAGATATTATAAAATAATATGTTCAAAACTGAACTCTATTTTTCCCTCTAAATTCTCTTGTTTTAACTTGACACTTCCTGTTGAGGGTATAATCAATGTCTCAGTGGCCTAGGTTTGCAACTTGAGTATCATCTTTGAATCCTTACTCTCTCTAAACTCCTAAATCCAAAAAGCTGTCAGATCTATTGATTTTATCTCTATAACATCTCTAGCATATGTCCCCTACTCTTCTCTAACACTGCTACCACCCTGATACAGATCTCATGTGCTCATACAAATGCTATTGCAATAACTTTCCAATTTCCTGCCACAAGACTGTCCACTCCATTCCCCATTTAATTGTCAAATTGATCTTAAAGCACAGGTCTGACCATGTCATTCCCCTATTTGGTAAATTCCAATGACCTCCAATTAGGTGCGAGTACCTGGAGAACTGAGATTTTAATTCATCTTTCTTATAATCTCAGTGCTTAGTACAGTACCTGGCACATAGTAGGTGCTTGTTAAATCCTTGTTCACTGAAAGGTAACGTGACATAGTGGATAAGGGATTTGACTTTTCTGTGCCCTGGGAAAATCTCTAAGATTATCAGCTAATATAACTTGTCAATTTTCATTGGTGGTTTGAGCTGGCACACTAGCATTTCCCCACAGTGTTGAAATTATAGGTTGTCAGCATATACAATTAATATATCTACTGAATTCCTCTGAATCCCCCCTAAGCTTGGTTTGAACTGGGTTAGGACAGTTTATTTGGAGGTAAACTGTACAGTTAATTTGAAGGATAACTGCTTTGTATAAGCCATATTTGGCTTAAAAACTATTCCTCTTGTCCTTGTACTAACAAGACTATAGGTCATTGGGAAACAGCTATGGTATTTGCTTCTTATCCAGTGTCTTAGGTAGGACAGAACAGTAATCATGGAGTAGTCCTGGAACTGTTTGGCTTTGAGAAGTTCACTATTCAATTTAGATTATAACCCACAAAGCAAAAATCATACTCTTCATATGCTTTGTGTCCTAAATCAGAGTTCAATAGTGAAAATATCTCAGTGATGTTTTCTCAGTGCCTTATTATCCTCCAATTCAATTTAGTTGCTATTATTCTTTAACCACTATCTTGATGGCTTCCACAGTCATTTCCCCTCTTGCCACTAGTGGGCAGAGTTTTCTAATATCCTATTGTTTTCAATGGTGGAGAGGGTTTTTTCACCAGTAGTTTACCCACATTTGATTATTTGAATTATGATTAACTATCATTCATGATGAACTGAATTTTCACACTGGCAAAATAAAGGAAAATATAATAAAATATTGACTTGAGAAGCATATAATTGACATGTGGAACTGTAACCTTTTTTCATAAAAAATCTTTCATAATTAGAGATTTATTTTATAATTAGAGTGTATAGGGTAATAGGTTTAGAGGTTGAGAGGGACTTAAATTGGACTGAATCTATCTATTAATTTTGTACATGAGGAAAGTAAGACACAGAGAGGTTTAATGAATTATCCAAGATCACACAATTACTAAGTGTCTGAGAGAATTTGAGTCTTACGGGCTCCAAGTCCAGTGCCCTCTCTATTATGTTGTATTATCTCTCTTTTCTTCCCTTTTGCACTAACTGGTTCCCTCACTTAATTAGAAAACATCTCTAGTTAAAAGAAAATCCTTAGACTCTGACTTCTTCATGGAAATAGCCTAAGATAAAATAAAACACCTGTTATGTTTTATTCCTTGTTTATCCTCTTCCTGAGTCTCCAATCCCACTCTATTAACTCAGTCACTGGAGAGTATACTCCAGATTTTCAGCATGTGGTTTTGCTTTTCCACTGCCTTTTTCCTCCTCATTTAGGCTTGTCAGCTGTGTAACAACTGCTAGGATTTTCTCTGGAGAACTTTATTCTATCCATTTTGACCAACTGAATTGAACAATTCTGAAGATTTTCTGACTGTTTAATTGATGCTGGAGATAAAGGCTTGACTTACATTTACAAATATTTGTTGACAATCTGTGTTCAAGGCACTGTCTAAAGAAAGCAAGTCACAGGAATAAATACATTACATACAACTCATCACACTAACAGTGACATCTAAATGGGGCAAGAAAGAATTCTGGTCCTGGTGTCAGGAAAACCAAAGTTCAAATTTAGTCTCAAATACTTCTAAGCTGTGTGATCCTGAGCAAATCACTTAATTTTGGGTTATCTCAGTTTCTTCAGCCATAAAATGGGCATAATAACCCTATATCCTAGGATTATTGTGAGGATTGAACAAGAAAATATTTGTAAAAAGCTTGGCACATAGTAAATACTTATTCCCTTCACCCCCTCCTCCATGTCTACTAGCTCATATTTCATTCTCAGTATAATTTTAAAAGCTAGCTTTAGTTGTCTAGAATTGTTTAAGCCCTACAAAATCAAAAGGCAGCCTATTTTCCTTTTCTTATAACAGTTCAGATCTATAGGCAGCCTCAGCTTTCTTCTCTGAAACATATATTTTAGAGAGCTAGAGGCATCACATATTTTTTTCCTGGAGGGCCATGATTCTTGGGCTCAAACAGAATTTTGGGATCTTTAACTATAGAGTAAAATATACAATCTAAGGCAGTTCTTCCTGATGTGATGGTTTTAAAAAAAGATATTTTTCATTTTATCTACTTTTCTGAACCTACATTTCTAATTAATTCTGCTGTTTTTATGTGCTTAAATTAATCATTTCATTTGCACTCTGAGGCTATTTTGACAAAAAATATATAATTGTACAAAATGGGGGGAAATTATCTCAATAAAATAAGTAATTTAGTAGGAGAGTTGAATTTGATTTTTTAAAAATTACCCTTCAATGTAATATTTCCTACCCCTTTGCTCTAAAAAATTTTCATTTTTAAAATTTTTTCATCCAGTTTTTTAAAAATGTAGGCTGCCTAGCACTTATCAGAAAGAAACTCTGTCACTTTTGTACTCTTAGTAATGATAATTACCTCTTCCTGTTCTTTTTCCTTTTCTTGTGGCAGAAAGTAAACTCTTCTATAAACAACTGACAAAAGAGATTGCTTCCCATCATCTATACAACACCACCTCTTCACTTCACACTTTGCCCCAAAATGGCTTCTTTAAGATTATCTGAGTGTGATACTGTCAGTGTTGATAACCAAAGGAAATTTCCAGCCTACCTAAAATAGTAGCTATCTACTTAACCCTCCAACATAGCAGCCTCTCTCTGTAAAGTCCTACTGCTAATGTGTATACTCTATCTTACCACCCTACTTGTCAAAGATTATTGAAAAAGTGGTAGCCACTCAGCTTTAGAAATACCTCTCAGCAAATGACACCTATGAAAATATCCATCTGCCTTTGTCTTGCCTATAATAACAGGACAAATGTACTTCAAGTTTGTCTATATACAAAATAAAAAAAAAAAAAACTTCCAAACCAGTCTGTATTGTTTGGTTTTTTTTTTTTAATTTATGTGCACCTGCTTAATTTTATGTTGTGCCCCTTATCAGAGGAAAGGGAAGGGAATGAAACGGGAGGAGTGGGGGATGAGGGAGATTAGAAAATCTAACCCAATCTTGTATACCTTCAAGCCTTTGATTCAGACCTTTAGCTTAAAGACCATATTCATCAGATTGTCAAGACTTCCATTTACTATTTGAAAACTTTTCAGGCTAATTCAAGACTGATAGTATATACCTCTTTGGAATACTAAAGTACATCTAATAATTTCCTACTTCCCTAGTTGTAGTTCTTTTTTTTTTTTTTTCTTTTTTTCAGAGCAGTGCTGTTCCAGATAACATGTACTCCAACTTTCTCTTACATGAAACAAAAATAACAGAAAACTAAAGCAGTGTGAATTTCTGTGTCCCTCTTCTCTTTCTTCATTATCTTCCAGTTATTATCTTTATAGATTTTGTTCAGGAGATTATTGAAATTGGAATTTCTTCTGATAGGAATCAACTGCCAATTTCTCTTCTTATCATATCTTCTTAAAATATTCTAATAACTCCATTTTTTAAAATTACAGAATCTTTCTATGTACAATTCAAGGGACACTTAATAACTTCTTCTGACCCCTGTGTTGAAGAAAAAAGTTGTGTTTTTTTTAAAATTAAAACTTTTTATTTGCAAAACATATGTATGGGTAATTCTTCAACACTGACCCTTACAAAGCTTTCTATTCCCCCCCCCCAGTCCCCACCCTTCCCCTAGATGGCAGGAAATGCACTACATGTTAATTATGTTAAAATACTTGACAAATCAAATATATGTATACTTATTTCCACACTTATCATTGTTGTGCAAGAAAAATTGTATCTACAAGAAAAAAAATCAGATAAAGGAAACAATGCAAGCAAACATCAATAGAGAGCATGAAAATGTTATGTTGTGGTCCACATTTCATACCCTCTCTCTGGGTGTATATGGTTTTCTTCACTGAACAATTGGAACTGGTTTGAAACATTTCATTGTTGAAGAGAGCCATGTCCATCAGAATCGATCATCATATAGTATTGTTGTTGCCGTGTATAATGATCTCTTGGTTCTGCTCATTTCGCTCAGCATCATGCAAGTCTCTCCAGGCCTCTCTGAAATCATCCTGCTGGTCGTTTCTCACAGAACAATAATATTCCATAACATTCATATACTATAATTTATTCAGCCATTCTCCAATTGATGGGCATCCATTCAGCTTCCAGTTTCTAGCCACTACAAAAAGGGCTGCCACAAACATTCTTGCACAAGTGGGGCCTTTTCCTTCCTTTATGATTTCTTTGGGATATAGGCCCAATAGAAACACTTCTGAGTCAAATGGTATGCACAGTTTGATAACTTTTTGAGCGTAGCTCCAAATTGCTCTCCAGAATGGTTGGATCCATTCACGGTTCCACCAACAATGTATTAGAGTCCCAGTTTTCCCTCATCCCCACCAACATTCATCATTATCATTTCCTGTCATTTTAGCCAATCTGACAAGTGTGTAGTGGTACCTCAGAGTTGTCTTAATTTGCATTTCTCTGATCAATAGTGATTTGGAGCACCTTAAGAAAAAAGTTTTTGTTCTTATAAAATGTCTGGAAGCACCCAGACAATTGTTTTTGTTTTGTTTTGTTTTCCTTTTTAAAAATTTTGTTAACAATAATTTATTTTCTTATCACCTCTCCCTTTTCATTTAGAAAAAAACCCCTCTAAGGAATATGCATAGGCAAGAAAATAAATTCCTACACTGACCAGGTTCAAAAATATATATTTCATTCTTCATCTTGAGTCCATCCCCTCTCTATCAAAAAGTGGACAGCTTGGGTTATCATCTGGAATTGCGGTTGGTAGTAGCAATGATGAAAATTCTTAAGACTTTTGTAGATATTTATCTTTGCAATGTTGTTCTTATTGTATATGTAGCATAAATGTTGTGTTAGTACATAAGCACAATAATAAGACATTATATTATTGCATAAAATTGCTTGCTCTCTGGCTTCATCATTTCAAACTGCATTAGTTCATAGAAGTTTTCCCAAGTTTCTCTGAAAGCCTCCTGTCATCATTTCATGTTGCTCCCATCTACCTTTTCGTGATTCCATTTGGGGTTTTCTTGGTAAAGATACTGAGCTAGTTTTCTAGTTATTTCTCTAGCTCATTTTACAGATGAGAAACTGAGGCAAACAGGGTTAAGTGACTTGGCCAGTGTTACACAGTTAATAAGTATCTGAGGTTGTTTTTGGACTCCTGAAAATGAGTCTTCCTGATTTTCTAAGTCCAGTGCTTTATCCACTGCACCACCTACCTGTCTTTTCCTCATTATATATATATATGTTTTATATATAGCTGTCTTTTCCTCATTTATATATATATATATATACATATATATATCACAATAATATTCCATCCCCCTCATATAGAATACCATGGAATAAAAGATAGTGAACTAGTACTAGATCCAGAAGAACCTGGGTTCAAGACATCCTTCTGATATATATATATATAGATATAGATATAGATATAATATCTATATCTATATCTATCTATCTATCTATCTATCTATCTATCTATCTATCTATCTAT
>JAJPUD010002572.1:253977-278234 GCA_023553655.1 Myrmecobius fasciatus
CTATCTATCTATCTATCTATCTATCTATCTATCTATCTATCTATCTAACCAGTTCTTATATGGCTCTTGATACTCTAGGCCAGCTCTTTAAGTTTCAGAAAATGTGTCAGTTGGAATCTCAGCTAGTAGTTTCCTAGTCCCCATTGTTTCTACCACTTATTACCTACGAAACTTTGAGCAAGACATTTAAACCCTCTGGGGCTTGGTTCCCTTAGCTGTAAAATGGCCGCTAACATCTATGATCTATCCTAAAGAAGAATTTCGGTTCTAGTGACACCTATTTTAGCCATGTCAAAAAACACTTCAGCACTCTGGTCTCACACATACTCTAGAATGGAATGCTGTTTATTATTTTGGGGTACAGATTTATAATTGTACCTTTAACTGTTTAGTGTCAAGCACTACACTTTTGTTCTCAAATAACCTGTAAATAAATTGTCTAAACCATATATCCATCTAAGGAAATAAGAAAATAAGAAAAAATAAATTTTAGTCTCCTGTTAATTCTTACTTTTTGACAGTCTTATAAAACAGAAAAAAACTAAAATAAATAGCAAATATCTATCAAATCCAAGCCAACTGCTCTGTGATTAGGATGGTGATGAAGGGGTGAGGACCCAGAAACAAAATATAGACATATAAATATACTGCAGAATATAATAATAGGAAATGCATCACTTGAATCAAATCCTTCTTTATCTTTGTCCAGATATGTGAAATGAAAGAGAAGCATACAATTTTTGAGCCCTGAGATCTGAATTCTAATTCTAGTTTTGAGCAAATTGTTTAATTTCTTGAGGCTGCAAATTGTTTTACTTCTTGAGGCTTCTATTTCTGTGCTTGTACCATAAGAGTGCTAGACTAGATCAGATTTATTTTTCTTTTATATGTCAATAAATTATTTGAAAAAAATGATAATTATATTCCAATAGTAGTGCTTCCCTTTTAGATTCTATATATTTTATTTTATGCACTTACAATGTTATTCTAAAAAGTCCTTATACTTCATCAATATCAAGGGGGGTTCATGACACTAAAAAGATTCAGAAATATGGACTAGATGAACTTTGAGGTTTTAGCCAGCTTAAAATTTATGAACTTAGAAATGTTATGGCCAATAAAGCTATCACATTGAGAACTGTAAAATAGTTAAGAATTACAATGAATTTTAAAAATTGAACTGAAGGAACTTGGGACATGGTTCTCAGATTTCATCCTCTTACTATAGGCCAATAATCAAGAAAACCTGATTTCAACTCCAGTCTCAGGCATTTCTTAGTTGAAGTCACCAGCAAATAACTTCAGCTTTGTTTGTCTCAGTTTCCTCATCTGTAAAATGGAGACAATGATAGCACCCACTTCCAAGGATTGTTGGGAGCATAAAATGTTATGATAATTGGAAAGCACCAGGCATATAGTAAGTACTATTTAAATGTTAGCTATTATTATAATTTCTGCAAGTGTTACATGTCTGATTTTATTTCCTGCTCCTTAGTCCATCCATGTTTACACAGATATAGATGTGCAAAATGGAAGTATTAGTCAACAACTATATAGAAATGAATGTTTGTTGGCCAAGCAATAAGTATATCCATTCCTTTGACAACAACCTTACAAAGTAGGTGCTGATCCATTTATTTAATAGATTTGGCTTCAAACAACAGGCTGCTTAGCCATTAAACCTGCAACTCCACCTTCCTTGGACACTTGGTTTGTATAGACTTGAACTTGAAGCCTTTCTGCATTCCTGGGATGCTTACAATCCAAGATTACTTTGTGTCGGCTTTACCTCTGCCTTGTATATATGTATTCTCTCTCCCTCAACAGAAAGCAAACTCATTTGAGGACCAGAATTCTTTTCTTTTGTTTTTTTTTTTAATCACCAATGCCCAGTATGTAGTTGGTGCATAAATTGATTGATTTATTTATAGACTCTTTGTAGAAAATATACTGCACAGTTGGTAAACATTTGTTTAAGTCATAAGAATTAAATCATAATAACAATCAAAAGGTCTTTGGATGCTTTGAAAAAATGGCTAAAGACAATTTTTCCATTTCTCCCAGAGTTGATATATTGCCTCTCAAACATACTTGTCTGATATTTAAAATTTTATCTTTTTTAAAGTTTTATTAAAACAGCATATTTTGACTTCATTCTTTGAGAATATATGTTTTCAACTATAACACTCTCTTTCCATCCTTGTTACTCCTCCCACCACACCCCAAAACAAAACAAAACAAAACAGTTTTTGAGTTGGCAAAAAAAAAAAAGAAAAAAAAAAAAGAAAAACTGGACTAGGTTATTTTAAATGTGCTCATTTTAGCCATCTAAGATCACTGAACAGTCAATGAAATTGATTGTTGTAAAATTGATCAGCAATCCCAAAATTCTAAATCAACACTGCCCTTGTCAATTTGATCATGTTATACAGAAGTAGATTACATACACTTAGATTTGTCTGTCTTTTGAGATTGCTAACATTTGAATAATGCTGAGCAATATTCATATCCCATCATGTGGAGTGAGTAGAAACTGCTATGATTGTCAATACTGAATTGAATTATTATATTATTCCGTGTAGTAAACCATTTTTCCAGGTGCTGAAGACATGGGAAGGAATAATTCATCATACTGGTCCAGTGGTATAGAATTGTGCTTTAGTAGTATGCATTAAAAAATCAGATACCTGTCAAAACTTTGGTGACAAAAGGACCCCTTCTTGTTTCTAATGAAGACTTGGAGTCTGGGAGATTTTTCTTTTTCCATTTATGTATGGCCATCCTCATTATATTCTTCAAGGAAAAACTAAGGATCACATGTGCAAAAGCAAAACTTTTTGTTAAATTCAAACCAGTGATGAATAGCATAAGTTGACTTTGTTGTAAATATATTCATTGGGTCAGATGTTACAAATAAGACATAGGAGAAAAAGCTTAACAGGGATAGTAAAGTCTTTACAAGACAACTTTCCAGTAAGCTACAAATAAACCACTTTTGTGGGCAATTATGAATTTACCTGAGAGAATTTAGAGTTACTTGTACTTCCCCAACGGGATAAAGGAGAAGATAAAAAAGAGCCTGTTTGTGTGTCCAGTTTTATGGAGACAATACTACTTTGATTATATCATATCAATATGCAATAATCTTTGTGATAATATTAGCAAATGTTTCCCTTACTTTAATTAAATATAGGATCTATTAGGAAACTAGATGTGTTCTTCATTTTGTTTTTAGAAAGTTCTCTCATCAAATTGGGGGTGAATAGATCATTAATCACAGGATCTAACAACTCTTGTAGAAAAAAGATATTTGAATGTTGAGTGCATAGTAACCTAACTGGCAGGCAATCTATGCATTGAAATAAGCTTCTTTGAAAGGAACATATATTGAATATTTCCGAGGGCTTCAGCTGATATATCAAATGATTCATCCATTCACTTGATGTAAATGATTAGAAAAAGTGCATTAGGATAGAGACAAAAGGATTGATGAAGGAAGAATGTTATTAGTAGCTGCTGACAACTTTCTATTTTGAAACTTGATTGTTTTGCATGTAAACTTAAAAAACTAATAATAGATAGAGATATAACTATATCTACATATATCTTTATTTTACATTTTACACTTGGACAGTATAAAAGAAAAAAAATCAGCTCTTAGGAGCTTTCTTTAGAGATTACATGGACGGTTATGGATATGATGACAACATTTCAAATTTTATAAAAAGGCTGAAGTCAAATATCATGGTAGAGTTGTAGGATCTAGAGTCTAAAATAATCCCATTTTGGGGGAAGATAATATGAGCATTTACTAGGTTCTACTTTCTGTCCCTTCTATCTCTGCTTTGCAAGGTTACTTGCTGGAACTCTTAGAATCCTAGAGCCCCTATCAATGTTCGTTAACATGTATAACAGAAGGTCTTAATTTCCAACTTGCCTCAGATTATATTTGTTCATTATAGACCTCAAGCAATTTCCTTGTTTCAGATTTTGCAACAGTTATGCTTTTACTATCCCAAACACATCTGTTTGTGTTGTCTCCCTGTTCACATTTCCTTCCCAGCTCGTGTTTCTTCTTTCCCTCAGTAACTGCCTCAGTGCCATTCTTTTCCTCAGCAATTCTTTCCTGTTGATACTGATCCTGCTGTCTTTCTTTATGTTAGCTGCTGGATAATATTTCCTATATCATTCAGCATTTATGTTTTCATTCTTATGTTGGGTTTTTAAATCAGTTAAGTTTCTTTAAAGAGTTCTTTCAACAAAATGTAATCTTCCCAATGATCAAGTTTTAATCCTCCATGATTTGTCATTTCCCTGGTGAACAGGTGCATATGGTTTGCTTTATATGTGTGTGTGTGTAGTGCATATTTTCTCTCCCATTATATTGCAAACTCTTTGTGAACAAGGATTGACTTTTACCTCTCTTCACATCTCCAGCACTTAGTATAGTATCTGCATATGCTACACAAATATGATTCATTATTATGGTTCACATCAAAGTGTTTCCAGTGATCTTAGTTCATATTTGAGTTCCTATCTTCTTTTTTTGTAGGTGAACTAATCATTGTTTCAAAAAGTTAAGGGATTTAAACAGTTTTATTCTTTAAGTGACATCTAAGTACCACAATGGATAAAATGGCTGAGCCTAAAGTTAGGAAAACTTATCTTTATCAGTTCAAATCTGACCTCAGACATTTACTACCTATGTGATCCTGGCTAAGTCACTTAACCCTACTGACCTCAATTCCTCATCTGTAAAAATGAACAGGAGAAGAAAATGTCAAATCACTCCAGCCAAGAAAACCCTAAAGGGGTCAGGTACAACTGAATTCCTTAAACTAGTAAAAACACAAAAGGTTAGAACCCAAGTCTATACAATACAATTCTGTTTTTTAAATTTTTTTTAAATTTTTTAAATTTTAAATTTTTTATTTTATTTATTTTTTTAAATTTTTATTAATAATTTTTATTTGCAAAACATGTATGGGTAATTCCTAAACATTAACCCTTACAAAGCTTTCTGTTACAAATTTTTCCCCCCTACTCCCCACCCCTCCCTTAGACGGCAATATATCCACTACATGATAATTATGTTAGAATACTTAAGAAATCGAATATATGTATAGTATTGCATCATTTTTTTTTGCAGGAGAAATCATATCTACAAGAAAGAATAATCTGATAAAGGAAATACAATGCAAGCAAACCTCAATAGAGAACATGAAAATGTTATGTTGTGGTCCACATTTCACATTCCTCTCTCTAGGTGTATATGGCTCTCTTCACCGAACAATTGGAACTGGTTTGAAGCATTTCATTGTTGAAGAGAGTCATGTCCATTAGAACTGATCCTCCTATAGTATTGTTGTTGCCGTGAACAATGATCTCCTGGTTCTGCTCACTTCACTGAGCATTAATTCATTCAAGTCTCTCCAGGCCTCTCTGAAATCGTCCTGCTGGTCGTTTCTTACAGAGCAATAATATTCCATAACATTCATATACCATAATTTATTCAGCCACTCTCCAATTGATGGGCATCCATTCAGTTTCCAGTTTCTAGCCACTACAAAAAGAGCTGCCACAAACATTCTTGCACATGTGGGGCCCTTTCCTTCTCTTATGATTTCTTTGGGATATAAGCCCAATAGAAACACTGCTGGGTCAAAGGGTATGCATAGTTTGATAACTTTTTGAGCATAGCTCCAAATTGCTCTCCAGAATGCCTGGATCCGTTCACAGCTCCACCAACAATGCATCAGTGTCCCAGTCTTCCCACATCCCCTCCAACATTTATCTTTATCTTTTCCTGTCATTTTAGCCAATCTGACAGGTGTGTAGTGGTACCTCAGAGTTGTCTTAATTTGCATTTCTCTGATCAATAGTGACTTGGAGCAACTTTTCATATGATAATAAATAGTTTTAATTTCCTCATCTGAAAATTGTCTGTTCATATCCTTTGACCATTTATCAATTGGAGAATGGCTTGAATTCTTATAAATATGAGACAATTCTCTATATATCTTAGAGATGAGAACTTTATCAGAACCCTTAAATGTAAAGATGATTTCCCAATTTGATGCTTCCCTCCTAATCTTCTCTGCATTAGTTTTGTTTGTACAGAAACTTTTTAACTTAATATAATCAAAATTATCTATCTGGTGTTCAATTAAGAGTTCCAGATCTTCTTTGGACATAAATTTATTCCATCTCCACAGGTCTGAGAGGTAAACTATCCTATGTTCCTCTAATTTGGTTATAATATCACTCTTTATCATGAACCCACTTAGATCTTATCTTGGTGTGTTGTGTTAGGTGTGGGTCCAGCCTTAATTTCTTCCACACTAGTTTCCGATTTTCCCAGCAGTTTTTGTCAAATAGTGAGTACTTATCCCAAAAGCTGGGGTCTTTGGATTTATCAAACACTAAATTGCTAACATTTTTACCTCGCTTGTCCTGATATCCTATCCTATGCCACTGATAGACTGCTCTATTTCTCAGCCAGTACCAAATGGTTTTGATGACCGCTGCTTTATAATATTAGTTTTAGATCTGGTACAGCAAGGCCACCTTCATCTGTCTTTTTTTTTTCATTAATTCCCTTGAAATTCTTGACCTTTTGTTCTTCCAAATGAACTTTGCTACTATTTTTTCTAGATCTGTAAAATAATTTCTTGGGAGTTTGATTGGTATGGCACTAAATAAGTAAATTAGTTTGGGTAGTATTGTCATTTTTATTATATTCGCTCGGCCTACCCATGAGCACTTAATGTTTTTCCAATTGACTAGGTCTGATTTTATTTGTGTGGAAAGTGTTTTGTAGTTTAGTATAGTTTCTGACATTCTCTTGGTAAATAGATTCCCAAATATTTTATGCTATCATCTGTTATTCTGAATGGAATTTCTTTTTCTATCTCTTGCTGCTGAGCTTTGTTGGTAATATATAAGAATGCTGATGATTTATGTGGATTTATTTTGAATCCTGCAACTTTACTGAAGTTGTGAATTGTTTCTAGTAGTTTTTTAGTTGAGTCTCTAGGTTCTCTAAGTATACCATCATGTCATCTGCAAAGAGTGATAATTTGGTTTCTTCATTACCTACTCTAATTCTTTTTATCTCTTTTTCTTCTCTTATTGCCAAAGCTAACATTTCTAATACAATATTAAATAGTAATGGTGACAGTGGGCAGCCTTGTTTCACTCCTGATCTTATTGGGAATGGTTCTAGTTTGTCTTCATTACATATGATGCTTGCTGATGGTTTTAAGTAGATGCTACTAATCATTTTAAGGAAAACCCCATTTATTCCTATACTCTCTAGTGTTTTTAATAGGAATGGGTGTTGGATTTTATCAAATGCTTTTTCTGCATCTATGGAGATAATCATATGGTTTTTGTTAGTTTGGTTATTGATATAATTGATTATGCTGATAGTTTTCCTGATATTGAACCAGCCCTGTATTCCTGGTATAAATCCTACTTGGTCAAGATGTATTATCCTGGAGATAACTTTCTGTAATCTTGTTGCTAAAATCTTATTTAAAATTTTTGCATCAATATTCATTAGGGAAATGGGTCTATAGTTTTCTTTCTCTATTTTCACCCTACCTGGTTTAGCTATCAGCACCTCGGTCTCATAGAAGGAATTTGGTAGTATACCTTCTGTCCCTATTTTTTCAAATAGTTTGTATAGTATTGGAATTAATCGTTCTTTGAATGTTTAGTAGAATTCACATATACAATACAATTCTGGATCATTAGTTATTGGATATATAAAAAATGCATAAGGAACACAAATTGGTTGTGTTATAAAAGCTCAAATATAGGTCAGTTATTTGGAATTTTCCCACAGAACCATTTTATATACAAAAGTTAGTTTCTTGGACTAACATGTGAAAGCCTATTTATAATTTACCTGAAGAAATTATACATTTACTAGCCAAAATGATGAAAAATAGTATTGTTGCAAAATGTCATTTAACAAAAAAGATGTTAAGTTTCATAAGAATTAGTTTATCATAAATAATAGTCTTTGAGGAAAAATAAGTTTCTCGTTTGAATATTTGCTACTACCACCAAGATCTGCACCCGTGGCGGCTCCACCAGGGCCCACACCCTAGGCTTCCAGGCCCACCGCGGCCGCCCTCCTACTCGTCGTGGCCTAGCCCCCGAGGAGTGAGTTCGAGCCTTCCTCCCGCGCAAGGAATCCATTCTCGGGAAACAACACGTTTCTGTTCCTGTTTTGCGCCCATTGCCAGCGACGGCCGGGTATGGGCCCGACGCTCCAGAGCCATCCATTTTCAGGGCTAGTTGATTAAGAGGTAAGAGTAGAAGAACATCTATAAGCACTTTAATAAGTCTTAAGGGTTGATGATAATAATTCCCTATTTTACATAATTTCAACCCCAAATATTTAAAAAGTATCTCTTATTCCACTCTCTCTTTTCCTATACACCTCTCTTCACAATATCACATCTCTATTCTGCCCAATATGCCTAACCTCTGTTAGGTTGACTCTGAACTCAGGATATATTTATAACTTTTTATGCATCTATCCCTTTCTATATTTAGAATATTGATAAAGAATATTGCTATGAAGTTAACTAAAAGTTCTTGCAAAGCAAGATGATCTGTATAATCAATAATTAAAAAACAAGCTTATATATGGTTTATGTCTAAGTCCTTTCCTAACGGGGATTAATTGGGTTCTTTTCACATATACACACATACAAATATGCACAAGTACTCAATATACAAAGTAAGTTTCAGGTATAGGACAGCTATTTATTTCTTCTGCCACAAAAGAAATGATTAATCCACAATAGATTAATAAATGCACACGAGCAGATACATAAAACATATATAAAACAGTAACTCATTACATTATACTCTCCCTGAATGGTTAAGATACTCTATTGAAAAGGTATTTTACTTTACCCTTGTTCCATGTTATTTATGAAATTCTTAAATCTATACCTCTGAGAAAGTCAGAACATAGTTTGGGTTTTCTTAAATAATTTCAAATACAGTAATCTTATGGAAGTTTTTCTTGGTGCTGGTATTACTTTCACTCCAAGAAGTGAACTTTCATAAAGTTGCTACTGTCAAGCAGATGGTACCAAGTGAGAAATTCCTGATCTGTCATTCTATCCCAGAGGAGCAAGGATAGAAATGTCCATTTTTCAGGCTTTTTCTTTAGTTATCTGTGTTTTGAGAAAGAAAAGTACTCTATAAAATGAAGAGATAGCTATTTTAAAATTATGAAAGCTTACTGAAGAAGCTTTCTGGCCCAATAACCAGTTAGTTTTGAACCAATTCTTCAGTTACAGAATATACAAGAAACAATAAGGAAAGACTCCATCATATCAAAAGGAAGAAATTTTAAAAAGAAGGAAAAAAAGAAAAGAAAAGAAATTATTAAGCTTCTACAATGTACTTAGCACTGTGCTAAGTGCTTCAAAATTCTTACTGCATTTGATCTTCACATCAATAAGAAAACTGAGGAAAACAGAAATTAAGTGACTTTTCCAGATCACTTAGCTAGTTAGTAGGTTTCTGAGGTCAAAGATGATTTCAAGACTTTCCTGACTCTAGACCCAGCATTCTATCCATAAGCCACTTGGTTGCCCCAGAGCACTGAAAGCATGGACTGTTTGCTTTTTGTTTTTCCTTATATCCTCAGTACTTATATTTGTACCTAGTAGGTGCTTTATTAATACTAGTCAACTAGCTAAGATGGCCTAAAGAAATGCAAAGATGCAGTAATTGATAAAATGTATTTATCCTAAGAGAGGAAAAATGTGTTGATCAAAACTGGGAGTAATGAGAAAATCAATTTTAATACAAAACAAAAAGTTAAATGTGTCTTATTTAAAATCATTGGATTTTTGAGCTGGAAGAAGCCTTAGAGATCTTATCATTCAGTTTTCTCATTTTATGCATGAGGAAATTGGGATCAGGAAAAATGAAATGAGTTGGCTAAAGTCACAGCAGCAATTAGTGAAAAAGTCTGGCTAGGATATCTGTGAATAATATTTCAACTATAACATGCTGCATAAATAAATTATATTTGATCAGTCTGACTCAACTTTGTTTTAACTTGATCCTTCTTCTAACAGCCTTCTGATATAATTTCTTCTAAATTACTTATTTCTTTTTCTTTTTTCTTGGTAATGTAATTAGGGCTAAGTGACTCATCCAAGGACACACAGCTAGTAAGTGTTAAGTGTCTGAGGCCAAATTTGAACTCAGGTCCTCCTGACTCCAGAACTGGTGCTCTAGACACTGAGGCATCAAGCTGCTCCTAAATTACTTATTTCTTTGAGATTTAAAAATACAATGAAACCTTGCTTAAGCTTGTCAGAGTGTATGTCAAGAGTATGATGGAAAACCTGTAAACATCTACAAAGAGGAATCCTTGAGTTTTGGAGATTAGGGACAGGTCCTCACAGCTGTTCAATGCAAAAAATATGTAAAGTTATTGATTCATATTTTCCCCTTGAAATCAAGGTGAGAATAATCACCAAAAAGTCACTCAATAACCATGAGTTTGCTAAAATTCTTTCCATTGTGCTCCCTCGGGTATCTTTGGTAAAGAAAAACATGACTTGAAAATGTATTCAATATCTCGAAAGATAGTAGGAAGCAGAACTCCCCCAGCTCCCATGAAACAATTCACATTAAAACTTAAAGTTGTGTTCCATATATTTAGAAGTCATTCATTCATGAGCACTAGGCTGAGTGCCAGTAATTCATAATTCCCCTGACTTCTACAGACAAATGGCTACTGGTCTTTGCTTGTTAAAAAGAAAGAAAAAAAAAAAAGAAACATAGGAAACTAATCCTCTGGACAGCAAGACATTAAAACATTGGTTCTTTACTAGATAAATAAGTTAAATAGCAGGCTCTTAACAATTTTCCAAGTTATATGATCTGGTGGTCATTATCCAAGATGTATTGCAACTGTATTTGAAAAAACTATGTTACCAAAGAAAAGAACAAGTATTGCTTATGAGCAGAATTGGGGGGGGGGCGGAACTAGGATGAAATGATATATTCATTCTCAGACTAGATCTGCCCTATTACTATTTGACATACATAGAATCGATTTGGTTAAGTGGATAGAATTCTGAATCTAAGATCATGAAAAAAGGGGAAAAAATGGGGCCAAATCTTGTCTATCAAATTTTCACTACTTAGAAGTAACTAGGTGGCACAGTGGATAACACACTGTACCTAAAGTCTTGGAGAATTGAATTCAAATCCAGCTTCAGACATTTACCTGCTGTATGACTAGATGCAAATTACTCAACTTTTGTTTCTCCCAATTTCCTCATCAGTAAAATGGGGATAATTATAGTTCCTACTTCCCAAGGTTGTTTTGAAAATAAAATGAGATATTTGTAAAGTGCTTAGCACAGTGTCTGGCAAATAATAAATGCTATATAAAGGTTAACTCATTTTTTGTCTCTATGAACTGAAACACATCATCTAAACTCTCCAAATTCTGTTTTCTCATCCATATAAGAACAATAATAATAGCAGCTACAACTAGACTAAAATGAAGTAGTTTATATTATGTGTTTTACAATTTTAAAAGGAAGATATAACATATAGTATTAAAGAAACAGCATGATATACTAAAAGGGTTCTTATTCTTTTTGTGTGCCCAGGATCCCTTTGACAGTGTGATGACTTCTATGGAAACCTTCTTTGAATCATATTTTAAAATGCATTTTAGAAAAATATAAAGGATCACAAATGAAATTAACCATACTAAAATAAATGTTTTATTTACACACACACACACACACACACACACACACACACACACACACACACACCCCATCATGACTTCATGGATAAACTGAAATCTATGGACCCTTGAGGGATTAAGTTCTCCAGTAAAAAAAAAAAAGCCTAGAATTGTGGTAAAGTGGGAAGAACATTGGTTATGGAATTCAAAGATGGATTTGAGCTCTGGCTCAAAGTTTGTGTTGAAATCATTTCAGTGAAGTCTCTGAAGAGTTTTGGTTTCTTCCTGTGTAAAGTGGAGTTCTAAGAACACTTTACACTGCTCATTTTTTCAGATTAAGTGCCAAAAATAGGAGAGGCTATCACTGATTTTATTTCCATGGCAATATAGAAGTTTATAAGGATAGAAGCTGAAAAATCACATTTAGCATCTTGATTTTCAAACTACAAAATAAAACAGCAACACTACATTAAACAAAACAAACCAGGAGATGTCATTTAAAAATAAATCTGTGCAAGATTCAGTGTGCCAATGTCAAGTAGAACTAAAACTCAGATTTGCATACATTCACAAATGATATGAAAGTAAAGGAAATGGGACTTAACCAATTCTGTGGCATATGTCCAATTGACCTTGCAATTCTTATGGGGTGTAACTAGAGATGTGTTTGATTTCCTGTACTTCTGTTTCTCACACCTAGCAATTCTGCATTGGTATTTTAGAGTGGGGTACAGGAATTACACAACTAGTACAGTAGATTGGAAATTCATGTAATTCAATTCATTCAATAAGCATTTATGGAATTATGCTGTGTAGCAACGATACAGAAGACACTGCTCCTACCCCAAGGGATCTGAGGATTTAGCTGCAAAGACTACACATGAAACAACCAGAAAAGAAACGTAAGTGAATGATGTTATACAAGCTGTGCATAAAACACTGCACAATAAGAATTAATGACTTGCATTTCTACAGCATCTTAAGATTTATGAAATATTTTCTTCACAATTATTCTATGAGGTTATTCTATGTAATTATGACCATTTTTTATTTAGAAAACACAAATCAAAGTTCAGTGATGTTAGGCATCTTGCCCATGGTTACACAGTGTCTGGTAAACCAGGTGGCACCATAGTGCACAGAATGCTGGGCTTGGAATCGAGAAGATTCACTCATCTCCCTGAGTTCAAATCTAGCCTCAGACACTTACTAACTGGGTCACCCCAGGCAAATCACTTTACATTGTTTGCCTCAGTTTTCTCATCTGGAAAATAAACTGGAGGAGGAAATGGCAAATCACTCTAGTATCTTTCCTAAGAAAATCCCAAGTGAAGTCAGAAAGAATCAGACATGACAGAAACTATTGAGCAAAATAGTGTTTAGGGAATCAGAACTATTAGCAACCACTTTAATTGTGGTTGAATGAAATGAAAGAATGAATGAAAAGGCATGTATTAAGCACCTACTATGTAGCAAGCAAGTTCTGGGGACACAAATATAATACAAAATACTCCTTCACCTCAAGAATCTTACATAACATTCTAATAGAGAGAGACAACACACGAGGTATTTAAAAAATTTGTCTTTTGATTCATGCAAGAAATTGGATTTAAGTAGGATTGTGAGAAGTCGTCAGCTTCCCCCCTCTCATACAGTCATGGAAGTTCGATAGGAAGACAAAAGTCAGGATGACAAAATTCCAGGATTTCTGGTAATGGTTCAGGATGTAGTGATTGGGATTTTTGCTATCTACCCAAGCTCTAAGGTTTCCCCAGAACCTGCTTCCACCTTCTTGAACAAATTATTTACATCCTCCAACTCCCCCTGAGAAATCTTAATAATTCTTCATTTCAATGAATTTGAGTTTGGTCAGTTACCCTCTATCACGTTTAGCTGTCTGCTGAGATAGTTTATCAAGGTGTAGTTGTGTACATACTATAGCTTCTTGGACTCACAGGTGAGAGTTTGATGGCAGGTGGATAATAAAGGCAGTAAGCAGTCCTAAAAAAGGCTTGGCAGTCCTCAAAACAGATATACTAGTCTTCTCTGAACATCCAACACATAGGGTGGTAACCAGAGAAGGGAGTTTTGGACTGAAAATTTATAGGGTTTATGATTGTAGCTACAAGTCAGGTCTTAGTCATTTCCTTTCCAATAGGAAAGGTAGTATTTATTTGATTACTGTTTCTAGAACAAGAAGTGACCCATGTGGAGGCAGGACAAATATCAAGATAATGGGGTAGAACCACCCAAATTTCCTGCCGAAGACCTAGACAGGATATAAGAAGCTGCGATACCATGGACTATAATAGGGTCCGGACACTCATTCTCTCAGGTTTAAACCTTCATCCACACTTATCACTACAATGATCAGGTATATGACCTTGGAATGAGTAGTTGCCTGCTTAAATTTTGGTCAAAAATGAGTATCAAAGATATTAATGATAAAGTGTTCTTTTAAAATTTCTGTGGAATACTTGGTTTCTTCCCAATTTGCCAAACATTTACTAGATGCTTACTATGAGCAAAGTACTATGTTTCAATCCTTCCAAGTGAGTCTTAGAAGATTATTTGACAGTGAAATCCCAGAACTTATGTTTTATTATTCATTAATCAACAGTGATTAAAACAGTAAGAAACAAAGCCCTATGAATTTCTATTTATATTTCTATATGAAATACTAATTCGTATTTATTTACTTAACAAATATCTAATAACTTGATGGCAGGTAACAGTATATGAAAAAGGGAGAAGCCTGAATTCCTAGAAGAATTGAAAGAAGTATAAAAATTCAAGGATTCTTTTATAAACTGAAAGACATATCCTTTATTCAGCCATTAATAATTTTTAAATGAGAATATGACATTCTACTCTAAAACAAACTATAAAACTTGACAATATAAGGATAAACTGGACCCTTATCTGTTAAATTTGCCAATAAGTATTAACTGCCATAGACATTATCCTTTCAGTCTTTAGTGATATTATTATCTGTCCAAAATGATTTTATAGAAATGAGGTGATAAGTTAAGTCACAATGTCTATATAGGTCAATGATGTAAGTAAGGGAAAATGTCATTAATTTTAGTTTTGCCAGACTATGTTGCAAGAGAATTTGATGCTTATTTCCAAGAAGCACTATATAGTCAAAATTGATTTACATTTCTGAAGGACCCACTTATTCTTGGTACACTCCAATTGCAGGGTTAGGCACAGCTTTTATAAAATGTCAGAGAACTTTAATAGTTCTCTAAGTCCTTTTAATCAATTTCACTCTCTGAATGTGAACTTGTCAATATCATTTCCTTTCACATTAAAAATTTTCATTTAGATTTCCATAATATCATCCTAATAGCCGAGCCAATTGCCGCCAAATGTGTGCCTACCAAAAATACTATCAAAGTGTTATTGAATGAAGATGACACTAGCTTAGGTAAAAATGTGGGCCATTATCCTCTTCCCCCAGGCTCAAAACCTCAGAGCAAGCTTGAAATCAACCCTCTTCTTCACTTTTATGTTCAATAACTCAAAAAATTTTGTCATTTTTTCCCTCAGGTATGTTTATCAGTCTTTTATTTCCATTTCAATCATCATAATCCTGGTCGAGGACCTCTTTCTCTTCAAATGTGGATTATTTTAGTACCCACCAAAAGCCTGTATTTTCCTCCAATTCAATCTATTCACCACTATCAAATTAATCTTTCTAAGTATAATTTTCATTGTGATGTTTCTGTGAACTTTAGTTATTCATCACTGGACTATAAGACAAAATCTAATCTTATTAGTCTGACATTATTCTAGTTTCACAAAAATAGAAAGTTGAAGGGAAATCAAAGATAAAGGTTTAATGTACCTCATAAGTCTGCCTGAAACCTAGCTTGATAATGATTGTTGTGGGATGGGGGAAGTAAAACTAATGGAGATTGATGAGTTACCTTTCATCTGGTGGCTTGGAAAGAATTGTAATTCAAAATTTGAAACAAAGGGGGTGTCAATTGATGAAAGAATAGCTGATCATGTAGTGGCCTATGAATGTAATGCAATGAATATCATTATACCGTAAGAAATATAGATTGTGAGGAATTTAGAGAACTATAGGAAGATTTGTATGATTTGATACAGATAAAAGGAAATGATATATGTAGTGATTTTGCTAATGTAAATGAAAACAATACTAAAAGGGTAGCTATATTTATATTCAAAGTCATGATGAAACATGTTTTGGATGATGAGATCATAAATTTAGAGCTGAAAGAAAATATGGGTTGAGATCCAGAGAGGTTAAACCTAATGAAAACCTAATGTCCTATTGGTAGCAAATGGCATGAGTTGGGCATCAAACCAAGCTGGAACATGAACCAGGGTGAGTCCCTGATTCAAAATCTAGTCATTTTACTATATAATGGCAGGTAGGAGACTATGGGAATGGAAGCATACACAGTGTCAGACTTGGCCACTGTGGCCATTGTATCAATTGATCTTATTATATTGTTTTTAATAGTTACAAAGAAAAATTTTGTTGGGAAGTAGAAGGATACATTTTGATGAGTCAGAATGGTATCAATTTTTAATTTAAGAACTAAATGTGTAGGGGCAGGTAGGTGGCTCAGTGGATAGAGCACCAGCCCTGAAGTCAGGAGGACCTGAGTTCAAATTTGAGCTCAGACACTTAACACTTCCTAGCTGTGTGACCCTGGGCAAGCCACTTAACCCCAATTGCTTCAGAAAACAAACAAAAACCTAAATGTTTGTATAAGTTAAATATCCTGATCCAAGTTCTTACACTTTGTTATTAATGAATACTTTACGAAATAATAGTCAGAAAATAGCAGGGTAATATTGGATATTTGTGAGAGAAGAGGTAAAAAGAAGAAAAAGGTTGAAAAAAAAAGTTGAAAGGAGAACTAAAGGAAAACCTTGTCTGGTAGTATGAAATAGTATAGGAAAAACAAAGAGCTAGGATTTAGAAAATCTGCATTCTAAACATAAGCCTTAAGCCTGAAGTTGTCTTACTTTGTAATTTTAGCAAGTTAATTTTTCTCTCTGATCCTCAGTGATGTTCCCATACAATTGGAAGGATGCAAAGGATAAGACAAAAGAGCTCTAAATTCTTTGTCAACTCTTTCTATGATTTCTTCTTCATAGATATAGTTAGTGCTAGTCCTCATGGAAGCCATAAAATTCTACTAAGAATCAGTTTGTTTCCTTTAGCCTTTTGATATAATTTTGTCTTGTGAGTCATGTCAATATTCTTATCTCTCTAGATTCTGGGTTAATGGTTTTATCAATTAGATACTGGCTTGATTCCATTCACGATACTGTTTATCTTCCTCTAGACTTTTTTTTTCCAACTAATTGTTGTCCTTCCTAAAAGTACTAATGGTAGAGATTGCCAAATGACATCAGGCTTTTTGGCTGCCATGTTGTACTATGGATTCATGTTGAATGTTCAGCCTTCCAACTCCACTTTACAAGTAATTATCTTTCACTTTAAAGTTAATAATTTGAACTTCATCTGTGAGATTTTGCATCTATACAATTAAAATGAATTTTTTTAAATCATCTTGACTGTCATAGTCCTTTTGGATTTGAACCCTCTCATTCAATGAGTAGACTATTCTTTCCAGTTTAGCATCATCCACATTTGTTATGTGTATCATATTTGTTATGTATTTTGTTATGTATACCATCTCTGGCTTCATCCAAGTCTCTGATAGGTGGTTACAGCTAAAGAATCCCTTACCTAGAGCACAGCTTGCTGATGATAAGTCTCCCCATGCTTAGTCTATTCTTTATCAGTAGACAGTCTGTCATAGAGTACTTGAAGCCTTTTCAGTTTGGTGGAACCCTGCCAGAATTCCCTCTTTTTTTTTTTGTGACTTTCCAAAATCCATGGTTACTTCCACTTAGTGATATAACATTAGAAAATGCATTTTATAAGAGAAGTCATTGGTAAAAATGTTAAATAAAATATACCATAAAATAAAAAAATCATAAATACTAGGCCACAACACAAGAATCAAACATCACTATTTTTGACTCACTAATCACACCTGCCCAGTATTATGAGAAATAGTTCCACTAGGGCTAATATTTTAAATGTATCCAATATAGATAGGTAGTCCTTTACTCCCTTCTCAAAACTTGGATTTCAACTTGGCATTAGCCATTTTTATTCTGTCTCTTCTAGTCATTCTTCTTGACAGAGAAAGAAGTCCTAAAAGAAAAACTAAAAAGTAAAGGATTTTTTACTTTTTTTCTATCTCCCTATCATTTTGCCTGTCCAAATTTCTTTCCCATCTCCCTCATTTTTCCATTATTGCAAATAAAATCATTTGTGTTGTTGTTGTTGCCATTATATGTGTCTGAAAAATCTGAGATAGACTGAATTTTCTATCCATTCAGAATGTTCTTTTTAGACAACTCCCTACTTTCTCCATAGATTATTTTTATTTCTATCTTCTGAATTTATATATGAACACGTTTTTGATTTTATGTGTGCCTGACTATTAATCTCATTCTGCTGTACTTGTAATTTTTTTTAAATACAATGTTTTTATTGGAAATAATACAATCCAAATTGACAATAATTGAAAGATCACTATATTTATGGAACTATAACTCAATATACTTTTATGCATATCATTTGCAGTCTTATTATCTTCTATTGAGATCTTCTTGTTCTTTAAAATAAAGTCCTTACTAGACTACTGAATAAAAATGATTAGTAGTATAGTTATTCTGAAGACCTATGTACAATCCTAAGGCAAATTTTTAACATCTGCAGTTCTCTACCTTTGCCTCTGTAGAACTCATGCTAGAATTTAAAATGAGGATGTTTGTAAGTCACTGAGAGATGACACATTTTAATATAATGTGCTATCATGTTTAGAGAAAATTTTTAGACTGTTCCACACATTTAACATTATTGTCAAATAAAATTCACTTAGATGCATGATTATTGCCATACTTCAATGGATATCTCAATGAATTTGTGACCTTGTTCATATAGATACTCCTTTCATTAATGTAGAGATCATAATCAATCCCCCTTTTCTTCTCTCCAACTCTTTTTCATGTTTTTCCTTAAAGGGGGAAGAGGTTAAAGAAGGGAATTTCTGTCAAACATTCTAGAAGTCATTTTCTAAAACTTTTGAGATTATATAAAATGTGCTTAAAGTTGTTCACTGATTAATTTATGTACGAATACCAAAGGAGCACTTTCACTGTCCCTTATTCACCTATGTTTATCTTATTTTCACATTTTATATTTCATTCTATTATTGGTGTTCAAGTTTTCATTTGCATATTCACACTAATTTAGGAAACTGATATTCTGGGGCTTGTGAGAACCTACATGTTCCCTCTGAACATTTTCATAGAATTGTATTTGAGACTTGGAAAGGACTTCATAAGCCACCTACTCTAACTCGTGCACAAAAGAAATTGTCTTTATATATCTATATCTATATCTATATCTATATCTATAACATACTGTGGAAGTAGTCTCTTCTTTCAGATTTCCAGATTTCCAAGATCTTGAAGTAGCCATTTCCACTTTTTAACAACTTTAATTATCATGATTTTTTTTCCTGACATTATTAAACTTTCCTTAAGGATACTTTTTTAGAGTAAATTTTATTATATTTTTAATTACATTTATTTATTTTTCTTATTTACAATCATTAATTTTATTTCCTTCTCACTTCCCTTTCTCCACTGGGGGAAAAAAGAAAAAAAATCCCTTGAATAGATAGTCAAACAAAACAAGTTCCCAAACAAATCTGAACATTGGCCAAGTCCAAAAATATGACTAATTTTACCTTTTAATAAGCTTCACAAAAAATTTGAGTGATAGTAGACATATGGACTATAGGAATTGATATTCTTTCAATCACCCTTTTGAGAGATATGTTCTGAGTTTGTTTTCTATAACTTTTTGATCTCTCATTTCTATCAAATACCTCAAGTATTGATCACTCAATATCAGTGTCAATATCTTGTTTGTAAAAGTCAGTTTGGAGTTGTTTAATTACAAGCTATGTTTTCTCATTTTTATTCTTCCTTTTAATTGAGTACTCTTTGTGATCTTTTCCTAATAAATTGATTCTGAGATATATTTGAACAACTGATTTTCCATATTGATGGGCAGCCATTTCTTTTTTTTTTTAATTAAAGCTTTTTATATGTATGGGTAGTTCCTCAGCATTGATCTTTACAAAGCTTTCCGTTACAAATTTTACTTCCAGTCCCCTCCCCTCCCCTAGATGGCAGGAAGTCCACTACATGTTAATAATGTTGAAATACTTGACAAGTTGTGCAAGAAAAATCCTATCTACAAGAAAAAAAAAGAAAATCAGAGAAAGGAAACACAATGCAAGCAAACATCAATAGAGAGCATGAACATGTCATGTTGTGGTCCATATTTCATATCCCTCTCTCTGGATGTATATGGTTTTCTTCAGTGAACAACTGGAACTGGTTTGAGACAATTCTTTTTTGGAGAGAGCCATGTCCATCAGAATTGATCACCATGTAATATTGTTGTTGCTGTGTATAATGATCTCCTGGTTCTGCTCGTTTCACTCAGCATCAGTTCATGCAAGTCTCTCCAGGCCTCTCTGAAATGGGCAGCCATTTCTTGACTATCAATTTGATATAATTTAATTTTTATCATGCTGATAGTTTCCCATCTCTTTTTTTGAAGAAAATGTTATTAAGTTTACAATGAAATAAAGAAAAGTGAATTTTAAAGGATTTGTGGCATATAGGAATAATATGAATTCCCCCCACATAAGGTTTCTTAGTAGGCTATAACACTTGCCTTTTTAAAAATATTTCATTTAATTTTTTAATCCTGAGTCAACATTAATAGTAGAAATAACTGCTGATCAAATTTTGTCTTATAGTTGCAGATTAATAAAGCTTATAAAAGATATCACTTGATTGAAAATTAAATAATACATTCTGAAGCATAAAATGCTTCTTTTTCATTCTCCATAATACAAAAGTTAGTCTTATTCAATTTTGAAGCCACTATCTGTTGGAAGGTAAAGAAAAGAAGTATGTAACATATTGCTGATTCTGGTGCTTTGGTACTTTGGTTATTTCATGCCAATGCTACTATAACATCTTAGGAAGAGTTGGACAGGGAGAGAAGGGGAAAAATAAAGTCCTTGAAAAGCAAATTACAAAGAATTTTTTGAGGTTGGAAGCTAGAGAGAAAACTCTGAAAAAATTAGTACTTTGCCACAAAATGTATTTCATCTTGAGCCTTTGTTAATCAGAAGGCAATTTTTAAAAATAAAATTAATTAAAACTGATAACTAAAGAAAACATTTTCAGATGTCTGACAATTATAGAGGATCGTATTAATAACATTGACAGTAGATAGGATATTAATCCTTAGCCTCCTTCATAGAACATATAACTACTTCTTTATATAACTATGGCCTTCACCTTTGTATTTATAATTTCTAAAAATAAAAAAGAAGTTCCTTAGGGAACAGATGAAGATAGAAAAGAGGTGAGAGAGAAAAAGAAATAAAGAAGGAACTAAGCTGCTTTTTCCTGTCACTACTAAAATAAATATAGTACAACAACTTTGGCTATGTCTTGTGGTTTCCCTGTGCTATTCACCTGATTTTCTAATTTTTCCATATATTTTTAATATCCTTTTTTATATTCAAGATTATCAAAAAGTGTGAACTCCTCCTTCTTTTATTAGAAAAGCAAGGAAAATAATTGAATAACAAAGTAGTTAAACAAAAAATGAAATTGGGTGATTTTCATTGCATGACTAATTTTCTCCCAGGTTTTTTTTTGGTTGTTTTTAAGCTTCATCTCCATTTGAAGTTTTAGAATATTTGAGCTTTAAGACTAGACTATTTTTTTTCCTGAAAAAAGAAAGAGAGGCAGCTAGGTGGCACAGTGGATAGAGTACCAGCCCTGAAGTCAGGAGGAACTGATTTCAAATCTGACCTCAGACACTTAATATTTCCTAGCTGTGTGACCCTGGGCAAGTCACTTAACCCCAATTGCCCCAGCCAAAAAAAAAAATCACTTTCTAATCAGAAATTGAAACTTGGGGATCTAGATCTACATATTCACCCAAAAAGAAATAGTCCAGAAAATTGGAGAAGTTAAAAAAGAAAAACTGATCATCATCCCTGAAATTATATTTTCAGCATTTCTCTGGAAATAGATTAGAGCCTCTCTTCCCCTTCAGGTTATCTTTAAGAATCTCTCCATACTTTCTCTCAAATTAGCTACCAGACTCTTGCTGGAAATTTCTTAGGAGATGGAGCAAAGCCAGAGTTCTCTTCTTTCCCACCCTTATCCATGCCTAAGTCTTATAGCACCCTTGTCACAAGATTATATATCACCTCATGGAATATGACCTAAAAATTATTTATTTTTTAAATGCTACGACCCTATATTAGCGGCTAGCACGAGATACAATTTCTCAACCATGCCATAAAAGTCTCTTCACTCAGGAAGTTCACTATCTATGCCTAGACAACTTATGTTGGTACAACCCTCTACCATTCTGGCCTCTTCTTCTGAAGGTCTCATTCTTCCCAGAACCTCCCTTTGAAGGAAGAGATGCAGGGTAATCATGTTTTCATTCATCTCCAAGCTGTACTGCTAAGCTGCTCCACCCGACTTTCTCTACCATGCTTCCTTGCTTTGTATCTTCACCCCCTACCCCTTTCCAGCTCTCTTTTATGTCTTTCCCTATTAGAATGTAAAGTTTTTAAGGACAGAGACTGTCTTTCTGCTTGTATTTATTTCCTCAGAGTTTAGCACAACTTATGGCATATAGCAAATATTTAGTAAATGCATGTTGATTTGACTTGTTCAAGGATCTGCTCATACTTTGAGATTGTTCTTAATTTCTCTGCATCTTCTCTCTTCTTTCACACCTCCAAAATAATTTTAGGACTTTCTATTTGGTACCCTCCAACATGTTGATACTGATTCCCCTTGCCAATATATGGCTCACATGACTCAAATAATTTACATGTTAAAAATAATGAAGCACATTAAAAATAGTGATATTTTACAAAAACAACCCTCTTTGGGAGTTGAAATAGTCTCAGTCATTGACAATATTGTCTTATATAAGATACAACAGAGAGCATCTACGGACATTCTTTTCCATTTTTTTTCCTTTTCATATGTTCTCTAGCTCTCTTTGCTATCTCAGTTGTTCTCCAATTTAAGTTTCGTGCTTAATCATTCTGTGCTTCCAAGATTATTTCTGGCATCATTGTGCACCAGTGACAGCAATGATTGTACCTTGCTATTGTACTTTTCCCACTGAAGTCCTACTCTGATGCCTCATTGTGTTGTGGAAGTGACTCTAAATTCTTGAAATCTGTTATGGTAGAGGACCAGATTTGGTAGATTTTGCTAAACTGAAAGACTTCAAATATTTCTTGTGTGTCTTCTGTACAAGAAAGAAACTAGATGAATGTGGAAAGGTTCTTCATCAGAAGGTGGTCATAAACTGATTTGGGGAGATGGTTGGGTAGAGAGAATAAAAGAAAAAGTCAGTGATTAAAGAATTGCTTTTGAGGTAGATAGGCTGTTCAGATCTACATTTGTAGAAGCAATACCACCATAACTGAAATTATAGACCCTTAAAATATGGAAGTTAATATTTAAAGGTAGTAGTATTATTTTAAACAATCAGGATAAAAATAGAAAAAATAACTTAAAATCTGGTTTGATTAAAATATTACATTTCCAGGAGAATGATAATTAGAGAAAATTGCAGAGAAAATTTTAAAATAAGGGTATACTCCATTTAAAAACAAATAATCTAGGTATTGCCTCACTGAGACAAAGGATCACTTTGGTGGACAGAGAAACCTTCCTTCTAAGCAAAAAGAAGTGAGCTCAATGGATATGCTGATCCATTGAGAGAAATGATTATTAAATAACAAATTATTGGAGAGATTTCTAATCTTGCCCAAAAATTTACCACACCTAGACTATCTAAATGGAGTTATTCCCTCATCCAACTAAAAACAAACAAATAAATAAAGGGAACTTTATAAAGGGATTCTAGACCAATGCAATCCAGCCCATCGTTTTTTTAGTGAGCCAGATCTGGGTAGAAATGAAACCCATTTTGCCTAATTTGCCCACTGGGTTGGGGAGGGGAGGGAGGTAGTTTAGTTAAGAGATAAGTCTCTTTGTCCAAGACTGAGTCATCAGTGTCATATCCCCAGCTCTTCCTCTATAATAGTTCCACCTCTCCTTAAAATATTCATTCGTCATTATTGTTCTATGGGAAATGATGAGCAGGATGCTCTCAGGAAGAAAAAGAAACCTGGAAAATTGTCCATGAACCCAAGCAAAGTGAAATATACTGTCTACAAAGTATTAGCAATGTTCCTGGATGACTCAATAGTACTATCATCCACTTCTACTCTGAAGGACTTACAATGTTTTTTTTTTTTTTCCCCTGAGGCAATTGGGGTTAAGTGACTTGCCC
>JAJPUD010002572.1:278334-309526 GCA_023553655.1 Myrmecobius fasciatus
CTCTCTCTCTCTCTCTCTCTCTCTCTCTCAATTTTTCTTGAGGGTTTCAATTTTCATTAGGATGGGAGATCTAGGGCTTTTTCAGACAACTTGACTTTTATGCGAATGTTTTGCATAACTTCACAAGTAGTTTCTTAGTTGAGGGTGGGAATAAAGAAGAGAACCTAGAACTCAAGAATTTTAGAAACATGCAAAAAAAATTTTTTTTCTTTTAAATATAACTGGGGGGAAATATTAAATAAATTAATTAAATAAATAATGTTCATTTTTCTCATGAATTGCTAACCAATCAGAGTTGATTGCCAATCTCAGGAACACTCACTCTTTCAAGACCTATAAAGTATTGAATGGGTTTCACAAATGGTCTTTGGCAATTGAGAGTGCTACTAGCTCCATTTCATTAATTATCTGACAGTATGATTAACAAAATGATTAATTATCCAGAAACTACATCTCTCAGACTTTTTTTTTTTATTACAATTGTTTAACCCTGGACTGATCATTTAATCTCTCTAAAGTCTGGATAATTCTGTAGGACTCTTTCATGAGGAGGTTCCTAAGGAAGCATTGACCTATACTAGTAGCAAGAATTTCCTCTCAGAATTTTTTTCACTAGGGCAATCACAGATCTGATCTATGCCTCTTATGTCAGTACCATAGCATTTGAACAACTAGAGGTACCTCTACACAGGAATGTATTAGAATTGATTCCAACTAGATCTTGAGATTTGATTGTTACATTTTCAATGTGAGTATTTAAACCTTGAAAAGCAACAAAGGCTCGATTTTCTTGTGTTGTTTATCTAGACTTAAAGTAAGGGAGAAAATGTTTTTCAATCAAAAGACTGAAATTAAAAGTGTATTATAAATACATATTTTTGTCAATGATCTCATTGTTAAACATTTACCCTATATGCTTTATTATCACAACTAGCATCAGAGTAGGCTTTTAACTTAGGAACTACATTGGCAGAAAAAAAACAAACTACTACTGATAATGTTATTCTTTTTGTAGTTTAAGAGTGGGTAGCAAAATAAAATAAAAATCAAAGTTACCCAGAACTCTCACTAATGAGTTATTCTAGATAGTCAGGTTATAAGGGCATGTAAGTTGCCCAGTGGTTAGAGCACTGGGTCTGGAATCAGGAAGACTTGAGTTCAAAGCTGGCCTCAGACACTCATACAATAGTCATGTAACTCTGGATAAGTCACTTAACCACCGAAGAAATAAAAGGCAAGACACTCCAGTATCTTAAACATCTTACAGATCACAGTCAGTCACGATTGAAGATTAACAAGGACATGTTATTATTTTTAATTATTAATTTTAATAAGCATCATAAGTTTAATATTTAATAAGTATTTTAGTAAGTATTAATTTTTAAATATAGATATCAATATATTTTATCCATTTGGTTGGGAGTCTTTTCAAATTATGCTATACTTTGTGCTTCCCTTTCTTCTAAAACTGAACATATTAAATACAATTTAACCTTTTTTGTTTGTACCATCATTTGGAAGATTCTACTGTGCTAGAGTATGGGAGTATTCTCCAGAGTTATTGAGATATTAGGACAGTTTGCCCTTACTCTGAATGATCCCAGATTCTATTTTATTCAATTCTTTCATTCACTTTTTGTAGGTTTTCTATCTCCTTGTTGGTTCTTGGCACATAGTAGGTGCTTAATAAATATTTATTGATTGAGTTCTCATTATTCTTATTGTGCTTGTTAATAGCAGTCTCGCTTACTAATTTATTCCTTTTATCTGATTTGTGTTTGGAAATCAGATGACCAAAACCCAAACTTTAACATTTTGAAGTTGAAAGATAACTTATGAACTATATTCAGATTTTATGTAAAGAAAAAATAAATACACTATAAATTAGGGCTTGAGGGACTGTCCTATAAGTAAACCACATGAGCTTAATGGTATTTTTTTTCTAATGTTCAGAGACTTTTTTTTAACCTGCTTTCTTGTTCTTGGCTACAATCCATATATGTGAAGTTGCCAGAAAGCTGAGTTCTCTATTGGTGAAGTTTAAATACTAACTGCAGACAAGTCCTAGGAGAGGAGTTAGGCCTGGGTAAAAATCAGACACTTCTGAAAGTTCCATCTACTCTTTTGAGACATAGCTAATGAATGCACTAATTAATGTAAAGAAATTAAATCCAAATGGTTTTTTGAAACCATTTGACATTGCCCAATTTATACCCAGGAAGCAGTTTGCTTGCCAAACAGATCAAATGGTATCTATGATAATAAGATCATTGATTTAGAATCTGTAGCATGACATTCTTTGGACATACTGACCGTATAAATTTTCAAGAAGCCAGCTACTAAAAACATATTTATGAGGGGAATTTTTATGAAGGAAATGGAAAATTTCAGTCCCACAAATGAACATTTGCTGATGATTTATAAGCAGGAATTCCTAAAAAGTGTCTTACTGAAATAATACAGTATCTATTTTATTAGTGTTCAAAGTGGATGAAAAGACTTCACATTCTGAGAATCAGAGGAAAAAGAGTGTGATTCTCCATAAAATGAAGATGGCTATAATCTGATCTCAAGGAGGCAAAAAATGGAGAAAAATTCCAGACTTTCTTCAGGATGTTTTTTTCTTTAAAAAAATATAAAAATTCACTAAATTCATCCAATAGTATTAAATTCAGTAGAATAACATTATTTCTGAAGGAGGATATAGATTCTAAAAAACTTCCTTTATATGAATGTTAAATGGGCTAGGACAGTCAAGCTCCAACTTCAAATTATTAGTTTAGTCATAGTTCAGTGTATATACCCCAATAAAGAAAAAAACAAATATTTTACAAGCATCTATTTTTGCAGCATGCTACTATTTGCTCCTTGAAAATACAAAAAACAAAAACAAAACCAAAAATGATTATTTTTGCTTCATTTGAATCTCGAAGCAAAGATTGTAAGGGGATTTAGTGACCAGACTTCAAGCAAAGATTTTCATTGTTTTAAAAGCAGCAGCACTTAGTAGAGTAGCTAAGCAGTCCTTTAATGCCAAGGTCTCATTTATAAGACTTTTCCCCAAGAGCAAATAAATAATGTGATAACATTAGCAAGTTGCATTAGTTTCTCCAGGGACTTTGCCTAGGGCAAACATAAGTTATCTCCTGAGATAGAAGCCTTTCCCAACAGACAAACAGTACTTCCTCTACTGAATTCCCTTTTTACTTTCAATATTAATTAAGTGATTGATTTCCAATATTGGGGATTTAAAAATCCAATTAAAAATTGATTGCTCTTTCTTTGTCTTATCATAAGCTATGTGTGACATATATGTGACATGTGTGAGGTGCATGTGGATTTTAATGACAGGGTGTGGTGCAACACATGCCTCGTGTGATGTGATATTACAAGACCTGGCCTGACATGTGTCATGGCACATGCATGGTGTGGTGCAATGTGTTGCATGAATGATATAACCATGACATTAAGTTATGTGATATGACATTCAATGTGATGTGGTGACTGCATTATGTAACATGGCATGACATAATGTGGTAAGACATATGCATGTTATAAAACATGTGCCATACTGTGGTATGAAATATGTGTAATGGCATGAAATATGCATGTAATGGCTCAGTGTGCAGTGACATATATGGTTGCTATGGTATGGTGTGACATTATGCATGACATGGTGCTACATATCTGTGATGTGCTTTCATCATTTGATGCTACATACTGTGACATGTGTGTGACATGACATGACATTGGGGACACAGTGTGAAACTGATGTGACATGGCAAAGGTTATCAGTTTGGCATAGTGATTTATTGACATACCTGGTATGATATGAAACACATATGTAATGTGGCAGGCAATATGCATGACAAGGGGTAACATAAATGTAATTTCAGAGATAAAGTAAGTTCTGTTTCAGATCATGGAAATAAAGCAACTATCCCAATAAAGGGAACCACACAAATTTTTTGGTGTTTTTAGTACCTATAAATGTTAATGTTCATACTATACTATATATCTATTAAGTATCCAATAGTATAAGGTCTAAAAAATAATTTTAAAATATATTATTGCAAAAAATGCTAACCATTAACTGAGCATTCAGTAATTCATAATCTTTGTGAAAGTGAAGGTCTTACCTTGGTATTGATGGCTGCTAACTAAACAGGGGACATTTGCTGAATACTGGGGTGACTATAGCAATTTCTTAAAATAAGGCAACGATGGAATTTGGCATGCTGATTGACTTTTCATTTATAAAATAAGAGGCACTATAGAATTATTAATTGGCCTAATTTTATATTGTTGTATATCAGGTATCAGGGAGGCCTGAGAAAAGGACAGGAATGACTTGTCTATAGAGCAGTCAGAATATACATAATACTTGTCAGTTAAGTTCCCTGTTTTTCTTTGGGTGGGGGATTCAATTTGTGGTGCCCTAAGTCAATTATAATAGTAAAATCAAAGATCACTAATTACAGATCTCAATAACAGATGATAATAATGAAAAAGTTTGGGGGCAGCTAGGTGGCACAGTGGATAGAGCACCAGCCCTGAAGTCAGGAGGACCTGGGTTCAAATCTGGTCTCAGACACTTAACATTCCCTGGCTGTGTGACCCTGGGCAAGTCACTTAACCTCAATTGCCTCAGCAAAAAGCAAAAAAAAAAAAGTTTGAAATATTAGAAGAATTATCAAACTGTGACACAGAGACACTATATGAGCACATGCTGTTAGGGAAAAAAAAAAAAAAAAGTACCCATAGGCTTGCTCAACACAGGGCTGCCAGAAGCACTGAGAATAATAAAGTAACATGCAATAAATAAGGGTAAGCCTGTACATAACTGAATGAGGAGTGAAATTGGTGGGACATCATGGGAGAAAAGATCTCCTTTCCTTTCAGCATGAAGGACAGATACAGGCAATTCTATGCCCTCTTCAGGGAAAATCTAGCAAGAAAAAGAATGGATTTTGGAAAGCAGATATATAGAGGAAAACTTGGCTTCCTAGAAACTTTGGAAAATTTCCCTTTGGATGGTATTTGGATATCTCTCTCTCTCTCTCTCTCTCTCTCTCTCTCTCTCTCTCTCTCTCTTCCCCCCTTCCTTTTCTCATCACTCTATCTCTCTCCTTCTCTCTCCTCCTCCTTCATTCTTTCTTCCTCCCTCTTAGTTGAGTTAAACTAATTTGTTCCTAGTGGGAGAACTTTTTCACTTTATGTATAATGTGACATATTCACTACACACTTGACTAATGGAAGTTATTCACCATTCATTATTTGTGATGATCTTTTGTATAACTAATATTTTGAAGAAGGAAAAAATAATAGAAATTAAATACAACTTATATCCCTTCTTTTTGAAGAGATGGAGATTCAGGAAAGCAGTTTGAACCTAAGAATTATTTTCCCTCTTCTAACCATAATTAAGAGGTCAGAGAAATAATTCTAGTGCAATATTTTCCTCTAAGGAAAGCAGAGTGGTCATGCTAAAAGTCTCATTCTCCTATTCCCCTTCCAGAATAATCAAAGACTCTATGGTGGAGGAATACAAGAGATTTCTGAAATAGCTATTCACATTATCCACATTTAGACAACTCTTATGGACATACCATATAACCTACATAATAGACAAGATACTCACACTCTACCTAAGTAAATATGTAACTGGAAGAGAAGGAAAACATTTAGAAGTAGGGAATCAGCAAAAACTTCTTTTCAAAATTTGTGCCTGAATCTTATAGGAATAAAAGGATTCTAAGAGACAGTGAAGAAGAAGTCTACTCCTCGCATGAGAGATACCCTAAATGAAGGCTTGAAATGGGAATGAAATACCAAGTTTGAAAATTTGCAAATAGACCAGTGAGAATGGTTTCTACCTAATCTGTAGTTTTCCCCTTCTCCACAATTATTAAGCCTGATGTATTCCCAAACTTGTTGGGTTGCCAGGATTGATATATTTTTTTGGCGATGGTCTTAATGTTTCTAAAAAGAGAGCCTGAAAATTGGAATTTTGAAGTCAGGATTCAAAATACAAAATACAAAAAAAAAAAAATCTACTCTAGATTTGCTTGTAGATCAGAGCAGATTCATGACAGGAAATTTAGCTCCAGTAACCTTCATGGATGGCTGGTAGAAAAAGAACTTGTCTGAGGGGCTGATACTCTCAAGGACCAAAGAGAACAGAGCAAAAGAGTCTCTCAGTGTGCCAGAGAGACAGGAAGCAAAAATTCCAGGAGTTTAGCCTGCAACTTCTAGTCAAACAAAGTCACCTATTATCCATCATATTAGATGCCTCATTCTACTTCCTGAGAAGAGGTAATGTCAATTTATTTTGAAATCTCTGCCAATGAAGACTCAATTTGCAATGAAATAGATGGGCCTTCATTAAGTAAATAGAAAGTTGCATCTCTCAGTTCAGTTGAATCAAGAAAGCTCCATTCTATTTGATATCAGAAAACCACCCTCACAATCCTGTGATCTGTGTACAAGTGTTCCTCTATTAACAAACTAGATGGTGACAATATGGCTTGCTCTACATCTCAATCTCATCCCAATAATTAGAAAATTAAACTTTTAGCTATAACATTGCAAAGGACAATAAAAAAGGACAAAACTAAAAACAAAAACAAAAATATGCAAATTATTAACTATGAAATTACAAAAAGAAATGATGGGTAGTAAGATTCCATTAACACTAAGTTAGGGGAACAGACATTTCACTGACTGAGAGCAATGTGAAATAATTTGTGAAGGTATGCTGGGGCTAGAATGTGGAAAGCTTTAAATGCCCAGGTCAGGAGTTTTATTTTACTTTATACATTGTTTGATATGTTATATTCTGTTTAGTATATGCTTGAATTATTGAGTTTTACTTACCACATCATTTGTGATGGTCTTTTGGGGAAAAGAACCAAGTTTTCAAATATAAATTATATTAAAGATAATGGGGGCGCCAAAGAAAATTCTTGAGGAGGAGAGTGATGGATTGAAATGGACTATAAGAACATGAATTATACTGCTTTGTAGAAGCATACATTAGCTAAAATAGAGACCAAAATTAAGGATTATAATTTGTAGTACTCTGGGTGAGATGTGATAAGAGACTGAACTAGGCTGGCCTTGTTAATGGAGAGAAAGTAAAGAATATGAAGGTACAATAGACAAGTTTGACAGTAGATGAGGTATGGAAGGAGAGAGAAAGAGAGAAGGACGGAGGCTGACTATGTGTGAAGCTGAAGTGATAGTAGTATTCTCAAGAGAACAAGGGAAGATTTAAGGAGAGGTGAGGGTGAGGGTAGGGAGTGAAATAATGAGTTCTGTTTTAGACAGATTGAGTTTGAGATATCTACTGCACAAAAGAAAGGATGCACAGTGTCCTAGATAGAGCACTAGGCTTGGTTGGCATGAGGAAGACATTAATTTGAATTCTGCCTCAGACATTTGCTAGCTGTGTAACCCAGAAAATTACTTCTCAGGCCTCTACTCCTGAATTTCTGGAATTTCATTACAGTGACATAGAATTCTCCTCAACCTGGAAGTTCACTTCACCCTGCTCCCTGCAGCCCCTTCCTTTGATTGGCTAGTTCTTTTCATACCACCATTTAAAGGAAAATACCCAGAGCACTCCTGTCTTCACTCCTCTCTTGACTCCCCTGCTGAATCTCTGGAATTCCTCTACCATCTTCCTATAAGCCTTATTAATCTACAACTACAAGACAAAATTTGGAAATTGAGTAGGTGCTCATCAATTGGGAAATGACTGAATAAATTATGGTATATAAGGGTAATGGAATACTACTGTTCTATAAGAAATGATGAACAGGGGGCAACTAAGTGGTACAGTGGATAGAGCACCAGCTCTGAAGTCAGGAGGACCTAAGTTCAAATCTGACCTCAGACATTTAACACTTCCTACCTGTGTGACCCTAGGCAAGTCACTAAAAAAAAAAAAAAAAAAAAAAAAAAAAAAAAAAAAAAAAAAAAAAAGATGAGTAGGCTGATTTCAGGAAAACCTGGAGAGACTTATATGAACTGATGCTGAGTGAAGTGAACAGAACCAAGAAAACATTGTACACAGTAAGTAAAAGTAAATATGTGATGATCAACTATATTAGGCTTAGCTTTTTTCAGCAATACAATAATCTAAGACAATTCCAATAGACTTGTTATGGGAAATGTCATCTACATCCTGAGAGAGAACTGTGAAGACTGAATGAAGATAGAAGCATACTATTTTCAATCTTTGTTTTGTTTACTTTTTTCCTCTGAGGTTTTCCCCTTTTGTTTTGATTTTTCATTCATAACATCATTTTAAAATGATTGCACATTTATAATCTATATCAGATTGCTTGCTCTCTTGAGGACATGGGAGATAAGAGAGGGAGGGATAAAAAATTTTGGAACACAAAACCTTACAAAAATTAATGTTGACAATTATCTTTACATGTACTTGGAAAAATAAAATACTATTGAAATTTTTTAAAAAAGAATTTAAACTCATTGAGGCAGAGAACTGCAGCTATTATAGTGTTCAGCACATAGTAAGTACCTAACAAATGCATATTGATTTGACTTGCTTTGAAAGGAAAAAGGAGGAGATTCTCTCAAATAAGATGAAATTAATGTGTTATCTTTTAGATATGTTGATGTTGGGTTACTGACAGGATATGAGAAGTAGCATGATATATTTAATAAAGCACTAGACTTGAAATAAGGAAGATTTAGATTTGCATTTCACCTCAGCTATCTCCTAGCTGTATGATCCTAAGCAAGTCATTTAAACTTTTTTGTTAAAATATTAATCCTTTCTGGTCAGTTTTCTCATCCATAAAATGAAGGATCTGGACTACATACCTCTTGAGAGCTCCTTTTATTGTTAAATTGTGGTGCTATACTCCAGTTGGAAATATTCAACAGGCATCTGGTGATGGAAGAAATGAGAGAGCAGGATAGATTTTTAATTCATTTGCATAAAGATGATAATTAAATCTAAGGAATCTAGTGAAATCATGAAGAGAAAGGATAGAAAGAAAGAATGAAGGAAGGCTCAAAAAATATTGGATAAGTGATAGCTAGAATTACTGTAACCTTTGCTATCAATCAGTCTAATTTTGACAAAAGCAATTTCAAGTTGGGGGAAAAATCAATAAGATTTCTTTGGAATAGTATAAAATGGCCCAAATTTCACAGTATAGGGCTATATGAAATATAACCTCAGTTATTAGAATTAGTGTTAGAATAAAATGCCTACCATATTATAGATGAGTGTAAGATGAGGAAGGGAGAGTAGACTAGGAGGAGAAAGAATTTTCCCCTCAAAAGAAAAAAAAATGTGGTAAAAAGTTCATCTTAAGAGAGCTTAGTCAGGGCCAGAAGTTTCCAGACACTGGAGTTAGTGATCAGGTGGTCTAGAAGGACCTGAGAAAGAAACTTCATTCCAGGAAGAAGCCCTTCAGGCTAAAGACATGCTGTGGTGACAGGAGGTCAAGCTAACCCCAACTGCAGCCAAGAGATGAGCTGCAATAGAGGTTTCTACTAGCCTGAGGGACTAAAGCATCAAATCTCTGGGCACCAAAGGCATTCTAGGATTTCCACATTTCCTGCCTGAAGTAGGTTAGTGGCTTCTCTCCCATGGGGAAGATCTGGGAGCTGATGTGAAAGCAAGGATGGTAATTCTCAGAGAAAGGGAATAACAGTCTATCTGTCTAAAATGAAAGATTCCATAAAGAATTTGACATCAGCATCCCTTTTTTGGAAAGACGTTTTTCATCTTAGGGTATATTTCCTCAAGAAAATAATGTAGACTCCCAAGTGTCTGAAGCAGTCTAGACAAAAGCTGTTCATTACTGTAGCCTTATGTGCAATATTTATCTTTTTAGTATTACATAAATACTGAGAGACAGCATGGTATAAAATAGAGATCAATCCTGAAATTAGGAAGAAAATCATGGTAAAAGTTATGTTGCTGCACATGCTAGCTAGAGTTAACATGAATCTGACATTACAAAGGAGACATTGGTTAATTGGTGAAGGGCATTTACACACTAGATATCCCTTACTCATGTGAAATCACAAATCTAGCCTTTCCCAAAATATGGATATTCATATGTTTATGTATACAAACATGTATGTGCATAAGTGTATCCATTATACATTGCTCTTATATGTGTATACATATATCTATATATCCACATGCATATGTATATGTGTATATAATATGTATTGTAAATTCTGTGGACACATGTATAATGTATTATGGGTATATCTCTATAAATCTATATAAAGATAGAAATTTAAATATATATATATATTCACAATAGACATAATTGTATATGTTTGGATATGTATACAAGTGTGTATATAAATGTATATAAAATGATAACAAGAAAACTTTACTAGTATTGGAGGTCACATTAAACTGTTGAGTGTTATCAAAGTCTTTTATTTTATCCCCATTAGAAAAAGTATAGAGATTGTTTTAATAGGACTAACTCTTATCCTCTAAGACTTATTATGATGCCTCATCTTGGCTTGGAGATGGCCCTAGATTCCTGAAGGACATGTCGACAAAGGATAAATTCTGGCAGGTCCATTTCACCAAGTTGGAAGAGCCTCAAACATGGTACTACTGACAGACTGTATTTCTATCATTTGAAGATCAGCCAATTTAAATTCAGAAAGACTCACCACCAAACTGGCCTCAAGGTGATGAATCTTTCATCCACGATTTCTGAAATATTTTCAATAAGTTATCAAGGGGTTAGGATCTGCCTGGGAGGGGGGGAGTGCCTACACTAAACAAAGCACAAATCAATGAATTAAGAGAAGAGAGGATCTTCTGTGGAAGCATCATTTCCTTGGGAATTCATAGGTTTTCATCATTTAGTACTAAGAGATGGGTTTGAATCATAGCTTTGCTACTTGTCCAATTTCTAGCTGGGTGACCCTGGGCAGGTCACTTAACTCCAATTGCCTCTCAGAAAAAAAAAATGTACTTCTCTCACAAGATTATTATAAGGAAGAGATAAAAATTATAAAATGATTTGTAAATCTTAAAACCCTATATGGATTCTAGCTGCTATTACTCATCATCATCATTATAATCATCATCAGTAAAAATAAAGGAATGAATGGGTGAACAAATTATGCTTTATGAATGTATTAAAGATTATCACAGCATAATAACTGATGAAACCAATAGGCTTAGAAAAACCTAAGATTTATGTGAACTGATACTAGAATAAAGTGGGCAGTACTGAGAGAACAATCTATATATAACTATAGCATATGTGTAAAAAACAACTTTGAAAATTTTAAATTGTACAATTTTTTTTCCCTGAGGCAATTGGGGTTAAGTGACTTGCCCAGAATCACACAGCTAGGAAGTGTTAAGTGTCCAAGATCACATTTGAACTCAGGTCCTCCTGACTTCAGGGCTGGTGTTCTAGCCACTGCACCACCTAGTTGCCCTAAATTGTGTCTTTAATAGAGTGACCATCCATAATTTCTCCTGGATCCTCACACTAGGAAAGATATTAACCTCCGTCCT
Source organism: Myrmecobius fasciatus (assembly GCA_023553655.1). NCBI lineage: Eukaryota > Metazoa > Chordata > Mammalia > Dasyuromorphia > Myrmecobiidae > Myrmecobius > Myrmecobius fasciatus. The sequence continues at coordinate 289,883 of JAJPUD010002572.1, forward strand.
GGTCATAGGAAAGAAGGAGTTTTGATCTCTGTAGAATATAATGCTAAGCTCCTATAACTTTAAACTTAAAATTCTTTTCTTCTGGGAAGATGATCATTATTTTCCCCCTTTTATCATCCTTCAAATTTAATTTGTTTGAAGTGAAAACCACCAGATATAGCCATATTTCCCCCCCTTTGGCATTTCTACTATTACCTTTGTCTCCACTGTGTGTCTTTTGAGAACTTGCTTTGTTAACTTGACCAAAGGTTATATGCCTATGTTTTCCATTTACAGCACTCTAATCATTTTAACTACTAAAGCAGAAAGAAGCCATCTTTTTCTTCTGGTTTCTTGGTGACAAAGGCTTTTCCAGTAGCAATCTATGGCACAGACCCTTGCTTGAAAAACTTTTTCAGCTCTGATTGGTCCTGGATATGGCACTGAAAAGACATTTCCTGTGTTGTATGGTGTAATAAGAGCTACAGATTTTACCCTGAGCTATGAGCTGCAAGAGAGGAAATTGGAATGCCCAGAGAAGTCTTGCTGTAATTAATCATTGTACGATGAGGCCTGTCAAAACACTTTCTGAAGCTGATACCGTTGTCAATTACAGCCAGCCATCCACCATCTGTAATTGTTTAAAATATCATCCAGTACCAGGACCAACATATTTAACACTTATGCTTCATTTACACTTCCCAAATAACATTCTGTAAAGTACTATTGCTCTGCCAGGAGGCTCTGCCGCTTGTGACAACATCTAAACAAAATGTTATTGGCTATTGTGTGCATTCAGCAAAACCCATGAGCTGTGAAATAAAATCCTAATAAAATTACATTTGGATCCAGTCGGAATTTCAGCAGCGGGGGAAAAGTCACACTGAGTGTTTGTAGTCTCAGTAGTGGTCATCAGTTCACTGAAAAGAAAGGGTGAATTGGCTGTTTTTTTAGAATAGTGATGGAAAATTAAAACAGGCATTATTGGGCCCAAAGGGTTACCTTTGCTAACAATTCCCTTCTTTCTGCTTCTCTTTAAAAAAGAAGAAAAAGAAGTTCCCATCAGAAAATTATTCAGTTACTAGCATTTACTTCAAGAATAAAAACTTTTTTTAAAGAAACATTTATTACTCTAAAAAAAAATAGAATACTACCACCCATATATGTGTATACACACACACACACACACACACACACACACACATACACAGACAAAAAATCCATACCAAATATACCTATGGACAAACAAAGAATCTTAATACGAATTATTTTTTAAAAGAAAAAACCATGTTTAACTTTCCCCAATAGAAAACAATAAATAAATATTCTATTATTTTTAAATGTTATTTTTTTAATTAAAACAAATGAGTATTTCTCAAGTGATTTAAATTTACATATACTTTTTTTCTTGAATTAATTACTATCTGACTACTTAGTAAACATTTGTTAAATAAATTTCTAACTCAAATATTTTGAAGAAAATCTTAACTTCTACACGGAATGATGAAAACTTCAGTTAGTTTTTTGTATCTTTATGTAAATATATCTATTAACATTTCTGAACTTTTAAAATATTTGTTGTGACTTCTTTGTGTTACTGATATTAGAGTTGAATTTTCTATAATTTTCTTATTCTTTGGATGACTAAAAACTTAAATGCCATTGTGATTGCATTTTTAATACTGAAAAAATAGTTTTCTTTACAGTAACAATTTACTCTAAAACCTCAGGCTATGTGCTTTGCTTGACTATACTTAGTAAGAGAAAAGGCTTCTATCAGGCGCAGGGAGAAAGTTAGAAAACCAAGAGAGAGAGAGAGAGAGAGAGAGAGAGAGAGAGAGAGAGAGAGAGAGAGAGAGCGCATCAATTAAAAGAAATTTAAGTATATAGAACAAAACCAAAAGAGGTAATCATCTGGACACTAACAGTAATTTTGGTTACTGTAAAATAAACATACTTTAAAAAAAATGCCATGATCTAAAATCTTCTGTCTTTATTGTTTTAAATTGAAATGCTTCCGTTTGATGATTGTTCAGTTTATTAAAAAATGAAAACAAAAGAAATTAAAAAAACTGGGAGCCCTCTCTGTATTCAGTTTAATTCTGGGAGTATATATTAAATATCCATTGTGTTCTAAGACTTTTAGAAACTGGGGAGACAAGAACAAAATCAAAAATATCCCCTAATCCTCAAGGAACCTATATTCTAGTGGAATTATCTCCATTTGGCCTATCTAAAAAAAATGAGAAAGATGATGTTTGATAGCAATTAATAATGGTAAAGAGAGCCATCTTACTATTCATTGTTAGACTTCGTATGAACGAATTTTTAAATTTTTTTTAAAAATTTTCTGGAACAATAAGGTACTAAAGGATAAGTGACTATGTATTCTTAGCTCAGCCTATTGCTACTGCATATATAACTCTATTTGGACCTGCCATGCACAGCATTTGGGAAAAATGACTTCACCATATTTTTTTTTTGCCCTCCATTTTATTTTTCACTTTATAATATGTCAGGAAATAAGGTTTAGGCTTCAAATAAGCTAGCATGATTATGCTATTCATCTGACCATGGTGCTTTCCTTCTAAACATCATCACAATAGAATGATAATAATAAATGATAAATAAGTCATCCTATTTAAACTCTGCTTGTGAACCTATCCTTGGCTAACTAATGATGGAAAGAGACTGGGATTTGCATAACTGGGTTTAAAATCCTTGTCCCCAAAATATCCTGCATGTCCCATTTCAAGGTTATTCTAGAAGCAATCCAAAACTAATAGAGAAAGCAATCAAACTTAAAAAGTCAGTCTAGGTACCCAAGGCACCTTGGAGTCATCACAGAATTGCTATGTTCATATGCATATGTCTGTGTATATCTTTATATGTGTATATGTATATATGTATATGCAAATAAATGCATATATGCAGAATATCAAATATGCTATACACATACTGCTTGGCATGTCTAAATATATATATATGGGTGTGTGTGTGTAATTTTTGTCTTTTTGCATCCCTACACTAGCTGATGGGGGATGAAATTTATATACTCTTTCTAATAGCTTGGAAATCACTTTGTCTCTTCACGTGGTAGCTTTATAAATATAGTCAGAACCATATGGCCCTTCAACAGTTCAAATTATTTTGTTGAAGTATTTTCTTGTGCTAGTACAGATTCACCATTGCAATGCTAATATCTATTCCAGATAATGAATTTTTTCTTTAAAAAAAAAACTATCAAAAATATAAATACTATCTAGGCAAGAACAAAAATGTGAGAGATTTGGATAAGATTATAAACCTAGAACTAGAAGGGAACTTAGAGGTCGTCTAGTCCAATGTCTTCATTATTCTGATAAGAAAAAGAGGCCTAGAAAAGTTAAGTGATTTATAAAAGATCCTAAGAATACTAAGTAACCGGTGACGCAGTTGCGATTTGAACTTATGTCTAAGACTAAGTTCAGGACTTTTTCACTGTACCTACCATATTTGGGGAGTTGATACTTGTTTTGCTATTGAGAGTAGCCAGTGTTTGACAAATGTATCCTCGTCATTTTTAAGATATCTGAAATGAAGATTTGGCAAAATTCTAAATGAGGCAACACTTTTTGTCTGTCTCTCTGTCTCTGTCTTTCTATCTCTGTCTCTGTCTTTGTCACTTGGTCTCTCTCTCTGTCTCTGACTCTTTCTGTCTCTCCCTCTCCCTCTTCTCTGTCTATCTCTCAACCTGTCTCTTTCTCTGTCTCTCTCTCTCTCTGTGTCTCTCTCTGTCTTTGTGTATCTCTGCCTCTCTCAGACTCTGTCTCTGTATCTGTTTCTGTCTCTCTTTGTCTTTGTGTATCTCTGCCTCTCTCAGACTCTGTCTCTGTATGTTTGTCTGTCTGTCTCTTTTTCTCTCCCCCATTTTCACAATATAGAAAACTCTTCCCCTCCAAAAATGTTGGGTTTTGTCTGACATGGTATTTCTTTTGTGAGTTTTGTTTTATTTATTTGTTTTTGGAGGCAATGGGAATTAAGTGACTTGCCTAGGGTTCATACATAAGCATCTGAGGTTAAATTTGATTTCAGGTACTCCCAATGCCCAGACTAGTGTTCCATCCACTGCATCATCTATCTGCCCATCAGTTTTTAAGAGAAAATGCATGATCAAGAGTAGGAGGCTAATATGTCTTGTGGATTCAGGACTTCAGACCTCTCAGATTCATTTAGGTCATCTCCAAGCATAGACACATTCCTTTCAGGATAAATGCTCATTTGGACAATAGTAAGAAAAGGGGGGTCAGAAATATAGGCACAAGCTTTTCCAGTTAAGTTCTCCTCTACTAGTTATAATGTGGATGAGTTACCACAATGTTGAGAAGGATATCCGTCCCTCACTGGAGGTCTCAAAATTTCATGATTTAATGCGTTTATTAAAGCAAGAGAACACCAGCTAGAATTTTCCTCTTATTTTAACTGACAGGAAATCCACCCAACCCTGACACTATCAGAAGAAGGGGGGAGAACCAAGATATCATGTAGAGTTTGCCATATCATAGTGAAATAACATATCCTTTCAGGGCTGGCAATTAAAAATCTGACCCAAAGCTCCCATATCATTAACCAAGAACAGCAAATTTGATCATGTTCTTTTGGAGGGCCTTGTTGCACTTTTCCCCTCAGTTAAATATTTGTTGTCCTTAGTAAATTATCTGTGTTATTCACTGTGCAGGCCCAGTTAGTCAGTCAACCTTATTAAACATTTATATTATGCAAATCACTGTGCTAAACACTGGATGCTTTGGAAGAAAAACAAAGCCCTTGCCCTAAAGAAGCTTATATTCTAATAGAGGAGACACCATGAAAACAATTATGTTCACATAAGGTATACAGAAAGCAAATTCAAGGTAGTCACAGACTATCATTAAGGGAAAGGCTTTTTGCAGAGGTCCAATTTTAGCTGATATATGAAGGAAGCTAGGGAAGCTAGGAGGCATAGGTAGGAAAGAAGAGTATTCTGGGTATATGGGATATCCACTCCATGATCTTTATTTTAACTAATCTACCTCTCTAGCATCATGACTTGAGAATTAAATAGGATTTTAACTAAACTTCTTGGAATAACTTGTGGGTACATCCAGTGTGGTTCAATCCTGATCTATGCATCGAAACGTCCTGGATAGTCTTTTGCTGTTCTTTTTTTATCCCTAGTACTTTACACTATGCCTGGCACATTCAGATACTTCACAGATACTGACCTTTAGCATTTTCATTTCTGTATAATGTGACTTGTCTCTTGGTAATATAATAGCAAGGATGTATGATCAAAGAGTAGCTATTCCTTGGACCCCTTGAGAAAAAAGATGGAGGCAACTCTCCAGGAATTAGATTGTCCTAAAGAAACCCTATGAGATCACAGTAAGCCTGAAGATAATTTAGAGCTTGTAAACTGGTCCAATATAGTTCCAAGGAAGTCCTAAAGCTCTCTGTGTCAGAAAGATTCTAGAAGAGTAACTAGGGCATAAACACAAACACACAAAATGTTCCTCTTGGAGTTGTTAATAATCATGAGGTTTACTAACATGATCAGTGAGGATACACATTTATATAGTGCTTCAAAGAGTCACAAAATATATTCCTCCCAGCAATGCTTGGAACTGTGGTGAAACTGTTACTACTCCTGTGTTATAAAGAAGGAAAATGAGACTTGGATAGGTCAAGGGACTTACTCAGCAACCCACAACTACTGAGCCTGAAAATCAGGACTTGTATCCATGTTTTCTGACCGTGATACTTATGCTCCTGGCATATCAAAGGGAGAAGCATTGACTAAAAGAAACTCTTTTGTGGCAAAAAGCTCAAACTAAGGACAGATATTAATAAAGTTTATACAAATCAGGAAGCATATGGCAAAGACAGGATTGTTCACCGAGTTCTAGAATATCAAAACCAAAGCATCTGAAACTTTAAAGACGTAGTTTAGGACAAATAAAGGGAAGTACTACTTTACACAGCTGTCAGTAAACATATGGAGTCTATTATCCCAAGTGCTGGTATAAGCTAAAAATATAAATTGGTTTAAGAAGGGTTTAGCTAGATTCATGAATGAGAAAGAGAGGAAGACCCAGAAGTAACTCAGGTGTTTGGGGACATATGTCTAACTTTCAAGACCTATAGGATCCCAGGAATCAATGCTTTTTCACAAAATATGTTTCAGGACTAATACCAGAGGCAAAATACTAGGTTGGGTGAGCCATTAGCTTCTCCAATGTGACAATACTTATGTTTTTTGGGATTAACAATGCATTTCTTTAGATTTATCTTTATTTCCCTGTGGATTGAGTATGAAAAGATTATTTAATGATTAATTCATTCACATCTTAAAACTCGAGATGGATTTCTGTATGGTTCATCAGTAGGCAGGTAAGTTATTACCAACAACTTCATTCTGAATGTGTTTGACTGGATCCCAGGCCATTATGACCTTTTTATCTCTCCTCTTCCTCCTTATCTCCCCATAATGCTCACAGATCCCATGTACTGAATGGCCTGTAGTCACACTGTGCCAGAACCTTCATCTCATCACTATTAGCCCAAATGACTCTGCTCAATCTCCCACCAACCCTTAATCAAACTGCACAGCCAGAACAAAGCGAGTTTTCTGTGTCTGACACATGAACACCATCTGGTGAGAAAAGGGCTAGAATAATTGAATGTGATATTGTAATTTTTGTGCTTTTATCCTGGCATCAAGGACTTCCAAACTTCCCAGCTGCACTTCACAAAGTTATTCCATGGTTGTAGTCTACTGGACAGGTATACTAATGTAATAATGGACAAATCATAGTAATTCACAAAAACACATGCCTGATGGACCCTGCTTATAATTGATAATTAAGATCAACTGTTTTCTTCAGGCATTCCAAGTATTTTCTATCATAAATGAAAAGCAGTTGCTCCCAACTTTGGCCAGATATGGCAACTGTCTTTTAAGTGTTATCTCCACTGGTATTTTCTGCACATCAATTTCAAAGAAAACAATGTAAGATCATCAATAGGTAGATATAGGTTCCCATTACATTCAAATGGATTGATCATGGGTAAAAAGGATGCAACAAAGTCTATATAAAGGCATGAGGAATCAAAGGGGAATTTTTATTCTATATGCCTCCCAACTCTAAAATCACATGAAACATAATTCTCAATAACTCCATTACCAAGATATTAAACTGCAATAATCACACAGTATGGAAACCTTAATCCTCATCTTCTCATTTGCATTAACCCATTGAACATGCACTTGTTATTTTAACTGCTGCCTCTGTGACACCTGCCTGAAATAAATAGGAAGTTGATATTGCTTTTTGTATTATTGAGAGAGGAAGGAATTATAATAAAATGAATATCTGGTGGATTTGAGATGCAAAAACAACTTAAAAGACTAAAAGAGTTACCCATCTATCAAGAGACAACCCTCTTCCATAGTATATAATTCTTTACATTCATAAATTCTGTAAAGACTTTAAATGGAGAATGTGCCTGAATGAGAATTATCATATCATATCATTTGATTTGATTTGATTTGTCAAACATTCAAATAAAAGAATATGCATTTTTTCATATTGATTAGTCATTGTTCTCAAAATGTACAATAGATAACATGAGAAAATATACATGAAAACACTTCAAGCATAGCTAGAAATGCTAACCAAATGGAATTTATTATTTATATCATAATTTTTAGCATAGCTATTTTAAGATCCTTCTGCTGATTAGTACCTTACTGGTCAGCATACTTTTTAAAATATCCATTGTTTCTTATGTCAATTGATATTGTGGAGAGTATCTAGGGGGAAAAGCAAGAATTCTGACCTCAATGCCTTCATCAGTACAAAAATATGTACTAGTTTGAAATGGGGTCCTTAGTTACGAACCGAGACAGAAAGACAAACCGAAGTATCTCTGCTGCCTGTGCTTCTTCCCAAGTAACAAATCTAATGGCCAATCTTCTTAATTTAAGATATGTGAATGCACTTAGAGATGATTTTGCATCATATTGGCACAGCAGGAACATATTTCTTGAGATAAAATTGAATAGAGTTTGTGAAAGTTCTTGAAAGAGTTAAAATGTTTTGTCACTATCAGATATTATCACCATGATATTATTAGTAATGCTAATAATAATACATAATAATAGTAATGTTAATATTATTAATAATGCCTGTTTTAAAAAGAAAGGAATTCTTGTAATGTGAGTTGACCCAATTCAGAAAAGGTAATCAAATATACTGATGTAGTTGCTTGTAAATTAGATAACAGCAAGGAGAGAGACCTGAATTTTATTTTAAGTTTTACCACAGAATGGCATTATGGGTCTCCAGTAATTTCTTAACTTTGTTTGGACTGCAGTATTCCTGTTAATGGAGGAATCCAGCTTTGCACCAACCCATCTCACAGGAATGAACCATGAGGATGAATGAGCTAATGTTTGAAAAGCCTTTTGATCTTAAAGATGGTTGCCAGATGGTGAAGCAGACTACCATTCAAATATTACTAATATACTTAAAATATTTTTCATCTTGTTCAACTTTTCCCTGCAACTAGATATTAGAATAGAAATTTATCATACAATATAGGAATTTAGGAGAAAGACATTTTAAAAAGTGGTGGTGAGGGGGAGTATCAATCCCTTTATTATATCAAGGACAGACAGAAATTCAACTTAAGAGTCTTATCACTCAACTCAAAGGATAGCTTTATTCTATGAAGTGATATCACACATAAGGAACAAATTTATAGCAAATATTTACTGATTGATTGGTTTGTTATTTAGAGAGGGAAAAAGACAGGCAAAGAGCATCAAAGACCTGCTGCCCATAGTTACCCCCTTCAACTAAACAACCTGTGGGGTGGTGGTAAATGGAATCTGCAGTATTTATAAAATGCATCCAAAAGGTAAATTTTTAAAAAATCTGTAGTTTAATTCACTCTGTCTTTTTAGTGCCACCAATGGAGTTTGTGGAAGGCCCAAAGAATTATTCCAGAGGGAAAAAAGAAGAGGCAAAATGAGTAATAAAGTCCACATTTATCTTTCAGCAAAGTGATAAAAAACAATCTGACATATCATGTAGGGTTCATCCCTTTTAACTTTTTCTTTTAAATTTTTTTTCAAGCTTCACAATTTTTCCTCTTATTTTAAGATAAAAATTACAATAGCTTTTGAAGAGAACACTAGAAGTAGAACACTAGATTGTTTTTTTTTCCTTTATGAGCATTTTAAAATAACATATACCAATTATATATTTTGTATTCATCTTCCTGGCAAACTAAGGAGTATAAGTAAAAAAAAAAAAGTTAATCTGATGAGGCTGCTATTATGACCAATTCATGTTCATATTGCTCCTTTGCATTGGAGAAACTTTCTGCAATTTGACAACTATATGCATTTTTTTCTGATACCATATACACTGCTGATGTGCACATTTTTTTTCCTGTTAGGATCAATACACATAATTTAGACACATTCAAAATGCTGCACTTTAAAATGGACTAAATATAACTCCAAAACACATCGTGCAAAAGCACAGATGCTATACATATATACAAGATGGCAATTTATGAGTAGCCACATAAATACTCAATGTTTAACCACATATTATTACTTAACCTTCTACCTATTTGAAATTGAATTGAAATAATTAAAATAGGGATCGTTATTTTCCCTAGAATTTGGTAGCTGAAAGATAAATAACAAAAAGATTCCTCTCATGTAGAATGCTAAATTAGAATGTTTAAATCAAAAAATTAGGCAAGAATTTAATTAATTCCTTCTATTGCAGTATCTTTATGGCTGATAACAAAGAAACAGCAGAATTATGAATGTGGAACAAATTACCTTTGTACGAAAGCAGCTGGGATCCAGCATTCCCGTTTAAAATATTTGCAATAATGATATCTAATGGCTTACATAAATAGATTTACATGAGTTAATGATCAAAGGTAGCAAGTTATAGATGAAAATATTTTATTAAAAATTGAGAAACAGGAAGGCTCCTCTGGCAGCATTGCCATCCCATCGAGTGCTGTGGTCCACGCTGGGCACTGATTTACACAGTCAGGAGAAAGAAGTCTCGAAAAAGCAACAGCACACAGTTTCAAACAATGTTCTCCTGAGAACATTAATAAGGTTTATCAGAAGACAAACATTGTATTTACATTTATATTTTCTCAGTAATTTTATCTAGAATTCATTGGTCATTTTCAAGTTTCTGGACTTTGAGCAACTACTTTGCTGTTAACAGCAACTACATAGATAACCTATGCAAAAAAAAAAAAAAAAGGAAAAAATAGTCACAAATAGAGCTTGACTCTCCTTCATCAGAAATGATTAAGCACACCTTGATGGTAATGATCTCCAAGTTGATTATACCCAGATGCCTTGACACTGTGTCCATTAAACACTGGCACAAAAGACGCAGCCTGCCATGTTCAGAGGACATCCAGGCTGTGCACAATTGTGCAGCCTTATGGTTTGGCCCGACTTGCAGCCAAGCTTTTGCAATCCACCACAGGTTGTGTTCCAGACACTCTTTTCATTGTCTCATTAGTGGGGTCATTCCAACCTGCTGGTGGCATATGGATTCTCCCTCCCTCTGAGTGGAGCCTTTAAAGGGCATTGCACCTGCCTCAGTCTTGACTTGGTACCAGTAACATTCTGACAGGAGCTCTGGATGGATGGTTTGCCCTTGAGGTTGACCTCTGTCTTTCTGGATGCTTTTTTTAAAAGGGTTAAAACTGGGAGTGAGTCGTATCTGCTGAAACTTGAAGATTTCTTTGTTCTAGAAATCTAAAATCTAAGAATCCCAAAGCTCTTTGGTTTTTATCTTGGTGTCCCCCCTCCTTTATACCCTCCCTTTATCAACTGACCACATTCTATCCTTTGCCTTTAATATGATGCTGCCCTCACCAGCTAAAAAGACTAAGAAAAGTTGTACCCAGTGGTAGGGCAAGTAAGGGTTTTTGTTTGTTTTGTTTTTATTTTTGTTTGCTTGTTTTTTAAATTGGCTGGACTTAGCACCACTCTCCTTTAAGTTGGTTTTGGCTTCTCACTTGTGTCATAAAACTTTCCTGCTACCATTAATTCCTTATAGAAAAGATGGGGAAAGAAGGTAAATTGAGTATTTCTCCACAAAAGACTATGCTCTAGAATCCATGGTTTGATCATCATTCTCTGCAGAGAGTTTTCCCTTTTCCTAACTCAAGTGTTATCAGGCATATCCACAACCATTCAAATGCTCAAATGTTTTATTATTGTGTGAATTGGAATAGAAAATATATAAAATTGAATGGCCTTTTACATTATTTCATATGACCTCTGCACATGTGTAAAGTACTTAACAGTCCCTAATAGACTCTCTTCATTGTTCCACTTTTCCCAATCCTCCTCTAGCCTTGATCCTTTGGGATATTTGTCTTTTCTTTTCCTGTTTTCAGCTTTAGACTGAGGTTGACATCTCTTTCTCAGCTCCCTATAACCCTGAATAAAGTAGGGTTCTTTTTCTAATTAGATGTCAAGTTCAACCCTCAATCTCAGTTCTTTAGCACCTGAACCACAAACACAACTGATATCCCTTAAGCTCTCTCCACAGAAATTCTTTGACTTTTCTGTGTCATTATAAGGTGACTCACTATCCTAATATGTATATCTTTGTGTTCCTGCTTTCTTTTCCACCAAGCAGACCTGCCTTTTTTTCTCACTTTCTACCTAGAAAACTTCTAAAAACCTACTATTTCTTTCTAGCTCATATCTCAGACTGGCATTGTCCTCCTAATCTTTCATCAGGACTCACTAAATGGAAATCATCAGGACTTTGAGAAATCCTCATTCTACCTCAAGCATCCTAGTCTAGAATATTCTAGAATGGCCTTTGAAACATTTTCAGAAGAAAAATATTCAGTAATATTTTATCACAGCTATTCCACCCTCTCACTATATAGTGAATGGGAGATGAATGAAAACTTTTTTCTTCTCTAAAATAGAGTGAGAAAGGTATGCTAAATTGTGTGTGTGTGTGTGTGTGTGTGTGTGTGTGTGTGTGTGCTCCTGTTTGTGTCTGTGGGGAAAACACCTAAGAATTCTAAGCACTTCAATTAAATTTAGCAAATATTTGTTAAATACCCACTGTGTACCAGACAATGAGAATGCAAACGAAAAAATATTAAACCATTCTTGCCCTCAAAGAGCTTAATTTATTAGTGGAAAACTATTATGCAAGAAAGATGGTTTATATATTATGACTCATGCTTATGAGGGCTTTGCTATTTGAAGTAGTAGAATCTGTTTATTGAATACAAGGTTTACAGGGAACAGTTCCTGCAGATCCCTGAATTTGGGAAAGGCTCTTTTGCTAATTTCTAAATGATTAAAGGAATATGGTTTCTATGGAGGCAGTATGGTAGACTTTAGGAAACTACTATAAAATCAATGAATTTTGTTGCCTTAAGTGAATTCTGTGAAAGAATGGCATTCAAAACAGATAGGTAATATAGATTGATAGGTGGAGAGATAAATGTTAATGATTGATAGATAATAGATAGACATAAAGATATAACAAAGAGAAACAGAGGTAGAGACAGAGAACCAAATGTTAATTTTTGATCTAAATATAATTCAGAACCTTAAATGCTACATATGATGGTCTGGTTATCTAAATTTTAAAAATGTTAATAATGCATATTAAACTTGAAAGCATGCCCCCATACATATCTATAACTATGTTCACATATATACATATATACATACATGGGGAGGGGGGCAGTTTCCCCTAGAGAGTGAATTGTTTACTATTTACCAGTGCAGTGTTGGAGAGATAAAACTTCACGAAGGGCTTACTATATTTCAGGGACTATGGTAAGCAGTGAAGACAGAAATTCAAACAAACAAGACAATCACTATCCTTGAGAAGCATGCATTCTAATAGGAGAACACATACAAAGAAACAAGGGGACTGAGGAAGACAAGAAATTCAAAAAGTGAGTCAAAGCATAAGTGAGGCATCTTCCTAAAAAGTGGTTATGGCAGCAGAGTGCTGCTGGAAATAAGTCAAATGTTCAAGATGACAAATTTTCTGGAGTGTATTGAGCAGAAAATGACAGGAAAGATAGAATAATAAAAGCTATGGCTGGGGTATTCTGGAGCCAGCTTGTGAAAGTTCATTTTTGTATTTTTTAGAATGAGTATTTATACCTCTAGACTTCAAAAAAGAGATAAAATATTAATAATGCAGATTAAATTTTAAAATGTGCTTTTGCACATTTTTTTCTTCTACAAAGTCAGGTATTAAGTAATATAGTGATATTCCTTCAGTCACACTAACTTCACAGTTCCTCAACTGACTCACTTGACACAACTTACTACTCCACCACAACTCAACTGGACATAACTTACTACTCCACCACAACTCAGCCACACAATACTTGCCATCACCCCAAAATGCTCCACTTGCATTTTCATGATATATCAAATCCCCTTATCTGACCATGTCATTTTTCCTCTCCCTCTGCCTTGCATCCCTAAATCCTGTTGTTGGTCTACAACATGACACGATCCCTCAGTACTCTTTCAGGCTATCACTCCTTCATTGGCTATACTCTCCTTCCACATCTTGACCCCTTCATGAGCCTGTTCAATTCTATGTTGTTCTCTTGAGTCCTTTGTGCTTCTTATTGTATCACTAATCTTCTGCCATGACTCAGCCTGGGATCTTTCCCACCATCTGCTGACTTTTTTCCTACATTCATGCTGCTGAACAAAGCTGGAGAAAATCCTGAAACCCTGCACTAAGCAAACTACAAGTTTATGTTAGATAACGTCAAATGGGCTTTCATTCTTACAAGGAAAATTTTTTTTTATACCTCCTTATTTATTTTCCCATCACCACAGTGATTCCTCCAAATCCTAATCTCTCAGCTGCCAACCTTGCCTCATATTCTACTGCAAATATTGAGATTTTTCAACAAGGACTCTTTTCCACTCCTCTACATCTCACATCACCTAGATGCCTTCTGCCACTTTTATCTCCTTTATATATATTGTATGAAGATATGACCCAAGTCTGAGCAATTCATGTACTGTTCAACAAATTCCATGATCAAACATAAAACCCTCCCTTTGGCATTCAAAACCCTTCATGATTTAGTCTTTCCCTACCTTTTAAATATTTTTATACCTTAAGCTCCCCTAATTACTCTCTGATCCAGTAAACTCTCTTCCCTGCTGTTTTGCAAATAAGACATTCCATCTTTCAGTTCTGGGCATTTTCTCTGGCTGTATCCTAGCCCTGGAATGCTCTACCTCCTAATTTCTGCCCTGAGATTTCCTCTTCTTCCTTCCTTGAACTAAATTTTTACCTTCTACAGGAAGTCTTTCTTGACTCATTTTAATTCTATTGCTTTCTCTCTATTGATTATTTCCAATTTATTCTGTATAGAATTTGTTTATTCATTACTGTTTGCATCTTCCCTCCCCCATCAGGACCCACCTCAAGTTCCTTAAATTCAAATTATTTTTTACCTTTCTTTTATATTCTCAGCATCTTTTTTAGTTCCTGGCACAAAGTAGGTGCTTAATAAATGTTTGCCTATGCCTTTGACATTTTTTAGCACCCTGCTGGCAATGACTCTAAATGGGGAAGTTAGGGAAGAAGCAAAGTAGAGACCCTAACTAAATAGTCTAGCTTTCTTAGTTTTCTCTTCTTTGTTTCTCTACCTTTCCAATGGGATTAACTAATGGTGACTGGGGGTTAGCAAAGGACCTTGGTTAAAACAGGACCTTTCTCTAATCATAAACTACTGATCAGGATGATTACTCTGACATTGTCCCAGTACAACCTATGGACTTTGGTATAAGTATACTTATATGCATATGGCACCCAAGCTCTGAGAAGATCTCCTTTGAAGAACACAATTCTGAATCACTGGTGCTCCCAAAATATCTAGCATCAATTTGCCAAAGAATTTAGTATTTAAAAATATGCTGAAGAAGTTCACAAATCAGACTTCTGGGGGTGTAGCCATGGTGGCGGAGATCAGACAGGAGTCTCTGTAACCTCCTCTAACCTTCCCTCAAATCAACAACATATGAAGCCTCTAGACTCATTTTGAAGCAAAAAAAAATCCACAATATCTGGAGGACAACACGATTCTAGAAGAAGATACTCTGGAAGAACCTCAAAACAGGTCTGTTTTAATTGGGCATGGGGGTAGTCCGCTGAACCCAGACTGCAGCGCAGGGAGACCGGGGCAGAGAGCTGGAGCAGGGAGCTGGAACAGGAGTCGGAACAAGAGTGGGAGCGTTGTGCTTTTCACACACCTGGGAGTCTTCTGGGGGTCTCTTGGGCCAATCTGTCCTGATTGTGGGCAGGTGGTTTGGGCCGTCTGCCTTTTGTGGGGGGTAGATTGTGAACCACTGAACCCCTGATGAGCATCTGACCTAGCTGCCATTACACAACACCCTAGGGCGATCAATCAATCAACAGGACTGATCAGCACCAGAAATAATTCAATCAGAGGAGCTGAGCAGTACCTGAAATAATTCAATGAGCAGAACTGCCCCAGGGTGAACTAAAGCAGAACTGCCCAGCACCTGACATAATTCAATCAGCAGAACTGCCCAGTTCCTGAAATAACTCAATCAGCAGAACTGCCCCAGGGCAAATTAAAGCAGCTGTCCCACCTTTGCCTTAAACAGACCCCACACCTTAAAAAAAAATGAATAAAAAACCAAAAAGAGCTCTCACCATAGACAACTTTTATGGAGAGAGGGAAGAACAGACCTCAAATCCTGAGGCCCCTAAAGGTAAAGCAACTCCAGAAAAAGCCCCAAAGAGAGACATAAACTGGTCTCCATGTCACAAGGCTTTCTTTGAAGATTGCATAAAAAATCTTAAAAGAGAGTTAGAAGAAACACGGGGAAACGAAATGAGATCACTGCAAAATAAAATAGAAAAAATGGAAAAAGAATGCAATGAACAAAAAAAAATGTAATTGGTCAATTGCAAAAGGAACTAAAAACAGTAACTGAAGAAAATAAGACATTAAAAATTAGAATTGAACAATTGGAAATGAATGACTCATCAAGACTTCAAGAATCAGTCAAACAAAAACAAAAAAAATGAAAGGATAGAGAAAAACATGAAATATCTCCTAGGAAAAACAACTGACCTGGAAAATAGATCTAGGAGAGACAATCTAAGGTTTACAGGGCTTCCTGAAAGCCATGATGAAAAAAAGAATCTAGACACTATCTTCCAGGAAATCATAAAAGAAAACTGCCCTGATATCTTAGACCCAGAAGGCAAAATACTCCTTGAAACAATCGACCGATCACCTCCTGAAATAAACCCAAAAATTAAGTCCCCCAGAAATCTTGTGGCTAAATTCCAGAACTATCATACCAAGGAAAAGATATTATGAGAAGCCAGAAAGAAACAATTTAAATATCAGGGAGCCACAATTAGGATCACACAGGACCTAGCAGCTTCTACTTTGAAGGATCGAAGGGCCTGGAATCAGATATTCCGAAGGGCAAAGGAACTTGGATTACAGCCAAGAATAAGTTACCCAGCTAGAATGAGCATTATCTTCCAGGGAAGAAGATGGTCATTCAATGATAAAGGAGAATTTGACCTATTTCTACTGAAAAGACCAGAACTGAACAAAAAATTTGATCTACAAACACAGAACACAAGAGAAACATAAAAAGGTAACAAGGAAAAGAAAAAAACTCTTGAGAACTATATTTATGTTATAGATACTTATAGAATGAGGGTTGATTTTATGAATCTATTATTACATTATGATTATGATATGATTACTGGGATTTTATGATTATTATGATATGATTATTGTGATTTTATGATTATTATGATATGATTATTGTGATTTTATGATTATTATGATATGATAAACTGAAAAAGAAATTAGAGGTAGAAAAGGGATAACACTGGAAGAAGAGGAAAAGGAGGTAAAATAAGGGAAATTACATCACATGTAGAGGCAAAGAAAACCTATAATGATTGAGGGGAAAAAAGGGAGGGGAATGAGAATTGGGTTAATCTCCATCTCATCAGATTTGGCTCTGAGGGAATAATAGACGTACTTATAAGGAAACAGGAGGGAAAGGGAGGGCGGGGTGGGTGGGGCTCTAAAGGGGAAAGATTGTTTGAGGGAAGTGGTAATCAAAAGCAAAATAGTAGGAAGGAGGGAAAGGGGATAAGAAAGAGAAAAGCATAAGTTAGGGTAAATAAGATGGCAGGAAATACAGAATTAGTTATTTTAACTGTAAATGTGAATGGAATGAACTCTCCCTTAAAGCAGAAGCAGATAGCAGACTGGATTAAAAACCAGAATCCAACAATATGTTGTATACAAGAAACACATCTAAAACATAGAGATACATATAGGGTGAAGGTAAAAGGCTGGAGCAGAATCTATTATGCTTCAGGTGAACAAAAAAAAGCAGGGGTAGCAATCCTGATCTCAGACCAAGTAAAAGCAAAGATAGACTTCATTAAAAGAGACAAAGAAGGAAATTATATCTTCCTAAAGGGTACCATAGATAATGAAGCAATATCAATATTAAACATATATGCACCAAGTGGTATAGCATGGAAATTCCTAGAGGAAAAGTTCAGAGAGATGCAAGAAGAAATAGACAGCAAAACTATAATAGTGGGGGATCTGAACCTCCTTCTCTCAGAACTTGATAAATCAAACCACAAAATAAATAAGAAAGAAGTTAAGGAGGTAAACAAAATGTTAGAAAAGTTAGGTATGATAGATCTTTGGAGGAAATTAAATGGAGACAGAAAGGAGTTTACTTTTTTCTCAGCAGTCCATGGAACTTATACAAAAATTGACCATGTGTTAGGACACAAAAACCTCAAAATCAAATGCAGGAAGGCAGAAATAATAAATGTATTTTTTTCAGATCATGACGGAATAAAAATCACATGCAATTTAAGGCCAGGAGAAAATAGACCAAAAACCAATTGGAAACTAAATAATTTTATCCTAAAGAATGAATGGGTGAAACAGCAAATTACAGACACAATTACTAATTTCATCCAAGAGAATGACAATAATGAGACAACATACCAAAATTTGTGGGATACAGCCAAAGTGGTAACAAGGGGAAATTTTATATCTCTAGATGCTTATTTGCATAAAATAGAAAAAGAGAAAATCAATGAATTGGGCTTGCAACTAAAAAAGCTAGAGAAAGAACAAATTAAAAAACCCCAATCAAAAACCAAACTTGAAATCCTAAAAATAAAAGGAGAGATTAGTAAAATTGAAAGTAAAACAACTATTGAATTAATAAATAAAACTAAAAGTTGGTTTTATGAAAAAACCAACAAAATAGATAAACCTCTAGCTAATTTAATTAGAAAAAGGAAAGAGGAAAATCAAATTGTTAGTCTCAAAAATGAAAAGGGAGAACTTTCCACCAATGAAGAGGAAATTAGAGCAATAATCAGGAATTACTTTGCCCAATTTTTTTATTTGCCAATAAATTTGATAACCTAAGTGAAATGGAGGAATATCTACAAAAATATAGATTGCCCAGATTAACAGAAAAGGAAATAAATTACTTAAATAGTCCCATTTTAGAAAAAGAAATAGAACAAGTCATTAATCAACTCCCTAAGAAAAAATCCCCAGGACCAGATGGATTTACATGTGAATTCTACCAAACATTTAAAGAACAATTAACTCCAATATTATATGAACTATTCGAAAAAATAGGGAATGAAGGACTCCTACCAAACTCCTTTTATGATACGGACATGGTACTGATACCTAAGCCAGGTAAAACAAAAACAGAGAAAGAAAATTATAGACCAATCTCCCTAATGAATATTGATGCAAAAATCTTAAATAAAATATTAGCAAAGAGATTACAGAAAATCATTCCCAGAATAATACACCATGACCAAGTAGGATTTATACCAGGAATGCAGGGATGGTTCAATATTAGGAAAACTATTAACATAATTGACTATATTAATAACCAAATTAACAAAAAACATATGATAATCTCAATAGATGCAGAAAAAGCATTTGATAAAACCCAACATCCATTCCTATTAAAAACACTAGAGAGTATAGGAATTAATGGACTTTTCCTTAAAATAGTCGGTAGCATCTATTTAAAACCATCAGCTAGCATCATATGTAATGGTGATAAACTGGAACCATTCCCAATAAGATCAGGGGTGAAACAAGGTTTCCCACTATCATCATTACTATTCAATATTGTATTAGAAATGCTAGCCTTGGCAATAAGACAAGAAAAAGAGATTAAAGGAATTAGAGTAGGTCATGAGGAAACCAAATTATCACTCTTTGCAGATGATATGATGGTCTACTTAGAGAACCCTAGAGAATCAACTAAAAAACTATTAGAATTAATCCACAACTTTAGCAAAGTTGCAGGATACAAAATAAATCCACATAAATCATCAGCATTCTTATACATCACCAACAAAATGCAACAGCAGGAGATACAAAGAGAAATTCCATTCAAAATAACTATCGATAGTATAAAATATTTGGGAATATATCTGCCAAGGGAAAGTCAGGATCTATATGAGCAAAACTACAAAACACTCTCCACAA
>JAJPUD010002573.1:0-29793 GCA_023553655.1 Myrmecobius fasciatus
ACTAGGGCCCTCCCTAGCTCCTCCCTAGCTTCTCCCAAACTGCTTACTCTTCCTTACTCTTACTCTTCCCAGCCTTCAGCTTTTAAAAGATTTTCCTCCCAAAAGCATATTGCAAAAATTATTTTCAAATTTTGTCTGCGACCTTTTCACATGAATAAAAGATATCTTCTGGCTATGAAAATGTCATTGTGATTTCATCACAAGCACAGACAGTTCATCTTATTATGCATATCATCCAGAGGCAAGCATTTTGTTCTCATACAACAGTCATAGACTCTCCATCTCCAAACCTATATTCAAAATTTTTCTGACTCAGTAGGGCTTATCAGATGGCAATTAGCCAGCAATCTTCAAGATTTTGAGTTAATCTTCAGTAACATATTAATAATTTGGAAATGATCAAAAAATCTACTTATAATGAAGTTGTAGTGTTAACATCATAAGAACAGGGATTGTCCCTGGGATTTCATTCATATAAGGAACTCATGGATGAGGAAACTCATTACCAATAGAACTATTCTGTAACATTTTGTCTTAAAAAGTTGCTTACAATACTGAGAAATTAACTGATTAGTATATGTCAGACAGAATTGAACCCAGGACTTTTTGATTGGAAATAAGCTCTCTGTTATATCATAGTAACTCTTTTCAAAGGATAAACTACTCAAGATCATTTATTATTTGTTAAGTCTTTAACTTTATTGGAGATGTCTTTTATGAATACAAGGCAGCTATGAGTTATTTATATTATTTGTAAAATAAAAATTATTCTCATTATAGGCAGGTTTTGCTCTATCTTCATGAATTAATCTTTTAGACTGCAAATAAAAACAAATGAATTCCAAAAAGCTACCAGAGAGAGATTAAAATTGCAGATGTATTGTACCTTAGAGTGTCTGAGAATATAAAATGTATTTGATTGACATCTAAATTGATTTTGCTCATTAAAATAAATTATTTGTATGGAATACAAGGTATTTGGATTTTCTCCACTAAAATTAACATGCATAGCCTGATATTGTATAGAACTGATGCCAATATATTTAAAATGTAGTTTTAAAAATCCATTTTAATATTATATTGCAATGTGTTTTAGATGTTTTATAGAAAAAAGGATAAAATAAAATTATGAATATATGAAGTACGAGAAAATATCATGTGGCAAAATGATACTCAAACCACAAATATAGCTCATATCTTTATTTTTAAAAGTACTTTCCTTATAAGCCTTGAGAAATGGTTTCAGCAGGTAAATATTCTAATCTTACATATTAGAAAATTACGGATTAGATTGCAGAAGTTGCTGTGCACTATCACAGAAATACTAAGTTGCAAAGTCAGAGCTCAAACCCAGTTCTTCATACCCTTAACTCAAGTGATTTCCCCCCCATTCAGTACACTATTATATTTTTCATACACTCATAAAATTAACAATGTTCATACTCCACACACACACTTCTCTTTTAGCTTACTTTAAAAAAAATCCTCTACTACTTTTAAGATTGATTGTGAAGAGAATTAAATCTAGATGCTGAGACAGTCAAGAACATTAATCTAACAATGCTCTAGAATAAATCCTAAGCACTTCAGGCTACCTGTATTTGTCAAAGAAATTAATTATCTTGTTTCAAATCACTCCACATTATAATAGCATGATATGGGCAATTTTTTTTCTCATAATGGTCTTTTATATGAAAGAAATGCAACACAGATATTAAGATATCCAGATGTTCCAAAATAAGAAATTGGTATATAAGAACAAAAAAAATCACACTAAGAGTCAGGGGACAAGAAGAAAGATGAAACAGAAAATATAGTCATAAATCTAGAGATCTAAAACAAGAAAATAGTTCAATAAGAAGGGGGAAGGATGAATCATACCAAGAGTCAAGAGACCTGAATCATTTGGTCTTAATCCTATCACCAATAACCTATTTGATTTTTTTAAACTGTAATTGTGAATTTTTTAAAATGACAATTCACATTTATATGATGCTTTAAAGTTTTACCAAGTGTTTTGCGTACAACTCTGTAGTGAAGGCGATACAATTGTATATCAATTTCCTCATGTGTATAAGGAGGAAATGGAATTGATGATTTTTAAGTATTTCTTCTAGTTTTTAAAATTCTGCCTGTCTCTAGTGGCTTCATAATTATGCTGAATTAACTAAATGGAGAACCATTCTGGAAAGAAAAGAGTTGGAGCAATAAGCAGGAGAAAACATTTTATCTTACCTTTTGTTTCCAAAATATGGAGGAAATTTTCAATACAGATGTTCTCATTTCTTGTCAATAAATCATACAGAAATAGTTCAGCATCAAAAGCACTTTGAAGATTATTTTTGAGACATTCTCTTAATCTTTTGAAAGATAAATAATTGGAAAGGAGGAAAATGGCAAGAAAGAATCTATGATAGATTTTGAAAATGTTTATATCTAAAAAACGTCTTATAGTCATCTCAACATTTCTTTTTCCCTTAATTGTCCATTCATGTAAACAGCTCTCCATTCCTTCTTTAGAATCAGAAATTATTATCAAAGCATAAGACATGCTGATTTTACAATATACATAGGTACTTAGGTTTCCAAGATTCATATTGGTTTCTACCATACTTATATTGAATTATTCTTTTCTAAGATTTGACAAACTCTATAGTAATTCACTATCACTGTATATGAAACTTACTAATGGTTTTTGATTTTTTTGTCTCACTGTTTGACCTAGGGCCCCCCTGGCTTACCAGGACTGAAAGGTGACCCTGGTTCTAAAGGGGAGAAGGTAAGCTAAGCATGTGTCCCAAAAAACACATGTGTGTGCATATGTGTGCTTAGTACATATATATTTTCATATGCATTGATGAACATATGTACACAAATATATGTAAATATTATATGTGTACATATATCTATCTGCCTATCTACCTACCTATTATATATTCCTCATAATAGAAGTAGTTGATAGGTACAGAAAAAACTAAGACTATAAATGTGGCCTTTATGAAAAATCAGTTCCCTATTTTAATGAAAAATTATATGTTGAAATTCCATCACTTTGTAAAGATCATTCCATTTTTTTTTCTACCACCCTAACTAATATGATTGCCATGAAAGTTCACCCTTCCAGCTATATTCAGGAAAAATGCATTCTGTCAAATGTAGAACAGTGAGAGAATTACAGAATGCTCCATTTATTCTCTACCATCTCCATCATGATCCCCTTTCAGGTCCCCATCAAAAAACCATATGGAAAAGGCATATGGGCATACTAAAATAACTGTCCATAAAATAAACAGGTAGAATAATGAGATGACAATGTTGACAGTTTTAAACAGGAAAAAGACAAAAGTTGAATGGATAAATGTTAAGAGAATTGACAGGATCTTGTACAATATGCAATATAATTGTGAAGAATGAAAAATCAGGTAAAGTTTAAGATTTAGAAAATTCATTGAAAAAACATGAGGTCTAAAGGAATATAGTACTTTATTGAGAAATGTTCTAATTTAAACATTTTTCCAGTTTGTTTCTAAAGTAACATAATATGGTTATAATTATTTAGTTAGTGATCTAGACTCCTTGCCAAACCTGAACTTTTATGGTATACTTCTTTGGAAAAGCTTATCTCAATTTTCTTTTATTTGTTAGGTAAACAAGGGCCTAAAAATAGAAGACCTGATTGTAGATAGGGTATCCTTGGAATTATTTAACAACTAGTTCTTCAGAAAAAAATAAAATACAGGCACAATGTACATTCAAATTTAATCTGCATATTAATATTTTCTCCATTACTTTCTTGTGACAATTTTAAAAAAATAACAAATCAAGCCATGATTTGTAGTGTTTGCTGATTTCCAAGGTGTAAATACTCACATTGGAAATTTAATAATCAACTCCCTGGAGTTTATAAAAACTGTCTCCAAAAGACCTCTAGTTGTATTCCATCTAGCCCTTATCTTCTTTTTCAGCCATGGTATTCAAAACTCTTATGTTGATTATTTCAAGGATTCACTAAGGGTCACTTAAGAGGGTAGTGAGGATTTAATTTTTGGAGTTTAGGAATTAATCTACAAAGATATCAAATTGAATTTGATATTACAAAAATAATTTTAACGAGTTAAATTTGCTTTTTTCTGTGTGTCTTTTTTCAAAGGGACATCCTGGTTTGATTGGTCTGATTGGTCCTCCAGGAGAACAAGGTGAAAAAGGCGACAGAGGACTTCCAGGAACACAAGGAACTCCAGGAGCCAAGGGTGATGGTGTTAGTAAAAAATATACATATACATACATACATAAATATATATATATATATATATGCACATATATATATACACATATATATTCCTTTCTTTTTTTATTCAGCAGTTTTTCTTGAAAGAAAATGTTCCTCTGTATGTGAAAAGAAATAAAATTCAAAAGCTATACATTTCAAGAATTATATCAGGATTTTATCTTTCTAAACAGTTTTTGTTTCATGTTGTAGAAGTTATGCAATAGAGTTTTCAAGTAGAAAATATAAATAAATGGGGATAGCTAGATGGTACAGTGGATAGACCACTGTGCCCAGAATCAGGGAAAATCTGAGTTCAAATCCAGCCTCAGACACTCAATACTTCCTAGTCAATTAACTACAATTGCCTCATTAAAAAATTATTAATTAATTTGCTCAATTGAAATCATTGAAAAACATAAAAATCATTGAAAATATAAATAAGTGCACTGGAATAGAGAGGGACAAAGATATATAATTATCCCTTCCACATAACAACTTTTCCCATCAGGTATTTGCTATATCTTGAGTCAGCATAAGACGTTATATGGGAATTTTGGAAGAATTTTGTGGAAGCCATGGATGACACCAAAAAAGAATTTTAGAAACTCAATCATATACCACTATTCTAATTGAGTCATGTGTCCTAAGGGAGCTCTGTAGCATACAGCACTACTCAGGGAAAACTAAAAATATGTTCTGGCAAGATCTAATTCTGTGGTTCTTTTTTTTTCAGGGGATCCCTGGTCCAGCTGGTCCTGTTGGCCCCCCTGGTCCTCCAGGCTTGCCAGTAAGTCCATGCTCTAGATATGTTTAACAGTATCTTACTCTCCTCAAATGGATCAATAAAGTGCTTTACTGTCATAAATTCTCATGCTTGTTTATCATTTGCCTTTTTCTAGGGTCCTCAAGGTCCAAAAGGCAACAAAGGTTCTTCTGTAAGTATACTTATCTTTTTTTTTTAAATTTTTGCAATTTTCATTTGAGAACTTTTTTCCCCCTCATTACTGATAACATTAATTCTTTTCTCTGTTCAACAGGGTCCTACCGGTCAAAAGGGTGACAGTGGTCTTCCTGGGCCTCCTGGGCCTCCAGTGAGTATAATTTTGTGCTAATATTACATAAGCACTTTCTATCCTGAGACTTTAGATAATCTGAGTGCAAAAGACTTTCAAAACTTAAAAGTCAAATGCTCATATCACTTATGTTGATTATGTTGCTTTTGTAGTTGTTTGTCTTTAGTTCTGGAAGAGGACCATGACATCACGAGGTAATTGTTTGGTCCCTGATTTACTCAGAACAAATGGAAATAGGAATTGTTTCTGTTTTGACTGGAAACACTGAGGGTCTTCCCCACTCCATTTGGATTTTTTTCTTTTTATGACTTGGTAAAAGAGACATTTGATTATGTAGAAAACAACAAAAACATCCTTTATATTCAAGTAGGTCTCCATGTCCTAAGCTAAACTATCTTTGAATATGTTTTACATTCTGGGAATAAAGATATCCTTGCTATACCTTGTAATGAAAGATTCATGCTGTAATTATCAGAATTATAGCACGATTGTGGCATATATCTACTCCCTTCATGTATATATCATTAGTGCAATGAAAGCAAATGTGTACATACTTCAGGGACCCACCTATGGGTCCCTCGTGTCTGAAGACAGAAGTAAAGACATTTCACATTTACTCTAGTGGTGCATATAGCTTTCAAAAGTGCGCCTTAATTATTGCACTGATGTTACATTTGTGTAGAGGAGCCAGACATAAAAATGAAATTCAAAGTTGTCCTTTGAGTCCATTTTTATGTCCAGACTATGAGTTTGAAGTACGGGGATATTTTCCCCTTAACACATTTAATGATGTAGATTGTTGTTGTTATTGTTGTTTTTCCTGGTGGGAGTAAAATTTGATAACATAAAAATTAAACCAACCAAAATCTCAGTAGTAAAGCACAAATTCTAAGGATTGCAGAATTTATGAAGGTGGCATCAAAAATCCAAATGCAAACAATTATTTATATATCCAAGAAAACAGGAAAACATTCAAATTCAGTTACTTTAAATTACAATTGCATTTACTCAATTATTTTGCTAAGTGCTGGAGGAGAGAGAGTGCTGATGGTACCCATATTCTATGCTTTACCTTGTATTAAAAAAAAGGCAAACAGATGAATACACACACACACACACACAACATCTTTGCCCATAGGAGATGACAGTTTATTGGGGAATATGAAACCAAACTAATAAGATAGATGCCAAAATTAGTAGGTAAGCCAATTCTATAGATATTGTACAGTGAAACATATCAATAAACTAAAAATTAGATCATTATGGATCTATTTCAGGAAAGCAGTAGATTTATAATTATAAAATAATTATACAATTATAGGTACACCTGAGCATCATGAATTTTATAGATAATGTATTGAAATAATTTCTGCTTCTACATTTATAGGGCCCTCCTGGTGAAGTCATCCAGCCTTTACCAATTTTGTCACCCAAAAAAACCAGACGGCATGCTGAAGGTATGCAAGCTGATGCAGGAGATAATATCCTTGATTACTCTGATGGCATGGAGGAAATCTTTGGTTCTCTCAACTCTCTGAAACAAGACATTGAGCGGATGAAATATCCCATGGGCACACAGAACAATCCATCCCGAACTTGCAAAGATCTGCAGCTCTCCCATCCAGACTTCCCAGATGGTATGTTAATAATACATGACAAAGCAAATGCACTGAACCTCTGATTTACTAAGGAGTATTGTCAGTTCATTAATCCTTGTTATATGGTTAATATAGTCTCTAAACAAAACTAAAGAAAATGATAATTAAGTCCAGACTTTCAGACAGAAAAAAATAAAATAAAAAACCTCACAGTGAGGGTAATTCAAGTTTAGTAAAACCCTTGTCTATAGAACAAGATTTTATTAAGTTACAAGATTCACTTTAGATGATTAAAGATAACATGATGTTTTATTTTATTATGTGAATAAAAAATTAAGGTAGAGAAAATTTAATTTCACTGATTATACAGGCTTACTGAGTACATGTGGATTTCAAAGTTCAGAGCTAACTCAGTCACTAGTTCTCCTAATGGGGCATTTTTGTCCAAATGAGAAATTATGTTGTCCTGCAAATGGAAGTAGCCAATGTTTCTGGGTTACTCCTGAGTAAGAATCATTTTATTCCATTAGGGGTAGAGTAAAAGTGATGAAGCATATTTCAAAATAGGAAGGGTTGATGCAGTCTATTTATTTACATTGAGTATAAATATTGACTTAATATATAAATAAAATTAAAATTGTAATTTTAAGAGCAATGATTATATTTTTATTTCAATCAAACACAGGATTTATCTAAGAAATAAGTATAGATACCATCAACTCTATATATTCAAAATTAAATTCAGCAAATTCAATTAATAAACATCTCTCATAAGTTTTCAGGAAAACTATATCTTTAATACCATACAATTACATGAAAATGACCTTGGGTTTTCAAAGTGTAAGCTTTGTCAAGTGTAAGCTTGTGGCTAGTCTCTACCATGCAAACAGTGTTTGATTATGATCATATAGATAAGTAGAGCCTTCTGTCTCAGGTCAAGCCTAGCTCAGTATGAAGAGGCTTAACTATAATAAGTTTACCTCTGATGAATTTTTTGACTATTGTAAATAATGAAATGATTTTTTAAAAATAGTTCTTAGTCTTGTGGGTTGTCAATTCTACAATGATGATGGTAATATTAAAAAAAAAGTGCAAAGCATCTCTTTCTAGAAAAAGTAAGTTAACAAAAGTTAATATAAATTTGAGATTTTAGTTTAATAACCAACCCATTAATATTTTGAGGAATTGCACTAATAGGGTTAGATGATACATAGGAGAGAGTATTGGACTTAGGTTCAGTAAGTCTTATATTCACATCTTATGTTAGATACTTAAGCAAGTCACTTCATTCCTTCAGTCCCAGTTTTCTCATCTACAAAATGGAAATCATAATAGCAACTACCTCAAAGAGTTGTGACAATCAAATGAGATTAATATTTAAAGCACTTAGCAAACTTTAAAATGTAATATAAAAACTAGTTATTCTCATCATCATCATCATCTCTATATTAAGCAATGTTATATTTACCACCACCACACACACATACACACACACACACACACACACACACACACACAGATATTGTTATAACGAAAGATGTTTTACATCCATTGCAAATGGAAGTGATTCCCTCTTGAAGACAACTCTTTAATGCTTCTTTATGGGAATCATTTTGTACTAACTACATCAAAACTCAGAAGATTTAAAGTTCTCAATAAGAAAAACATTTAATTCAAAAGACACTTAAACAGGGATGAAAATTATCCATTCTCTAGATTCTATCATGAAGATAAATAAATAGACCATTGATTTTTACAGATTGACAACATCACTAAACTTCAAAATTGATGAATACTTCAGAAACCAAGTAATCTACCCAGAAATTAAATAAGAATCTACTCTATTAACATATTTGGCACAAGGTCACCCAAACTGATTGAAGCCTTCTAATGAGGGGAAATTGTTACCTCCCAAATCGTCCTGTTCTCTTCCTTTTAGATATTTCTAATTATTAAATCTGTGATCATAACTTCTACCTAATGTTTCTAGTTCTGCATTTGGGGCCAAACACATGCCTGTTACAGTGCACATCAATTTCATTTTTTGTTTGTTTTTCTGCCTTATTTTGCTTTTGGCTCACACTGTACTTGCAGCATGCTAAAACTTTCTTATCTAAGAAAAATAAACAGCTATTTAGTCATGCTTCCCCAATATTTTATTTGTTAAAACTTCAACATTACTTCACATATGACCCTAAGATCTATAATCTAATGTCTTCCTATTAAAGTTAATACTTTGGTTTTCAACCCAGCATTTTAGATTGTCATAATCTTTTGATATTCTGATCCTCTCATTCGACATTTTAGCTTTCTTTTCTACAACATCTGGGACAAATTCCACAGATGGATTATGACTTGGGCCCATAAATGAATAATAAGAGGATGGCCTAGACTATGTTTGGGAAATCACATGGTGTTTTTAATTAATCTGAATAACTACCCAGTGCAAAACTCTTATCTTTTTAACAAATTATTTTTTTCCAAGCGACATCTGTGTTTGTATATCTTGAAACACCATGATGTCCAAAGAAATAAAATTAAATGTGACCCAAAAGTCAATAGAAAGATGCACAATATACACACAAGTTGGCTTTATTATATTTCTAGTGATGATCTCTTTACAAGAAGTGTAGGTGATATTACTGAGGAAAGAGATGATCAAGAAAAGGAGTTAGTACATTCATGGAGAAAGAGTAAGAATAAAAGATGTGATTCAATGCCACAGATTTGATTACAATGTGCCAGATACTGTGCTAAGTTCTGGCAATTCAGTGTAGTAGTTTGTATATAGCAGGTGCTTCTTCAGTATTTTAGTGGGCCTTTGATCTTAATTGTGTAAATATCCCTTTCTCTTGTTCCTTTTACATTCTTTGAGTAATCAGGCAGCAATCAGGCTAGCAATATGTCACACAGGTTGTCAGTCTGGCATATCACAATAGTCTGCCTCAAGTCTCCTCCCGACCTGTTCCCTCTTCTACACAGTTACAAATGGATATCTCTAAAAGAAAGGTCAAAGTAGCATTCCTTTGATTAAGAAGTTTTTTTAGTAATGTTTATACAATATTCTATTATTTGGTATTTAAAACCCTGCATGTCCTGACTCCAAAATATAGTCCTCATCTGATTTTATATTACACATCCCAACAGTCAAGTTAAATTTCCCTACTTGCTTCCTTCCTGTACATAATATACCATGCTTTCTTCCTCATTTCTGCCATTTAAGAATCTCACTCTTTCTTTAAGATTCATCTTAAGTTCTACTTCCTGATTAAAACTTTTCTGATGGTCTAGAAAATTTTGTTTTATTTATATTCTGTATTTAGTTACTTCTATTGTTTTCTGTCAGTAGAATATTAGCTTGTGGAAGGCAAGGAATGATTTGTTTTTGTCTTTATATTACTAGAACTTAACACACTATTGGTAGCTAGTGTTTAATTGAATTGATTAAATTGAATTTCAGCTTTTACCCTTACTCTTTCTCCATCAATACAGTTCTTTTCTTGATCATCTATTTCCTCAATGATATTCATGTATAGATATTTCATCACTAGAAATATAGTAGAGCCTATTCAAATGGATTTGAAATGTAGTAATGAGATTTGATATATACATAAATATAGGAAAGGTACCAATTGATTTTTTTATTAAAAATGTTTTTATCTTTTTTAAATTTTTGTTGGTTGTTTGGTAGATGAAATGCTCAGGATTCTGCTATTTTCTTCAATATTGTCTAAGTCAAATAAAGAGTTATTAACTATATACATCTTTATTTCAGATAGCAGGAATCAAGTTCAGTATAAGTTCAGAGTCCATTGTGGCTAGGAAGAGATCAGAAAGAGAAACAAGGATTTGTCTAGGTTTTGAAAGGAGTATCAGATGTGAATAGACAGAGAGAAGAGGGGATTAATGGGAAACATATAAGCTCATTTTTAGAGAGTGTGAGAGATGATTATTAATAAGCAATATTTTGGGGAGATTGGGAGGCTCTTCCCTTTTTCTAAATTTGTCATTTTAAAAAGTTCAATTTTCTTGTAAGACATTATTGATAAGGAGATTCCACAGACTCTAGGGATCTTAATCAGACCCTACCCAATATTGCAAGGAATTTAATCTTGGGTGGGGAAGCTTACTGTGTTCTATTCAAGTTTGGGTGAAGCAGATTCAGTTATCTAGATAGTCCAAGGCTTCTGGTGATCTGATTGGAGATATTTTTTTTTTTCTACAAGGGTCAATCTCAGCCCCTCATTGAAAATGGTATGTAAACTGTGAACCCTGCCACCATGATTGTCTTTGGTATAAAAGAGATGGTCAAATGACCATCCTTTTATTAATAACCTTTGGTTTTATTAACAAAGTGATTAAATTAGCCAGAAACTATATCTTTTTAAACATCTTGGGAGAAAACTTCTTACATTCAGTATTGTGTTATTCATACCTATTATACATAATCTTGTAGGTGGAGTAGAACCACTGGAAACAGAGGAGTAATATACTTAGACTTTTTCATTATTTCAAAAGATTTATGAATCATCATTGAAGGTGTTTCTTCAGTGCAGATAGTGGCATTTCCACCATTTCTTGAGTTGTTTTATCCAAAGAAATATCATTTATCTATCAAGCTTTTGGAGAAGAACCTCTCCAAATTTAGCCCTGAAGGTTCTTAGTCATGTATAATCCACTTTTTTACTAGTACTTAAAGCTTCCCATGCTAGTTCAGAGCTGGAAGAAAGCCACTGAGAACTTAAGTTCAACAATTTATAAGAGAATCTTCTGTCTCTAAGTCTGCCAGTCTGCTTTTCATTAATTTCTGCTCCAGTTGGCAGTAATGAATATTGACTACTGAAGCTGGAGTCAGACTGAAGCTATTCCTGTGTGAAAGTTTCATGGTTTCAAAATTTAGATTTTGGGGATATATTGTAGTTAAAGTAAGCTAAAGCTTGTTATCTTTAATATATCTCTTTTTATGTGTATGTATACATATGTATTTATTTGATTTTATGTTATATTTGCATTTTTATTTTTCAACAATTATGTTTTACATTTGTTATTAAAACTTTGAGTTCCAGATTCTTTCCCTTATCCCCAACCCCAGCCCCTATTAAGAAAACACATGTGAAGTTGTTGAAATTGAGAAGGGGACCCCCAAAAGTTTGGGGTCACAGACTGGTGTCACAGATTTCTGAAAAGAATTTGCAGGCTTGAACCCATTTCCTAGGCAAGGGGCAAAGTTTTATTATAATTATAATGCTATTACAAGCTGACCAAATTCCAAGAGAACTTAGCAAGAAAACAGGACAAAAAAAAAAAAAAAAAAAAAGACACATTTATCCAGTTTTCTATTATTGACATGCTAATTCTATAGCCCAGAAGAGTGATCTCTGGAACTGGTTATCACTGACCAACAGATTATCTGTCGGACAGTCAGCAATGAACTGATGAGTAGTCTTATTTAGGATCAGATAGATTGTTGGGTGTGGGAAGTCCCTGAGGCAGACTCCAAAGCCAGAAGATTTAGTATTACTGACTTATTGTTAGGACAGAATCCTCCCTAAGATCAGAGGACCTTAAAATCATATTACATCAAAGTTATGCAAAACAATTCCAGAAAGGTCATATTGTAAAAGAAAGCATCAATCCCCACATTAAAAAAAGCCTCAAGAAAAATAGAGAAGATAAAGAAAGAGACTGAGACAGAGAGAGACATACAGAGATGCAGAGAGAGGGAGAAAGTTTCCAACCCAATAGGGTTGTTATGAGAATAAACTGAAATATCTGTAAAGTGCTTTGAAACCACTTAAAATGCCATATCAAAAACTAGCTGATATAACTATTATTATTAAATATGTATGTATTGATGCCTAGATACATTGTATTCTTAAAGAATAAACATCTACTAATATGAACAAACACTGCAAATCAGAGAATCTGAGTGCTAATCCTGTTTTATTACTAACTAGCTCCCTAGGAGGGAGGTAGTATTATTATTTCCATTTTGCAGATGAGAAAACTGAGGAAAGTGAAGGTTAAGTAGTTTGCCCAGGGTTATCCAGCTAATAGGGAGCTGAGGCTGGTCTTTTCAATTCTAGGCCTGCCTAGCTATCTTTGAGTATGACTATCTCTGTATAAATGATCATTTATTTTACTAATGCCATATATCTTTTAGGTGAATATTGGATTGATCCCAACCAAGGTTGTTCTGGAGATTCCTTCAAAGTTTACTGTAACTTCACAGCTGGTGGAGAAACTTGCATTTCCCCTGACAAGAAATCTGAAGGAGTAAGTACCAATCTGTTTTGATGGTGATGCTGACAGTTCTTGCCATGTTTTTGCAATATTGAACTAAACAGGAGAATTATACTGTCACATTTTCATATATCTGCTTTTCTTACAGAGTAATTAGTATATACCATTTGCATAAACATGAGCAAGGCAATGGAATGATACACAGAGTTAACAAATGCCCTTCCCTCTTTTTTTTTTTGCCCAGATGTATTTTCTATGCACCTGCTTGCTTGCTAACATTACCCTTTATTTCATGATTCAGCCCAGCTGTGCACCAGTTTTTTTCCTGTGTATGTAATATTCAAGCTGAAGTTTTTCAGATATAGTTCAAAGATACATTCAAATAACATTCACATCTAAAATATAATGTCTATATAGAGCAAAATAAAAAAAAAATCATGGTCCATCTCAACTAAACTGGTAGTTGAAATTATAGGTTTTCTTACCAGTTTGTCCTATAAATGGTTTTGCTTTCCATTTCTAATTAAACTTGATGCAAATCATTATGGTATAGAGCACATTCTTCAGTAGCATAGTATAAGAAGAATATTCAGTGCACTGCAAAGGAGGAAAGTTTGGTTCTCATTTGTATTCTTGTACTAAGGCTCATTTTTCTAGTAAATGATATTCAGTGTTCAGAGGTACAGAAACCCCTAAAGGCATCGTAAGTTACTATATGTGGAGCTAATCTTTTCAGTGGAAAAGTTGGCTTTATGTTTATGGGAAAGGGAAAAAAATGAAAACTATGCACCCACCTGCTATGAAGTGGAGAATAACCAAGCTTCATGGCAAGAGAGAAATTTATGGAAATGGAAATAAGCTCCCCTTTCAATGATCAGTATTATTCCTTATTGAGAAACTCCCTTTCCTTCCCCCTCCCACCTTTTTCTGAATCTTGATAGTAACTATATTCCCAAGTCTATATAAAACTTCTTCAAATACATCACGAGGTGGTATGAGAAAACCAGTTTCATAGCCATGATTTTTGCTTCCTGAGCCTATTTCCTAGTTAGTGATCTTCAGAGTGATTCCTTTACATAGGACATACTGACTTTATTATTTCAGATGTCCTCTGGAAAAGGGAGCACCTTTTAAACTACCAACTACATTAAGATTTCAGACAAAGCCCTATGGCTTAGTGTACTTACTCCTCCAGACATTTTTGAGACACATAAAGAAAAGAATGTCCTTCCAGTTTCACATGTTTTGCTCCCTGCCTGTTTTTCCCATGACCTTCAAAGGAGTTCAACAAAATAATAAGTGTGAAAGGTGCATTTGTTTTCTTATTTTTACCAGAAATGTATAGAGACATATGTTTTCTTTTCTTGCTAACTTCCCAAATATTCTCTTCTTTTACAATAGGTAAGAATTTCATCATGGCCAAAGGAGAAGCCAGGAAGCTGGTTTAGTGAATTTAAGAGAGGAAAACTGGTATGTTATTGTTGCTCCATGCAATCATTTATTGCTACCATCACAAGTTAAGCTCCAGTTATAAATCCAGACTACTCCTGTAAAAGAATGAATTACATACTGTAAGCATCCCTCTCCATATTCTGGAAACTGTTCAATTCAGATATAGTGGGCCACTCTCAGATTTTAATGACAGACTAAAATTTCTGTGACAGAATCAAAGGAAGCACACTGAGTTTTTACTGGAATGTATAATCAAATAAATGCTACAGTTCTTTGACTATTTGAGCTCTACATTCAAATATGATTATATTAGGTATATCCACTATAAAAAAAGAAAGTATTTCTGTAGGATTTCTGCCCTTTCATGCTATTTAAAAGAGTTTAATTTCTTACCATTTTTTGATTCTCAGTCAGTATATTGTTTTCTTTATCAGATAGGATATAAAGTTAACTAGCTTAAACTTTGTGGTCCCTTGATCACTTTAAATAATACACTGTTATTTAAACTAGAGAGGAGCTGATGTTACATAGAAGTTGAGTCACCTATCTATGACCACATAGCTTGTCAATAGCAGAGACAGGACTGAAACAGATTTTCAGCTCATATATCTTTAACTGTATCTGCTATTAAACTTTCCAATATATTCCTGATCATAGAATTAGAGATGAAAAGGATGTTAGAGACCATTTAATCCAATCCCTTCATTACAGGGATACAGATGAGGGAACTAAGGCCTAGAGGGAGAAAATGACTTAGACCAGATCTCTTAAATTCAGTTTTCTCTTTTTAAGTTTAAGTTAAAATTTAGAAGCTTTTATGAAATTAACATTTTTGCATTAATAGTTTTCCTAGGTACAATTTAAAATGAGAAAAAAAATAATTTTCATAAGATACTTAAGATTATCATGTATTTAAACTTGTTAAATTTAAAAGACAATCATGTCATATATATTTTTTATTTGATTATTTAATGTCATAGGATGATTGAAAATAGATCTTTTCAAATTCCAGTTGACCCTTAAGATCTCAATACTTTTCTGCCAATATTACCCTATTCAGAGCCAGTGATCACAAGGGTATTAATATAATTTCCAAATTCCAAAGTTGAAATTTGAATAATATTTATATCTGACATTTGTCTTTGCTAAAGTTCTATTCCAAAATTTCATTGTGACATGTTTCTGTGCTTGGTTATAGGTGGCTATACTAATAGCCAAGAAATTCTGTCATATCTTGCCACAATAATCATAGAGAGCAAGAAACAACTCCTAGGCCTTCTGCTCCAAAGACCAGTCTGTTCATTTTGGGCTAAACTGACTTGTCCAAGATCACATAGATAGTTAATTTCCTCAGGCACTAAATCTAGCCTCTTTTCATAGTATTCTGCCATCTAGTAGCTCACAATTCTTCCCCTATAAAATCCAATTCACATATATACATGTATATACATAACCCAATTTTAAAAGCATTGATCTGGATATAGCAGAGCCAATTTCATGGAAACATTATTTTATCTGATTGAGAAACAGTGACAAGGAGCTGAAATGATTTATTGGTGACATAGAATGAGTTTTTTTTTTATTAAAAGCTTTTTATTTACAAAACATATGAGTGGTTTTTCTAAAAAAAAAAAAAAGACAGAATGAGTTGACAACTAGGAGGAGAGAAATGAATTCTGAATCTTTAATTCTTGATATGTATGTGCTAGTCTCTAAAGCATATCTCCATTCAATCAGTCAGAATGTATCAATAGATATAACTAAATGTGTCTGAGCCCCATTTAATGCCACTGGAGGTTTCCTTCTCTGATGTCTTGGGATGAGTCGAGTAGGGAGAAATATTCACATTGCTGCATTTCATTCCCCCCACAGCTCTCTTACTTGGATGTAGAAGGGAATTCCATTAATATGGTTCAAATGACATTCCTTAAACTTCTGAGTGCTTCGGCCAGGCAAAATTTCACCTACAATTGTCATCAGTCAGTGGCTTGGTATGATGTGACATCTGACAGTCATGACAAAGCACTCCGATTCTTGGGATCAAATGATGAAGAGATGTCTTATGACAACAACCCTTACATCAAAGCTCTTTACGATGGCTGTGCTGTAAGTAGAAGTTCAGACTCTTTTTATTTTATTTTATTTCTTTTTCCTTTAGCAGAATAACAAAGCTACTTAGCAATTTTCTCCATACAGCCCTGTGTTGTATTTTTCTGGTGAACAGATGTCAATTTTACTTGGGATGTGATGTTTAAAACTAACAAGTCCTTGACAAGAGAGAATTAGAAACATCTACGAGTGGTTCCATAAGTGAAGAAAGAAAGATATTATTTTTAAAGCAATATAAAAAAACAATATAGCTATGGTTATTTTGTACTGGTAATGTGGGAAAGCAATAAGCTTTAATAAATAATGGGAGCAGAGAATCATTCCTATAGCTTTTATGGGTATAAAATTTAATCTC
The DNA here is from genome assembly GCA_023553655.1 of Myrmecobius fasciatus. NCBI lineage: Eukaryota > Metazoa > Chordata > Mammalia > Dasyuromorphia > Myrmecobiidae > Myrmecobius > Myrmecobius fasciatus. The sequence continues at coordinate 17,101 of JAJPUD010002573.1, forward strand.
TGTAAATTATGGTAATTCTATGATTCTATAAATTCAAAGAAAATATCAGTGAAATTTCATACAAATATACTTTTATTGATATCTACATATACATATATGTGTGTGTATTTGTATAAATATTTGTGTGTACTTGTGTATATACATATAAATATATATACACATGCACATATCTATGTATATGTGTACCTATATTTAGACATCTTATCTTTTTAAATTTATGAGTGAATGTGTATGAAAGTATATGTGTGTATGTGTGTGTGTGTGCGTGTTTGAGATATATATTTTCCTAGGACAAAAATATTTAAGTTACAAAAAGTGTTTTTCTAAAAGGATTAATTGTATATTGTGATCCTTACTCCATGCCAAAGTAGTCTTGAAAGCTCGATTAAGATTTGAGTTTCTCAACCATCCAGGTCCTTGATTCAAAGTGGCCAGATGAAAAATTTTCAAGCTGATTTTTTCCCAAAGGGATTATTTTTCTCCAACCCCTTCCTTAAATTTTGTATAGGTTCTGGACCTACATAATGTTTGTTGATTGAGTAAACATTTAGTGCTAGTTTTCAGACTATGTTGGAGGCCATCCTGCTATTTGGGACTTTATTTACTTCAAACTAATTCCCCTATGAAAACAGTAACTTTCAAAGGAAAATCTACCTTAGTGTGCTCCATTGAGCAGAGCAATAATAGGATTTAATGTAAATAAACCCTTCTAAGTCACAGCAGTGAAGAAACAGTTGTGTGTGGCATTGATTTCAAAAGACTAGAAAAATGACTAAGAAAGTGATACCCGGCTTCAGCAAGAAAATAGAGAGTTGAGAAAAGTCAAAAAGTTTGAGGAGGAATTTTTTTTTCAAAATCTTGCTTTATTTTCTTCTAAGCTGTTTTTTATAGAATTATTTGTGATATTTAAAGCCATTGATTGACTGCTTTGCAAATGTTAAACTGTAGTAGTTAATGTCACAATAATTAATTATGATTATTTACTGAATAGCATCATAATTATAATGATAAAAACATGAAAATGTAACCTTCTTATGAAATATGGTCCCATAATGAGGATCAATTTTCATATTATGCTTTCTATATTATCTCCTAATAATGTATTATTCCCTTGCTGCACATAGTACTGTAATTCCATCTTTCCTATTGCCTTGCTAATTTTATAATATATTCACCAATGGTTTAGTTGAAAAGCTTTCCTTAATACCAAAGGAATAAGGCAATATTAGCAACAAATAACAAATTAGAAACAAGGTAGAAATATTCCCTTCTCTACCTCTCTAGCTCCCTTTGGTCTTGGGAAAACACAGAATTTATTCATTAAAGACTTGTGAGAAATGTGTCTATACATAATCATTGTTTTTGTTTTGTTTTTAATTTCACAGTCCAGAAAAGGCTTTGGGAAGAGTGTGATTGAAATCAACACCCCTAAGATAGACCAAGTACCTATTGTTGATGTGATGATTAATGACTTTGGAGATCAGAATCAGAAGTTTGGATTCGAAGTTGGCCCAGTTTGTTTCCTTGGTTAAGATTAGGGCAAAAAACATATAAACCGACAAACATTTTACCTTGGTACCAGCAGTCCACTTTATGCCACATGCAAGTTTTGAATATGGATGGTGTAGAAAATGTCTTGCTGTGTATGTATGTATGTATTATTTAGAAAATGTGTTGCCCTTGTAGGGCCAGAATCACATGACTTATTTTTTTTTTGAAAATCATGAAAGACATGTATACTGTGGCACAGATGGAAAACTTAGGGTTGATTTTTCATTCCCTGTTCTCTCCTCTTCTTCCCCTATTTGGATTCCTTTGGTGCTATTCTTTTAAAAAGCAACAAACATACAAAAATCCATCAACATCATATATATATAGGAAAGACATGGTGCTCCTTCCCATCCATCACAGGAGGTGCTAAGAAGATGTGTTTAATAAATTGTAATTATTTTATGTACAGTACTATACTGTTATTTTTTTTGTCCATTTTCAAAACTTGCATGTGTCTCCGAATTGCATCTGGCTCTAACTTTATAAAATTACAAAACTCTGTTGATGGCAATAAATACTGTGTATGTATTATGCGAAATAAAGCTGTAATTTCCAGTGACTCCAACTCCATTTTCTGGTTAATAATAATAATAATAATAAATTAATAATAATAATAATAAAAATCCCTTTGTATATATTGATGTTGAAGAGCTCTGTTATTTGAAGTCGCCAAAAAATCTCAGGTGACAAAAAACTGGAAGACCTTTGGCAACACACTCAAATCAACTCTTCTCTGCTGTTGTTACCTTTTGATGAATTGCAAACAGAAGCAGCATCCTCCAGGGTGCTAAGTTCTATGGTGCTATACCTCAGACTTTTTTTTTCTTTTCAGAATCCAGGATTTCTTTATAAACCTGTATATACCTAAAGAAAATGAGTTTATATTTTGGGGTGGGAAAATAATGTGTATGAAAAGTACTTGTATTTAAAGAGATCTGTTTAATTCTTTGTGCAGTCAAAGGTTAGATCTGTCATTGCCCCTCTCTTGTATGTCATCTGAACATTTTTTCAGTGTGCTTCTTTGATGCACATTAATATTAAAACTGGAGCCTAAACAATTATTTATGAATTTGTGCACTTAGTTGTGTTTTTTTTTTAATTATTAAATGATGGATAATGAACATTTACTTCTTTGGATATCAGATTGCAGTAAGTAATTGTTTCAAATACCATATGCCCACCCCACCAATAGGACAGTTTCTAATTTTTTTTCAAATAAAGGCCATAGGTCATACGATTCTACCTAGTTGCTAAGCAACATATAAGTAGACTATTCATTAGAAGAGCCTATTTTTAAACTCAATTTATACAAGTCAATATCCAAATTCCATGGTTGGTTTCTTTTCCCTCTGAATTTTTTTTCCTGATGCAATTAGAATGAAGATTTAAACCTCACAAACACAATCCTTTTGTAACTATTTTTTTCATAATATATGTAAGACTTGAAAATAAATGTTTGTTATTATTTCTTATTTTAATTGTTAAATTAATTGATACCAGATTCCACTGACTCATTTTCACCTGGTCTTTTATCATGAAAGAGTATACTTGTAAAAAGCGAGACTACAAACTGAACATTTGTCATTCAGAATATCTTTTATTTTTGAACACAAGTTTGTTGTAACTGTCACCTTCAGAAGGAAGATATGAATTTTATCAATAAAGTCGTCTTGTCTACCTGGATTGATTATTCTGTTTCTTAAATAGACTACAGTTCTATTTTTCAATCCTCAATAAAAAACTATCTTAATCTACTCTTTTTATCCAGAGACAGTTATCACTGAAAGATAGCACACTAATGGTTGGAAAAACAAATAGTTAGAAAATCTTTCTGTGTATGAAGAAATGAACACTATACTTTACTATCATTTGTTCAAAAGAAGTATATTTTAGATTTTATATCTTTATGGAAGAGAATTCATCTTACAAAGACTTTCTTTTAAAAAGCTTAATCAAATGATACATGTAAAAAATAAATCTAAATGATAAAGAATAATCCTGAAATTTGATATAAAAGGCCTTTAGCCTCTGAATTTTAAAAATGTGGTTTTTGCTTCAATCTACTAAACAATTAACCAACCACTCAATCAAGATGTTTATTAAGCACCTATGTCCTTTGTACTAAGGTGCTCAAGTTAAGACAAAAATGGACCCTGCCCTCAAATAGCTTACATTACTACTTGTAGTACCATTCTCTCACAGATTATGCTAACCAGGAAAGAAGTTCATTCTAGTTTTAAAAAATATATATATTTCTTTTGCTTTAAACAAACAAACAAGTACCTAGCTAGTGTATTCTAAACTCTCAAAATTCAGGTCAAAACATAATATCACATGCTGATCTTCAGAATCAATTTATTTCTATAGGAGAAAGGATACTAAAATAGGAGACCTTAAAAAAGATGAAATTGAAAAAATAAAAAGAGTAATATAACAGAAAAAGCACATTAAATGTGAAAGTCTTTTGGCAACTAAAACACAGTATTGAAATGTGAGATATTTTATAAATTTAGAAATGTTCATCAGTTATGACCATTAAAAATAAAAACAAACAAGAAAACAACTGGCTATAAATAAGTTTTGTTTTTTTTTTTTTCAGTCATTTTTCAGTTGTATTTGACTCTGGCGTTTTCTTGCCAGAGATACTGTAGTGGTTTACCATTTCCTTCTCCAGATCATTTTACAGATAAGAAAATTGAGGCCAATAGGGCACCAAGAGTCACAGTGCTAGTAAGTGTCTGAGGCTGGATTTGAACTCAAGGAAGATGAATCTTCCTGACTCCAGTTCCATCACTATTTATTGTGCCACCTAGCTTCCCCTTAAATAAGTTTTCTACTTATTGATAGTAACTAACCCCATCCCATCCTCCCATTTCTTTCCCATGTGCATGACCATGGCTCATACTATTTTTTAGTACTATCACATATTCTCTTCCCCATCTTCATCCATTGAATTTTTTTTCTTTCAAAACTCAATTCAAAAGTCATGAAGCAGAAATATAACATAGTGGTTAGAGTAGTAGACCTGAAGTCCAGAAACTAGAATTTCAAATCTGGTCTTAGATACTTACTAGAAAGTGTGGGTGGTTGGGTGGGTATGAGTGGGAGGGTGACTGGGTTTGTGTGTGTGTTTTGTTAATCTATTCTCATCTTTGCATTGAAATTAGAATATCAAAGTATATATTGATTTAATTCAAATGATCTTTAGTTCATATAATTTTAATGGTCCTTTTGCTCCATCTTATCATGAGCATTGTAATTTAATTTGAATAAGCATCACATGAAATAGTATTTCTTTTTACAAAATGAAGGTAGAACTAATAAGACAGCTATAAATTGTGAAATATGGAATGAGTGCCATTGAGCAATCTAAGATGAATCCTAGATTTTGAGTACAGTTGACTGGAAGAATAAAGTTACCCTCTAAAGTGATAGGGAAGCTGGGAAAAGAAAAGGTCTTTGGAGAAAAGACAATGAGGGCAGCTTTTGATAAGTTGAGTTTGAGATGTCTGTGGATATCCACTTTGAGAATTCCAACATGCAGTTGCTGATGTAAGATTGAGAGAGGTTAGGACTATATAAGCAACTAGGAATCATCTCCATAGAGATGAGAATTGAACTAACAACAGTTGATGACTTTCCCAAAGGAGACAATTTAGAAAAAGAGAAGGGGCTCAAGGACAGACTTTTGGGCAATACTGATAATTGCAGTGAATAGAACTCTCTCCAGCCACTGATATTTGGCTTGGTCTCTCTTAAAAACTTTAGAATTGATTGTATCATGTGAAATACTGACACAGGACCACTGAGGAGAGTGTGCTCTCATTAGAAAAGGTGTTGTGATCTGTGAGGACAGAATTGAATTAGTTCAGGAGAAATGTGAGATACATAAAGTGAGAGAAGTTACCCCAAATGTTCAAAGGGACTATTTGTGTCCAACCTGTGGAGGAACATTACAAGTTCAAATATGAACCAATAGGTCTGATCAATCAAAGTTGGCCACACTCAAATATAGTGATATCATTTTGGTCCTTTTTGAGAATGAAGGACAGCAATCAACCAAATATTCTGCCTGAACTCATCACTCTATTATTAGCATATTCTCATTCTGTCATCGTTTTCTCATTCCAGCCATTTAAAATCCCTATATTTTATCATATGAACCCCATCCTCCATCTTCCTTTGCCTTCTTAAACCTATACTCCAAATATTCCATTCACCTCTTCTATAGCATTCTCTGGAATGTCTGCTTCATGAGAAACAAAAGATTTCATCATAAAACTTTTACTTTCTCCTATTTTCTGATTTCTATACATGATATTGATGGCATTACATTCCCAGCCACCTTTTCAAATATGGGTTGCATTTTTTTTTCTTTCTATAACCTGATTATGATCATGATGGTGATTTGGAATCTTCTTTATTCCTTGGCACCATTTCCAGGTCTCTCCTTTACCATTGTTACTTAGTACTTCTCCTTTGAGGAAAATTCTTTTTAAATTTATCACTTAATTAAGATTCTAGTAACTTCTATCTTCTCCCAGGACTCCCTGCTTCCTGACAAAGTATTTAGTACTTAGTTTAGTCTCTTTTCTGTAACTTCTGCTACTATACTAGGGTACTTCATTATACACATTTATATTCCCTCAATCATCTGAGATTCCCTTTCTGTGATTCCTTCTTCTATCCCCTATTCAGCTACACATGGAGATATGTCATATTCCATCATCCACAGGTCTTTCACTTCCATGTTTATTCATTCAAATATTACTTTATTTGATCATTTTGTTTTATCATTCTATCTTTCTCTCTGCCTTAGGACTTATAACACTGTCTTTCATTCTTACTATAATTTAAAACCTCTTTACCCTTCAATTCTTTTTCCAAATCACTTCCTTATGCCCTGGTCTTTCCTTTGTCATATTTATACCTTGATGAACCAGTTCAAGCTATGCTGTCCTTTTCTCTCATGTCCTTTGCCCTGTTGCCCTGTCACAATTCTTTCCTCACCAAACTTGAGTCTTGTATTTCTTCAACCATCCTGTCTTTGCTTCTATTTACATGCTGCTCTATGAAATTAAAGGAAATCATGAAATTGTCACCCATGACAAATTTTCATTCTGTGACCTCAATTGCATACTCATTATAGCAAGGCAATCCTTTTATACTTAGTCAATTCACTACTCCACTCCCTACTCAGGAGCTTTTCTGAACCTTTTTTATCCCTACTCAAATCTCCCATATTAAACCTTACTCTTCTCTTTCAATTGAGATTACCTCTTATTCATCAAAAATTGAGTTTAGTAATAGCTGTTAGAGCTTGAACTGTTTTGGGATAATCTTTGTAACACGAGTTCACTACTATATCATAAAGAAGCATTGGTGTAGAGACTTTGCCAGAAAAAATATTCTCACATTAAACTTTTACATAGTAAATATTTGTTGAATTAATTGGCTAGAACTTTAATTTTTCCTTTGCAATTTCATAGTTTAATTTACATTAGTTATCTGTGCACCAACTTACCTACTAGAGTTATTTGTGTGCCTACCTTATCTTTTGTAAGCTGTTGGAAGCAGGGAACATTCTTTACCACTATAACTTCATCATGTAGCTCAACATCCTGCACATAACAAGTAGGCAACAAATATCTGTGGACTTGAATTAATAGTGAATTGAAAGATTTGTTGGATTTCAATGGACATAAGAAGGAGGGAATAGATTCAAGGGAAAGCATCACAAAATGAGTCAACACTCAAATGTGTCTATGAAAGAGGCTTCTTTAGGGTGAAGCACAAAGATTAGCCTGGCTGAAGTGGTTTGTGTAAGTCAAAGTTGGGAAATGAATTTGGAAATGAAGGCTGGCTCCTTTTTATAGAGGGCTTTGAATGCCCTTGACTAATATTAGAAGATAAGTATCTAGTTCCTTTCATCATCAAAGCTCTAGTTTTCATATACAACTACTTTATACAACAAAGATCTATTAACATTTGAGAACTGTCATTTCCAGAAAATGATCTCATATAACCCAATTTTGTGGCAGGAAAAAATAGCTTAGAAAGGAAAATGCTTTTCCAGGCATCATCTAGTTTTTTCATAAGCTCTTTGACATACTGGAAAATAACTATTTTAAAATTTCACAGAACACATATCCCATTTTTCTTTGAACTCTTTTCTGAGACAATGTCATTAAAATGAGCTTTCACATTTCAGATTTCAGTATCCCAACCTTTCTTACTCAATGGTCTTTGAACAGCATTGGCTAGCCTGAAAAAAAGACAATTGAAGTGTTTTATTATAACTTAACAAAGTTATACATCAAAGATTAGAGAAAAGAAGTAATCAGGAAATAAATTTAAGTATTCCCCGAACTTTTTGTCTAAAAGAGTCATTCCTAAAAACATAGGATTATAATTATATTTTGAAATTCCTCAATCACTAATTCTTATCAAATGCAATTTATAATATTTGTAATCTCTTCTTTTTGAATGTATTTATGAAAATTGTTGACACATTCTATTATACTCAAGCCACTTTCTAGTTAATTGCCTTACAGCCTATATCAAAAACTATGCTCTAGTGGAACTTCTGCCCAGATCCTTTTCTTATGATTAGCAACTGCCTATCTTGGTTCACTGTTTCAAGAAGGCATAAAACATTTCAATTTTCTACTGATTTTCTGGCCTCCTCCTCCTCCTACACAGTCTCTTTACCAACCTTTTAGGTCACAAAAATGTACTCTTTCAAAATGAACCATTACTAGATCAACTCTGCCATTATTCCTGGATAAGGTGTGTCAGTCTAATCCCATATAGTTCCAGTAATCATCCTTGTAACTTTCTGAGTCAATGTGGATCTTCCTGGCCACCAATATTTTTAGTCTCCCTCATTAGAATGTAATATTCTTGAGGTTAGGGATTATCTTTACTTTTTTTAAAAAAATTGTATCTCTATGAAGAAGATATGGAAAAATCGGGGCACTAATACACTGTTGTTAGAACTGTGAAACTGATCCAACCATTTTGGAAAACAATCTGGAATTATGCCAAAAGTGTTATAAAATTGGGTATACCCCTTGACCCAGCAATACTACAACGAGGTCTGTTTCCAAGGTGATCAGAGAAAAAAGAAAAGAACCTATATATTCTAAAATATTTATAATAGATTTCTTTGTGGTAGTAAAGTACTGGAAATTGAGGGGTTGTCCATTAATGAGGTAGTGGATAAACAAATTGTGGGATATGAAGGCATCTCAGATCATGAGAAAGATCTGAGGTCCACTTCATTAGAAGGGACCATGGATCCTTTAATAAAGTGCCATTGATTCAGAGCTCTGCCTTAGTCTCTTTTATTGCGGATAGGATAATATTAATCCACACAAATATGTATATATGTCAAATAGTGGCCTTCTGTACTGCAGAGTCAGGAGAAAGGGAAATATGGACAGCTTGAAACTTAGAATGTAAACCCCCCAATTTTTTTTTTATCTCTGATGCTTAATAAATCTTTCTACTCCTTTATTATTTTAATTCTTTCATTAAGAGCTGAACTAATGAGACTTCACAAGCTTTTGGTTTTATAGTTACTATTTATGATTGAATTAGAGTTGGATGAGTCTATTTCTCAGAAAGATATTGTACTTTTATGTTTCTATATTTATGTTGAGGCTGTTTCCTAGAGCTAAAATTTCTTTTCTCCCTTTCTTTACCTGGTGAATTCCTATCAGTATTTTAAAGCCTAACTCCACTTCTTTCTTCTTCACAAAGCCATCTCTGGTCCCTCTCTTGATAAGACTGTTCTACCTCCACCTTCTGAGATCTCACAAATTATTTTGTATTGTAAGTCTTGAATAAAGGGTGCAGCAGATTACCCTTTCTATCATCCTACTCTTTCAAAAATCTTCAATTTCTCCCTTTCTACTGGCTGTTTCCCTGCTGCCTACAATCACACTAGTGTCTTCCATTGGCTCTCTCAGTCCATCATTTCCCCCACCAGTTGTAGTTCTGAGGGGGCAGGATATTATTAGTTAAGAAGTGAATATTTTCATGGTATCGGAGCAGCAAGATACTTCAAGCATCATAGAAGGGAAGAGGTTCCATCTGACTTCTACAAACTAAGCTGTCCTAGAATAGGATTATACTACTTCGGGAAGAGCTAAAAAGGACTTTATTGTCTCTGTCTGTCAGCTCTAGGTGATAAAGATATCCTATCTGAATCTGGGTAAAGAAAGATTCTCATCCCATCTCCCTCCAACTAGCCTGCTTTTGGACTTCTCTGAACTTTTCTGTCAGGTAGTCTTTTCCCAGGAACCACACTACTGAGAAATCTCATAATGAAAAATTAAATCTACCTTGAGAGTCACATCTCATCAATACTCTCTACCACTCTAATTGGATCCTTTTACTTGGAAGCCTGTGCCTTGAGCTCTAAAACCTCCATTTTGGATCCAACCCAAGTATGGTCTTATCACCTTCCCCACCAGCAATCTAACTTTTAGACTTTTCTGAACTTTTCTATCATGTTCCTATAATAGGTCACTTCTCCCAATTCCAATTTCTACTTCCATATATATATATGTGTGTGTGTGTGTGTGTGTGTGTGTGTGTGTGTGTGTGTGTGTATTCTCCTCTCACCATTAGATGTGATCTCCTTGAGAGCAAGACATGTCTATCTTGGTATTTGCTTAGCATAGTGCTTGACACAGAATAAGTGCTTAATGGATGCCTATTGCCTGACTGACTATTCTGTTGGCTCTACACCCAGGGACTAATTTTGTTTTAGAGGATGTGATGATGTAAGATTGGGGTTCATACATAAAATCAATTTGCCATGAAGTACTGTTTGTATTTTAAATTTCTAATCAACAAAATGAATACACATATGCACAGTATGTATACTAATACAAAACATCAAACATTTACTATCTGTGTGACCCTGAATCACACTTAACCTTTTTGGCCTCAGTTCCTCATCTTTAAAATGAGTTGGAGAAATCAATAGCAAATCATTTCAAAAAATTCAACAACAAATTTTATTTTTCCTAATAGTCCTTTTAACTTCAATACAAAAATATGCCCAGGGACTATGATCCATTTGCCCTCCCTTTCAGAAAAAAAGAAAAGGTCCTTGTGAAGAAATTCCTGTTTTAGATCAATTGATTGTTGAATACAAATTGCAATATCTTTTGTTCTTTCAACACCTGGGAGTGATTCCCTACCTCTCCCTACTCAAGGGAGTACTCCCTAGTTTATAAACCAGCAAAATCACTTCAATTTCTACTTGATTATCTTGCTTTAATCTCAGTGAATCAGAAATAAATAGGTAGAATTATGCAAATCTCTCAGGGCCCTTAATAGCTGCACCTAAAATGGAAAGGGTTGAAAGGAGAAGCTTTATACTTTCAGATCCTACAAAATGTTTATCATCAGGGAATACCAATCATTTTGAGAAAGGTGAAATGAAGGTCTTCATGCTATGTGATTTATAAAACAATTTAAACACAAAATTTCAGCAGAATTTTAATATGAATGTAAGGCTCACTCTCTTAAAAATCTTAAAGTTGAAAAAAGTGAAAAAAATTCAGGCGAAAGAAGAAATATGCAAACGAAATTCTTGCTATCCCTTTAGCCTCTCTTTGTCCCCTCTGCTGATTGTCTACATTTACCTGGGAAATGAAACATTCTAAAAAAGAAAGAACATGCAAGGATTTCAAGGGGATTAATGAAAAAAAAAAGGCAGATGAAGGTGGCCTTGCTGTACCAGATCTAAAACTATATTATAAAGCAGCGGTCATCAAAACCGTTTGGTACTGGCTAAGAAATAGAACAGTCAATCAGTGGCACAGGATAGGTTATCAGGACAACCTAGGCATTAACCTTAACAATCTAGTGTTCGATAAACCCAAAGACCCCAACTTTTGGGATAAATACTCTCTATTTGGCAAAAACTGCTGGGAAAATTGGAAACTAGTGTGGAAGAAATTAGGGCTTGACCCATACCTAACACCACATACCAAGATAAGATCTAAATGGATTCATGATCTAGATATAGAGGGACTTTGTAAGCAAGTTAGAGGAACATAACATAGTTTATCTCTCAGACCTGTGGAGATGGAATAAATTTATGTCCAAAGAAGACCTGGAACTCCTAATTGAACACCAGATGGATAATTTTGATTATATTAAGTTAAAAAATTTCTGTACAAACAAAACAAATGCAGACAAGATTAAAAGGGAAGCATCAAATTGGGAAATCATCTTTACATTTAATGGTTCTGATAAAGGCCTCATTTCTAAAATATATAGAGAATTGTCTCATATATATAAGAATTCAAGCCACTCTTCAATAGATAAGTGGTCAAGGGATATGAACAGACAATTTTCAGATGATGAAATTAAAACCATCTCTAGTCACATGAAAAGTTGCTCCAAATCACTATTGATCAGAGAAATGCAAATTAGGACAACTCTGAGGTACCACTACACACCTGTCAGATTGGCTAAAATGACAGGAAATGATCATGACGAATGTTGGAGGGGATGTGGGAAAACTGAGACACTGATATATTGTTGGTGGAACTGTGAATGGATCCAACCATTCTGGAGAGCAATTTGGAGCTCTGCTCAAAAAGTTGTCAAACTGTGCATACCCTTTGACCCAGCAGTGTTTCTATTGGGCCTATATCCCAAAGAGATCTTAGAGGAGGGAAAGGGCCCCACATGTGCAAGAATGTTTGTGGCAGCCTTTTTTGTAGTGGCTAGAAACTGGAAACTGAAGGGATGCCCATCAATTGGAGAGTGGCTGAATAAATTATGGTATATGAATGTTATGGAATATTATTGCTCTGTAAGAAACGACCAGCAGGACGATTTCAGAGAGGCCTGGAGAGACTTGCATGAACTGATGCTGAGTGAAACGAGCAGAACCAGGAGATCATCATACACAGCAACAACAGTATTACATGATGATCAATTCTGATGGACATGGCTCTCTGCAACAAAGAATTGTCTCAAACCAGTTCCAATTGCTCACTGAAGAAAACCATATACACCCAGAGAGAGGGATATGAAATATGGACCACAACGTAACATTTTCATTATCTCTATTGACATTTGCTTGCATTGTGTTGCCTTTCTCTGATTCTT